>UFQX01001170.1:26830-72569 GCA_900497675.1 Arapaima gigas
AAAAAAAAAAAAAAAAAAAAAAAAAAAAAAAAAAAAAAAAAAAAAAAACTCAGACCTACTTCCAATGAAGGACCCCCCCCCCATTATAGGGAAGAACCCCAATGGCTTTTACACTACTCGCCCCCTCCCCTTCTCTACATCAGCCTTCCCAAACACACACACACACACACACACACACACACACACACACACACACACACACACACACACACACACACACACACACACAGCTTCCCCCCTTTTTGGAGACAGTTATAGGAAAATAGCACAATAACACACTTCCAAAAATGTGTGGATTATATACAGAGAATATCTTTGGGAAAGGGAAGGACCTGGACACTGGAGACTGGCGGGCAGTTCTGTCCTTCCCTGTCCAGAAGTTTTTTCAGGTCAGTAAATACCTACGAGGGACAAAGAATAAGCAGCTGTGGCCACATCGACAGACATCTGCGAACACAACTGGCCAGCCTGGTTGCTGCAGTCGAAGAACAGGACAAGTTTGACATCAGCTTTGTCTTCCATCACACGGTTCCACCCCTGAAGGTTGTCCTGGTTACGGGGGAAGCCATCAGTCAGGAAGCGGAACTTCTCCTGATCCTTCTGCATGGTCTCCTCCATGGCCTGCGAGGAAAGCAGCAGGTGGAATGAAACCAGCTCCTCTGGTACGATCACAGCAGCATCATACAACTAATTTCTACACAGACATCCATAGAGAGAATCCAGAAACGTTTTACTTTTTGATGTCTCACACACTTGTCCAGAACCTTTCTCACCCACCACCCAGTTCTGTCATCACTGCCCACAAATCTGCACAGGATGGAGCAGAACTGAACCCACAGCCCTGGAGCAGCTGAGTCACTGCGCTGCCCGGAAACCCACTCGTTTTTAGAGTGGAACAAAATATATAAAGCAGATGATACAGGAGCCCCAGCGGACGTTCTTCAGCAGGGGGGACGGTGATCTCCACCGCCACGATCTGGCCCTCCGTACTGGCGGCCTTGGCGACATCGCTCTGCCCGCAGCAGGTCACCCGCTCACAGATGCGTGGAGCCGTAGTTCAACTCAGCGCGAGCACCTTAACCGAAGGGTACCAGAGACACGGGATTCGAACCAGCAACCTTCAGATTCTTCTAAACACTGCACTACACTACCTGATGTCTCCCGGCGAAACATCTGGATTCCAACATCTGGAAGTGCCCTCACCTGACCCGCCCCGCGCGCCCCTTTCTTTACCGCCACGATTTTGGCGCACTTGCTGCTTTACCGGCTCCGGGTCCGTCCAGCACGACCACCACCTGCGGCTTCGTGGAGACGCGGAACACCGCACCCAGCAGCCGTTCCGTGGGGGTGCGGCGACACAGCGAGCGAGTACGACCCCCGCGGCGCGGTGGGGTGTCTGTGGAGGAACTCGTGACGACACATCCGTTCTTCCCTCTCACCCAATCAAACGAGACGAAGGCGTGGCTTCCTACGCTGCGCTATTCTGAGCGGTTGAGCTTTTCGGTCTGGGGGGGGAGGGGGGGGGTGCAGTAACACTGGATACACGCGATGCTTTTTCCTCTTTTTCTTTACCAACATCCTGAGATGAAATCTGAGAAAAACGGGCTGGACCTGCGTCATCCTGAGCAGCAGCGCAGGGGTCCACAGCCCGGCGGGGATCAGTGGGTGTCACACTGTGAAACTGCCCACGGATGGGACACCAGACCTCGGAACGTCCATGAGTCTCTCGTGCACTTTTTTGCTTATTGGTGGCAGTGGAATAAGAACTTGTCAGATGTTGGAGAAGAAATAATACAGACACTCCTCGACTTACAACGTGCTCAACATACGAGGGACTTACACTTGAGATGCTCAATAATAATAAATATTAAATATTATTACTAAGGGTAATATACTATAGTGTGGGCAGAAATAAAACAAAACGCATCAAAAATATCAACAAATGTTTGAAAAGAACACAGAAATAATCACTGCCACGAGAACAACCTTTCGACTTACGACGGGCCCGACCACGCACGGCCCGGTCGTAAGTCGGGGTCAGTCTGTTACACCCCCCGTAGCACAAAAGGCGATCGTTCTTACCAACTGATGAAGAAGAACGACCCCTCAGGGGGGTCGACAGGGCACCAGCAGAGCGCTGCTGCACCCTGCTCCTAAATTAGATACTTTATTCTTGCTGTGTCCGATGTTTTCTTTTTAAGGAGCTCAAACAGGTGTCCTCCTCAGAAGGGACAGGACTGTGTATGAAACACACCGTATTTCAGCAGAATTCCACACACGCCCTTCTCTGCAAGACCACTTAACCAGGCGTCTGGGTGGGACGACGTTAATCCACTGACTCGCTCTGTTTTTGTTCTGTTTTAGGCGCTCGTTTGGGTTTATGAGCGTTTGTTTTTATTCTATTACGTCACGGCCGTCCGCGAAATGACGACTTTGTCACATCAGCACAATTCGCCGCAAAACGTGCGGGAAAAGCGACGCTGGTAGCGGGATACAGCACATGTACGGGTCGCGGTTGAGGACAAACAGGACGAGCGGGTCCGTCGAGCATCATCAGCACCGGGTGGACCGAACAGCGACGCGGGAGGGTCCGCGCCGACACACGAGCGACCTGGACCCCCCGCACTCGACGCTGGATGCGAATGAGATGAAAGAGGAGACGGACGAATAGAGGCGTGACACGGATCCTGGTTTCGCGGGGGATCCGTCACCCCGACCGTCGGTACTGTTCCGTCCGTCCAGCGCCGTGAGGAAGCGGAGAGCCGACATCACGCCGAGGAGATGCGATGCAGGGGCGGAGGGGACACCGCGGGACCGCGGTTTGCGCGGCCACGGCCGCAGCGCCCCTAAGCCCGCCGTGGGGAGCCGGCAGGTATGAAGCACCTCGCTCCCGTCCCGCGCCCCCCAGCTAGCGAAGCCCCCCTCGATGGACCGGCACCTCGGCGCGGAGAGCAGCGCGCGGCCCGTGACGCCCCCGCCTCGGCTGCGCGTGTGACATGAGCGCGCGCGTGGCGGCCAGAGCAGCACCCGCATCGAGGGCCACGGTTCTGCAGGCGAGCGCGTGGATTTCTGCGGGGCTCGAGTCAGGACCCCGGTGCGGGGGAAGCCCGGTTGCTGCCGGGAATCGGCACGCGGGCACGAGCGCGGACACATGGTGGGAGACCCGATCGCGCGGGTCCGCGTGCCTTCCGCTGCCCACGTTTCGCCAAACACGCCCCCGGTCTGTGGCGCCGGACGGAAAGCGCGCACTTGACCGTTTTTACCCCGTTAGGAACCTTGTTTCGCTCGTCAGGCCGACCGCGGTCGATGGCAGGTGAGCGAGCCTGATGTGGACTGACGACCCGGTGCCCCCCCTCGCCTGGCTCCCCTCAGCGTGACTCGAACCAGCGCCATGGGCTGCATCCAGAGCATCGCCTGCAAGTCCCGCATCAAGCGCGAGAACATCGTGGTGTATGACGTGTCGGCCACCATCGACCAGTGTCCCACCGTCATCGAGGAGAACTCGCCCATTGTGCTGCGCTACAAGACGCCCTATTTCAAAGCGGCGGCCCGCGTGGTCATGCCCCCGATCCCCCGCAACGAGACGTGGGTGGTGGGCTGGATTCAGGCGTGCACGCAGATGGAGTTTTACAACACTTACAGCGACGTAGGCATGTGAGTTGGTCCGCTGTCAGCATCTCTCTCACGATCGTCCTCACCACCACCATGATGCGCGTGTGGATGTGAAGAATCCAGATGTTGATCCTTCTTCCCTGGCTGTGAAAGGGAGGAACGTGGCAGCCTGATCCTCTATGAACACGTGTGGTCACGAACGGGCTGGGAGAGAATCTCCTAGGTTTATCGTGCTGTAACGTGAAGAAAGATCAGGAGCAGGTCTCTGTGAGACAGCGGAAGTGCCCTCACCTCCTCTTCTGCAGACACCCATTAATTCATTGATTTTGCTTCCTTGGTTCTGGAGATAAAAATAGAAAAGCTGATAACAGGTGCATGCCAACTGCTTCCATACCCCTTCTTCAGGGGAGCAGAGATAGACACACCTGCATGCGCGCGCACACACACACACAAACACACACACACGCACGCACGCACGCACGCACGCACGCACGCACACACTCGTGGGTGAAGAAGAGAGGCGTGGGGGGGGGGGTACACGGGTACACAGGGGTCGGATGACACTTTAATCCTTTCCCAAGTCGGGTGGATTTGTCTGGGGTTGTGATAAAACTCCACAGACAGATGGAGACGATCTTCTGAAAAGGCAGCAGCAGTAGCTGACACACACACATTCTGGATGATCTATAAGTATCAGAAATTGTCATTGTTGCTCCTCAACTTTTCTCTCCAGTGCCTTTAACCTTTCGTCCATTGGTCCCAAGAGAAGCTCAGGTTGTCCTCTTGTGGCACTTTGCAGGTCGAGCTGGGAGCTGCCGGAGCTGCGAGAGGGCCAGGTGAAGGCCATCAGCGACTCGGACGGTGTGAGCTACCCCTGGTATGGCAATACCACAGAAACAGTGACCCTGACTGGTCCCACCTCCAAACCTTCCCGGTTCACGGTCAGCATGAACGACAACTTCTACCCCAGCGTGACATGGGCTGTGCCAGTGAGCGACAGCAACGTGCCCCTGTTGACCCGCATTAAGAGGGACCAGAGCTTCACCACATGGCTGGTGGCCCTCAACACCGGCACCAAGGAGAAGATACTGCTACAGACCATCAAATGGCGCATGCGGGTTGACATTGCCGTGGACCCCTCTAAGCCCCTGGGATCCAGGGCCGCGCTGATGGGCCGGCCGCATCAGGACCAGCCGCGTGTCCTCACCCGCATGGAGCCCATCCCGCCCAACGCCCTGGGCCGTCCGAACGCCAACGACGCCCAGGTGCTCATGTGGAGGCCCAAGCGAGGAGCTCCTATGGTGGTCATCCCATCTAAGTAGCACAGCGGAAGTGAGGGGCGGTTCAGGCCACGGACTCGCGGCAGACAGAAGAAAAGACTTATGGATGGGGTGGGAGGGGGGAACTGCCTTAAATCCCTGTCACTGCCTTTAAATGGAAGCAGTGGGAAACGGAGCGAAGGATGATTAAGTGAATCTGCCTTAAATCTCCTGCATTTTGCACACAAACGTAGGACTGCATCTGAGCAGCTTCCCATCAGTGTGCGACCGAGTCACCTGGAATCGTACGACGCAGCCGACGCGGCACTCTGCGAGGGGTCACTTCACGTCCCTGGCAGACGGAACGGCATCTAGACGCACTGGCACCGGAGCCAAGTGCTGCCGATAACGGCTGGAAAGGGGGCGGGGGGGGGGGGGGCATCTGGACCGCAGTTGAAAATCCTGCCTTAAAAGACCCAGCAGTTAGAAACCGCGTGAAGGGCAGAGGACGGGCGTGCGGCTACCTCTCACCTGGGCAGTTTGGTGGATAAGCGAGTGGGGAGAGGAGAAACAACACAACCCCCACCCACACCGTCCATTACCAAGGTGCAAACCAAACAGGCCTTCTTCGTCAGTCCGAGGACAAACAGCACAGCAGAGTCAAGCCAAAACCCTTATTGTCTTCAAGATCGACACACAAATAAGCACAGAAACCACTGTTTCAAAGTGTCAACACTACGTGGAGAGAAGGAAACTCCACACACACACACACACACACACACACACACACACACACACACACACACACACACACTGCACTATGATGTGCACCCAGACACCTCAGACTGCTCCAGCCATCCAAGCCACTGGCATCGCCATCTGTCACCCGTTTTCACCGCGTCACATTGCCAGCCATTCAGTAAGATGGCAACCTTAACTGCGAAGGCAGGAGCGCAGGGAGACCGTACATTGTGCGCAGAGGGAGGAAGGGGAAAATGTGGGGAAAAATGAAAAGAGAACTTTGGTAGTTTTTTTTTGCATGCATGCAAGGAGTGTTTGTAAAAATAATAAAGACATGAAAATGAGTAAAAAGCAAATCTGTGAGTTTTGCTGGGCGCTGCTGTCAAAATCCACGCCACTAGGGTCAAAGTCGGGGGGCCAGCAGGGTTCGCCATCGTGACACCTGGTTACCCGGTAACACGTCGTCGTCCCGCAGCCCATCCCATCTGTGGCAGTTGCGCTCTTATGGGTTCCCAGGCACATCATAAATCGTTGTCATCGACAAGGCCAAAACCTGCCGGTCGCCGCAGGCCTCCAACCAGCAGCACACGTTGGTAGGAAGAGGACTTTTGTGCTCAGGGCGTCGCGCTGCTGGGAGAAGGGCTGCGCTCGTGTTCAAATCAACAGAGTGAGGAAAAGGTGAAAGTGCACATTAAGCTCAAAAGCCAAATTAAAAAACACAACCAACCACGTCTATTTGACACACAGTTGCTATTTCAGCAAACAATCGATTCTTCCAACAGAGCGCCCCGCAACACCCGTAACTTTTAAACTGTAATAAGTCGACTTCCCTCTAAATCCCGGACTAACACAAAACACGATCACTTGTAACTCCCTTGCAACAAAAACAGAGCCTTCCTTCACCAGAAATATAAAAGTTTTACGCCTGTGGCTAAATATCCATGTCACAGTGTTAACTTAAAACATCGCTGTCAGGTAAATAATGACAATGTTCAGTGGGAAATGGACTTTGTTTCCTCTTTTCTTGCAGCCACTGTCTTCAGTGAAAGTCACCGAAACAATTTTCTCGATCCAATACTGACTCGCTGTTCCTCCATTTTGCAATCTGTGACCAGGCTTCAACCTGGTGGAAGCCATGTAAGGGTGTGTCTTTGAGGTGATGGCCAGGGAATTAGAAAGCCAAAAACAACCGGCAGAGTAGACTGTGGAGTCTGGGTGGAAGAGTACAAGATGAGCGCAGTGAACCAGAGCTTCTGATGGCTCCGCAGCCATCGCCGTGCAGCGCCGGTTACGTGACGAGGGCTCCGTGTTTCGACATGCTGGAGAGCCAAAAAGTCCAGCCGTGCTGCTCCACAACCCCTCCTTTTCACCTTCTCCACCTCCACTTCACTCATCCGGTTGCCACTCCTTTCCAGCCACACCCTCGCATTCTGCTGGGACTTGTACCCACCCCGTTCTTTTCCTGGGCCTCCCTTCTACGCTCGGCTGAGGTTGACAGACGGTTTGCCTTCATAGCCGTACAGAAACGTGGCTGCGATGACCAGCACAGCTCCCAGGAAGAAAACACTGGAAAGAGGCAGGAAATCTTTTACTACCACAATTCACCAGGCAGCTTTCATACGGAGGTTTAAGGATTGTAACTTGCTGTCTACAGGAGTCCCTGCCAAGTTGATAAAAATAAAACTGGACGTACACTGCAGCAGACACTGCAGCAGACACTGCGCACAGGAGCGAGATGTGGGTGAAAATAAACGTTGCTAAAAAGAGAAAACGTGTCTGCGAGGTCCACAAACCAATATGTGCGCGTGTGTGTATGTGTCAATGTGTGTGTGGTCTAAACTTGAGTTTACCCTGTAGGCTCAAAGTCCTGCAGCAAGAAGTAGGAGATGAGCGTAGACAGGATGATGGAGAGTGACGTGGCAAAGCCCTTTAGGATGTTATCTGCGTACTTTATGACTGCAGCGATGACCAGGCCTCCAAGGGCCTGTGGACCAAAGAAGGAACAGGTGAAAGAAGCCAATTAAAAACAAGAGCTCAGGCTTCAGGATAAATGACACTCAAAAACTTTTGCACTATTAAATGTTAATTTTAGCCTTTGACCTCTTTAATTGCCGTAACGGTGACTGTGAAGACACTCAACATGATTTGACATCAGTCTCTACAGAACAGCCTTAAAGACGACTAGAAGAAGCTGCTCCTACTGGATAATGATAACACTGACCATGACACTCCAACTAAGTAGGTGCCGGTTATCAAAAATCCCAAATAAAAGACAGTGGAAGTTACCTGCAGTGCAACCACCGTCCAGGTTAGATGGTTGTAGCCCTGAAACATGCCGGACTCACGCACTCTGCTGCCATCGTACACAAAAACACCCATGAGGCCGAAAATCAGGCCGAACAGTCCTGAGGGAGAGAGAGCAGACAGGAGTTGATAGACACACAGATATTCCGACAGCAAACGTGGCTCTGAGTTTATAGTGAACTGCAGTGAGCCAACATGCACAGGTACACAAAAGAACTGCAGTGTAACATCCCAAGGACACGTTACAGTCAGGTGACGGACCTAGCTGGATATTGCGGACCCAGACACTCTGCTTGGTCTCCTTGAGGATCTTCTCGAAGTAGACACCAGCAAAGCCGCTGGAGCAACAGGCCACCAGCACGGCCATCACGCCCACAAACTGGGACCCTGCTGTCAGCTGCTCCTGGGCCTCTGCAGAGTCGGACGGCCACTGCGGAACGGGTCCCGAGCGTGAGAACACGCACAGGCATGTGCAAAGTCACGTGACACAGACACCATCACCAGTGATAGGCTGAAGAAAATCGGAAAACATCAGACTGACTCCCCCCCACTTCACAGCCGTAAGGTGAAGCATGTTTTATAATTACAGCACTTGGCGTTTTATATGAGAAAACGTTTTTTTTGTAGGACAGAGATCATGAATGACCATTATTAAGGCAATTCAAAAGGGCAGAATGAAAAGCAAGGGGCACAGAAAGAAAACTATTGCTATGGATGGATTGTGAGAGGTGAGAGCCATGAGAACAGGAAGCTGTACCTGTACTAGTGCCACCCCAGCCATGAGGATGAGGAGGGACAGCCACTGATACACACCGAGTCTCCGACCTAGCATGGACACTGAGAACAGGGCCGTGGTCAGGATTTTCAGCTGGTACGTCACCTAGGAGAGCATGGAGATCCAGTGCAGACAAAAAAACGTAAGTCAGCAGTAGACCAGGCGATGTATATACGATAGCGCAAGCAGCCGTGGATACGACGCGATTTGCTAAGCTACTGTGCTACTGGTTCCCTCCACACCTGGTAGGTAGCAGCATCAAGGTTCGACAGTGCGACATAGAGCAGGTTGTTCTGCAAGGTGTAGATGCCGGAGGGGATGGCCAGCTTGAGCGTGTCCATCGGCTTGTTGATGATCTCCTGCGTCAGCACGTTGTTCAGAGCACGGATACTAAAGCCTGCATAAGAAAAACGGGAGGATCACAGCCGCTGAGCAAACATGAAAACAACAAGTTAGCAAGTCTTTGAACAAATGAATAGAAGTACACCTGTATCCCCAGGATAACCGGTTCTACTAGAAAACGTGAACTAGAAACCTCTCGAATACCGCAAACTCATATCTGGAAACTATTTCCATTATTTCTTATGGGGACGATTACAATTCATTCCAGGTTCATCTGAGACCCCACTTAATTTCCCGAAATATCCCCAACACTTTAAAACACCCGTTTCACTCAAATACCTTTGAGTCTAGAATTTGTATGTTTATATGGCGCTACTTTTTATTTGGTATCAAACAGCACATTCATTCCTGATTAGTAGTAACAGCAACTAGCATTTAACAGGCAAATTTATGTTAAAAATGAGGTGCAAAACGAACAAAAAAAATGCAGCGGCTGTAAAGGGCAGTCACTGTGTGACTTGCTGAGGGAACAGAAGTGAACGGACTCAGCAAAGCACAAACTGTGTTTGAACACAGGCCACATGAGAAGGCATGTTGCGAACGCTGAGTTGTCACGCAGCTTCGCCGTCTCGGATGTGGCGTGTTACCTCAGGCTTCTCGACTCAGACACCGAGTTAACACGGGTGTTAACACACACTGCTCATTATATCGGGAATTCAGAAACCGGCTTCTCGAAAACCTGCGTATAGGGTTATTACTACATGGAGTAATAAGATGAACGTTCTGCAAGTCTGTACAACATTAACATTTATATAAATTACTATAGCAGCTACAGGTCTCAGCTTTATGCACACAAACCCTGAAGTTTTTTTCATGCAAAAAATGTATAGTTTTACATTTTAATTATATGTTTTAACCCGCTGGACAGAAATGGATGTACATCAGCCTTATTCCTTGTGACTTGTGAGAACCCCAGATAACCCATCATCATTTTAGTGCTATAAAATGGAAAATATTGAAAAACATGTTTATCACATGTACTGTTTTTGTTTAGTGTGCTATATCCTGTAAGGTTTGTTGGGTGAACTGGTTATCGGTGATTCTGGCTTTACGGACCATATCAATGCCTGCATATTTTTCCCCTCCACTGTATCCTGTATTAACTTTTCTGAAGTTACAGCTTTACTAAATACAGACAAACAGAAATAGTTTAGTATTTTTTGTAGCTACCTTAAAACAAAAACTGACTTTAGAAAACAGGGCAAAGAAACATCCATTAATAAGCATTAATCAAATAACATGAGGTCTGAACAAGAATGTGTAAAATAATCCCAAAAAAACAACTTTTTCACAAATTTTTCAGTAACTACAGTTTGCATTTTAACAAGATACATTCTAATCCATAGTTTACTGTCATAACACTTTTATAAAACCCTGTATTGAGCTTCACCTTTCATTAATGTAAATGGATGGAAGGGAAAGAACTTACAGAGCAAATGTTGTGTATCAGCATTAATGCATAAATTCAAACTTGGAAATAGGTTTTACTGTGTTCCTGCACACACACGCACGCACACACAACTGGACGACTGCACACAGAAATATGCGCGGCAGTGGACGACTCACTGTGGTCCTTGTACACAAGCAGTACGCAGGTGAAGATCTTCAGGAGCTCGGCAGAAACCACAGCAGAAGAGGCCAAGTAGCGAGGTCCCTCCCCCTGCAGGGTGCGCGAGTAGCGCATGGTCAGCACCAGTGAAGTTGTCTGGAAGACCAGGACGCCCAGCGACATGTACTTCAGCTTGGTGGAAGACATGGCGACGTGCTGGAGGGGTCAGAGCCGAGGAAGTTCTGGTTACGGCTCCACCAAAGGAGATGAGATATGAACAAATCAAATGAGGGCAGAAGAACGAGGTGCAGATATGATGGGACAGAAGAGGAAAGTAGAGCAAAACAATCAGGATTAACTGGGAGCTGCTTCCAATCTTTTCACCGCACTTCCGATCAAATCAAACATAAAACATCCAGGCTAATTTCCTCAAATGAGTCTAGAAGAACACAGTTCCAAACACTGCAGAACAAACCCACCACGACGGTCACATTAATGCAAAACTAACAAAAGTAAATAGTGCTGGCTGGCAACCATTTCCAACTACCACTATTAGAGTTCAACAAGATAAAACCTGAATCAATTCAACACGCTTTAAGGTGCTGTTAACCAAACTCAAAACTTTCATAGCCAGGACAGGAAATTAGCATATGAGACAGTTTGTGTATTATAATAACCGCACGTGAGAAACTGGTAATACAGCAGGCTGCGTAACTCCAATCTAGTCATCTATTATCTGGCAGATATCAGAATGTAAAACAGAATCACCTTTAATTCCATTTTTTCAGGAGTGAAACCAAATACACCAAAACAGAAGAATGTTTGCTTGCAAATGAACTTTGGAGCTAAAATATTTAACTACCCACCACGTGTTTCCTCATCACAGCTAAAATAGAAGGGCAGAGTAAAAGCAGACAAACAGGTAAATGACAGACCGGCAAGACCCACATTCCCAGGCCTCCTTTTCTCTTTCACTCTTGTCACTTTACTATCCAAGTATTCATTTTCTCTTAAGATTAACATCTTTACACCGACTCGCTTTTCATTCTATTCATCTTCTCAGTGCACAAGGGCTGCGAGAAGCTGCTTTCACAGGTGGTAAATTGAAGCGTTTACTATTTGGAAAGTGCCGTACTGACAGGGGCTGTCAGTGGTGCCGCCATCACTTGCTGCAAGTTCCCGGAACCCAGGCGGAGATGTGTCCCGTCTGTGGACTCGCTTCAAAAGGCTGGCAATTTTTCTTTCTTTCTCTTCATCTTCTGGATGTTTTTTTTTTTTCCAGTGACGCTGATAGGAAAGTTAGACAACACCCTCCTTTGTCAAACTGCTCAAACAATATGACACCTGCGCACCTGTAAGCCCTGTGTGGCACAGAAACACGTCACACAGTCACACAGCACAGAGGCCGCACGCGGGGGGGGGGGAGGAGGGGGGGGCAGAAAAAATACCTGATTGATGTACCTTTCGGTGTCTGAGGACCTAACATTTTCTTTGCTTTCAGGTAAATCACTGGCAACCGTCACAGTAAAACAACATGTATAACGATCGACTGTGGAATACAATGTAAGCTGCGTACAAGCCATTATTTAACGGTTTAGAGAAGTAAACAAAGATCAAACTTCTGTTCAGCAGCTAAAAATTCAACAGGAAGCACCGACAAGAGGTCACGTGATTTTGATCCTCAAAGTTAAACTTCATCTCTGTGCACCGCATGAAACGCCTCGTTTCCTTAGATTTTACTTTACCTGCCTACCCCCCGCCCCCAAAAAAGGTGCCGAGCCCACGACAGCCGCGCTTTAGCGGGGGGCGGTTTTCTCTGCGTTCCCCTACAGACCAGATGTCTCGTCGTGTCGGTGAGAAAAACGTTCGCGATC
This sequence comes from Arapaima gigas, assembly GCA_900497675.1. Classification (NCBI taxonomy): domain Eukaryota; kingdom Metazoa; phylum Chordata; class Actinopteri; order Osteoglossiformes; family Osteoglossidae; genus Arapaima; species Arapaima gigas. Next base: position 39,347 of record UFQX01001170.1, read on the forward strand.
AACAAGTCACATTCAACCACAGACACTTACCGACACACGCGGCGCTACAATGAAGGATCCCCGGCCGCGTGATTCAAATCACTAACCGAGCAGTTAGTTAGTGGTTTAGTTAGTCGTTTAGAAAGGACTCCTGACGCTGTCAGAACCGCCCTCTCTCTTCCTACCGCCGAGTCAGACCGCGCGCCGCCATGGTCGCCTCCAGCACCACGCCGCGACACCTGTGGGATGAGCGAGGAGCTCAGCTGTCGGATGCCTCACACACCGCACCACCGCACACGCCACGCACGGCACGGCACGCACCGCAGACAGCGACACAGCATCCACTCGGAAACCTCCTGCTGGCTGCTTTGCACACACCGCCCTCCACTTTCTTCCTCTTTCCTACTTCCTTCTTCCGCTGTGCGCGCAGGCGCCGTCTTGTTTCTGGCGCCCCCTGCCGGCCGTAGGTCCGAGGTGTCATTTCTGCAGGGGGGGAAAAAAATGAAGCGACACGTTACACGACGACTGAGACAGAGATGGTTCATTGAAAACGTTCGCCAGGCCAGGGATTTATCAGCAGTCGCCGTGGGGACCTTTCTGCTGGTGAAACGCTCTATTGTTCTCTTTGGGTTATTCCTCGATTTGGAGAAAAGCATCTGCTAAGGGAAAAAAATGTAAATGTGAGCACCGTGACAGCTGTGCAAGTTGCGAGGCACCAGCAGGGTTTTGAGAGGGACTGAAGACAGCAGGTTCTCACTCCCACCCAGCAGCTGGCACAGAATCCCTCCCTCTCGAGTCACGATGCCTCCTGCACACAACTACGTTGGACATGTGAACAGTTCCAAAAGAAATGTAAACACAAAGTTCTGAGCAGGTGCCACCAACAGAGCCGCTTGTCACAGTATTTTCTTCTTGGGGTTGTTCTGTACAAATTTAATAAACGTCAGCAGGAAGACACAAAGCAGACAAGGTGGCCTTCACGTGTTTCGGCAAACCCATCTTTAGTAGTGCGCAAAAAAAAAAAAAATCATGTTCACTTTTACATTAACACTGAATTAGTAACTTAACAAGGTGAAATGGTCTCTGATCGGTCATTTGTGACATCAGTTTAATGTCATGTTTCCAGCCAAGGAAAACCTCAAAAATGGAAAATATGAAATATAAAGGTGCTGGATGCTTACCTCTAAAACTGGAACTGTGGGTAATATCTACAGATTCATTTTATTTGTCAGTAAAGCCAACTTTTAAAACTATTTATGGTATTTTAGGCCCCTGTGTTTTATTTTTGGTGCCCTAAGTGCTTACAGCCTACAAAACAAAGTGGTGGCAGCAGGTAACGTATTGCTTAGAGCATCATCTCTGAAATCAGTGGTTGTAGGTTCAAGTCCCATGTTCAACAGTGCAGAGCTTCACTGAATGTTCATATTTAACTTCAAAATGGTGGGGGAAGTGAGCTAAGTGACTGACTGTGGTGTGGTTGTTGGGGGGGGGGGGGGGGTCTGTGGTTTGGGGTCGTGAACTTTAAGATTCTTCAAGGGTTCTGTGGCCAGGGAAAGGTTGTACCTGTGGGTGAGGTGATGCTGTGAGGCCAGCGCTGCTGTTAGAGCAGAACACGCANCACACAGTCTACAGAGTCACTCAGAATGGTGTGAAAAACATCCCGTGAACAGCAGTTCTGGGGGTGGAAACGTCTTGTCAGTGAGGGAGGTCAGAGGAGGACGACCGGACTGGTTTGAACCGACAGGACAGCTACAGTAGCTCAAATATCCACTCTGTACAACAGTGGTGGACAGAGAAGCATCTCTGAATGGTCGACATGTCAAAGCTCAAGTCAGATGGACGGCAACAGCAGACGACCACATCAGGTTCCACTCCTGTCAGCCAAGAATAGGAGGCTGAGGCTACAGTGGACACCAGCATATTTTTTATATTTTACACACACACACACACACACACACACACACACACACAAAATCTCTTGTAAATTCTTAAGATGAAACTGACTATGAAGATAATTTTCTTTAAGTTGTAAGAAACCTGCATCAAGAAGATTCTTTAATCATTCATTTTAGCACCCAATTCAATCACTTATTTTCTTTAGTAATGAAACACATTTGTTCTTTATTCATGAGTTCCTTCTAAGGCTTACAGACAGGAGGAAAAAACTTCATGTAACATGTATCATATATTTGGTAAAAAGACAATAAGGCCTAAATTAAACATGACGTATTGTTTATATACAGGGCACAGTAAAAGTCTTGTAAAAACCACATAAAAACTGAGCATTAAACATTTGTTCAATGTAGATTGTGTTCAAGATACAAATGTGTACATATACCAAAAGAGAAAGCAGAACATTAAAAAGGTGAACGTATATTAAGTGCCAGTTGAGGGAAATGTTTAAAAGGACAGGCGATACCTCTTTGCACAAGAGATGTGGCGAATATAAACAGCTCCCAGTTTTGTTCCTGGCCGTCCCCCTGTGTACTTTAATAAAAATCTGACTTGTCTTTAAAAGACCTCATCTTTAACTGAGGTCTTTGTTGAACACACAGTACAGATTTTATCATGTTAAGTGGTAAGTTAAAGCTGAAGACCATTTTGTACAAAAAAGTTTTTTTTGCCTCAAAGGAAATTTGAGAAACTTTAAGTTCAATAAATACCTACATCATGTTCTTAGGCCTTTAAGGTCAACAATTACTTGTTTCAATTATCAAAAGTTTTAACAGAAAAAAAGGTAAAATCTCCAAACTGGTATTCAGCACCAGTTCTGTTCATTGCTTCAAACATACTTGAACAATGCATTATGAGACAAGGCCATGTGAAGGTAGAGCCAGCGCACACGGGGGACACACCAGGAGCACCACTGAGACCCACTGCCATATAAAAAGCAAGTTCAGCTGACAAAGCTGAGTTCAGTACTTGCAGATATGTTAAATAAATCAGTCTGTCCTGGTAGATTGTCCAAAGAAAAGCTGTATGTAAAGCAATCACAAGTAATAATCATTTCCCAATTCTAGAGCTGGGGGGGGAGCTGGTGCCAAAAACAGGATTATTTGAGACAGGGCCATCTAAGTCACAGTTCTGTACAGCCAGCTCCAGCTCTTCTTTCCAGCTAGGATTTAACTTGGTGTGTGGCTAAATCGAGGAAGGACCCAGGAGTTGAACAGCCCTGGTGAAACCAGACAAAAAGATCTTCGCTGTCTGGCAATTTTAACCCCATAAGAGTATAAAAGGATGTCTAATACTAGTAGTACCACCACCAAGTACTACTGCAGGTAAAAATCATGTCTCATTTTCCCTACAGTTGACAAAAGATGGACATTCATTAATTAGAACTTCCATGGGGTTTTGAGTGACATATCTTGGAACTTTTATCATATACTCATGTGTGAACGCTGAGACACTTGACCACAAGATAAACCACAGGTCAGTAACTTGTTCTTTTCAACTCTAAGGACACCAAACAGTACAATATGCATCAAAACCGCAGAGCAGCAGAAGCTGAACGTGGTTAATGTGTAGTTCAGTTTTGGTATGGAAGCAAGCTTCAAAACCCAATGTGCAACAAAACATTTTGACTGATTGTCTAAAAGCCTGCTAGGTTCATACGACACTCATCAGAAACACTGAGACAAACTATAGTACAATCCAACGATACTACAAAACATTTCCAGATGTGGTTTTCAAAATAAGAATCACAAGGCAATTATGAACATTGATTGTAATTAAGTAAAATTGAATAAATGCAATTGAAAAGTTTAAAACAAATCAAGAAAATCTCAGAACTAGTTACAAAGTCAATATACATTTAGAGAAAATGTAAGGGTAAAAAATATAAAAGTAAAAAAAAAAAAACAAAAAAAAAAACAAACTTTCCTTTACAAGCAGTTGCACGTCAGGCTGTGCTTCTGTCAAACCTGTATCAACCGTCAAAACAGCCACCGTAACAAAGTACTCCTGCGAATCTCAGCTCTGCAGCCTGTACTGCACTCCCATCAACCACTGGAGACAAACCATACGATAACGCAGCAGCGACTAAGAGGTTTTACTGCTTTCTAGTCTTACATCCCATACAGTTAGACTGACATACTGCTTGATCCTGACTCATCCTTGTAACTATTCTTTGCTATTGACACTATAAGACATGGATAACAGCATAAACCCATGTAAGTTCCCCTTTCTAAATGGATGGGAATCCTGTAACTAAGTTGAATACATAAATGAAAAATCTGAGTTTAAACACTTATACCACAGTTTAGCTTACCAACCCACAATAGAGTAAAGTATACCTTACACAACACCAAACAGCCCCAGCTGCAAAAAGTGCATGTCGAACCATTTCTACACCAAAAATCTGTAACCAGAAATTTTCAATTAATACTACAAGAATTTTTGGCATGAAAATAATGAACACAGCTTATTAAAATGTATCATGTCCCCCTCATGGAAGAATTAAATAATAGAACCTTTTAAAAAAAAAAAAAAAACTCCTCCATGAGTGTAATGCTGAATGAAAGACAGGTATGAGCTGCAGTTCATATATGCATATATCCTTCAAACAGACATGATTAATACAAAAGTTACTGCAAAAGAGTAGAGTCCATTTACTGGAAAATATCCAGTGTCCTGTTTTACTCCTGTCCATCCGTTTTCCTCTCACAGGAGATAAATTGTGTTTGATCTACTGATTTTTCCTGATGTTTTAAATCAGGCATCAACATCCTTTTGAGATTCCAAAACTTAACTTCTGCATCTTCATCTAGCAAAGGGGAAGGGGGTCCTACAACCCCATAACATGTACAGAATGAGAAACAAAACCACAGAAAAGACTTAAAAACAACCAGTGGTTAAAAAAAGGACAAGAAAGCACTTAAACAAAAAAAGACAAGGCTTACAACACAAACCTTCAAATTCCACAAGGAGAGAACCAAAGAAAGATGGTAGGGGGTTCCATAAACAGGGGAAAAGAGGAGAGAAGGACATTAAGGCATGAGAGAAATAAAACAGCACACAAGCTGAGTGTCTTGAAAAGGCTGCGAATACAGAGCAGAGAAACCGGTTCATGTAGTCGAGCGTCATACTCTATGCATACACATGCATGTTTCCGTGCTGGGGCTGCTGTGACTGCATCTGCTGTGCCTGCTGCTGGAGCTGTGCCTGCTCTGGAATGTGAGTGTGCCGGGAAGGGTGAAGTGCACGTGGGTTCCCCAGGGGAGTTGGGCTGGTGGTGACATCGGACCAGTCCGAGTTGGAGTGGGGAGAGGAGGAAGACCACGGGTCAGGGGACTCTGGGGATGGGGTGAGGTATGGGTGCTCACTGGGGGGGTTGGCTGGGTGCCCTGGTGTCGTGCCTTCAGACCCAGCTGTGGCACAGCTGTGCTGGGATGGTGGGGTGGGGTACTTATCCACAGGACTTTGCAAGGTGTGGTAGGGAGGCAACTGGCGGGACTGGGCATCCATCAGGCCATTGCTGTGGGGAAGGGTATGGCCATGGGGGTGGGGGTGTGGAAGGGTATGTGATATAGAGTGTGACAGCCCCACCTCAGGCAGCTGGTACATCATGCCTTGAGAACACTGCAGATGAGATGGAACCTGCGGGGGGTGGGCCTGACCCTGGTTCTGTGCTTGGCCGGGCTGTGGTTGTTTCAGCAGGGCCTGCCCACTGCCTGGTGCCATCATCTGGAAAGTAACAATGGGGGGTAGTTGCTCACGGCTCATGGTGACGTTCATGGGAGTAAGCAAGCCGGAGGCGTGTGGCTGGGCCATCCCGGGATGGGAAGTACTCAGCTGGTGGGGGAGCAGCCCAAACATGTGGCTCCCGTACCCCTGCTTGGTGAGCCCCACCCAACCCTGTTGCTGACCCAGCATGTGACTGACTGGCGGTAAGAGCGGCCTGGAAGAAGGGCTGCTGAGGAGTGGTGGGGAGGTGGGTACATTGGCTACGTTGGCAGTGTCTCCAACAAAGGAGTGTGGAGACTCCAGAGAATCGACAGGTGACAAGGTGACAGAGCTTTCTGACAGGCCACCATTTCCCTTTGTGGTGCTAGTACTGCTGCCCCCTCCTGGAGCACCTGCCATGGGCCCCTCTCCTCCAGCTGGCTTCTTCCTCCGCTTTGCCTTCACGTCCTTAAGTTCTTTTGGTGCACCCCCTCCAGCTCCTCCCGCTTTGGCTCCACCTCTCCGATTTTTCTTGCCCTGTGGCCCCTGGCGCATACCAACAAAGCCCACCCCATTTGTGCCACATACCATGGAGGAATGTGCACCCCCACCAGACAAGTGGCTTTGGCCTGCCTGAGGGCTGTGAACCAGGTTATACTGATCCAACAAGCGCACAATGTCATGATGCATGCGCTCCTGCGCTGTGTCTCGGGGCAGCCTGTCCAGGTGGTCTGTGATATCCCTGTTGGAGTAATGGTCTAGCAGAACCTGGGCTGCCTCAAAGCTGCCCTCCCGAGCTGCCAGGAACAATGGCGTTTCCTCCTGTTGGTGGCCAATGGCAAGACAATAGGAAGTTATTTAAAAAAAAAAAAAAAAAAAAAAAAAAAACTGATAGATTGTACAGAACGCAAAAAAGAAGCTGAACGGGAATATAGAACGTGTGAGTAAGAGGCGCACAAGTACACACCTTGTTGTCCTGCATGTCTCGGTTAGCACCATTCTTCAGCAGCACCAGAGTGGCCTCCACATTATTGACAGCTGCTGCCCAGTGCAAAGCAGACTTGCCTATGGGAAGAGAAGGAAGGTGTGTTTTACATCAGATAAATAGACTTGAGAGATGGAATTAGTCCATCTTTTGACCAATGTTGGGTGCCTTAATTTAAAATAAAATAAAAAAAGCTTTAAGATAAGAAGTTTGTGTTAAGTTTTGCTATACTGTGCATTCCATCAGTCAGTAAAAAGTATGGAGGACAAGGGATAATTTATGCAAAATGTCATTCTCATATGCTGAATTACTGTACTACAAAAGGGAACAAACACTTCACTAGACCATTACGTCAAATAATACAAAAAAGTTAGTGATCACTCAAAACATTTTCAAACAAACCAGGCTCTTGGTTCTGACTGATTAAACTATCACCCATAAAACATCAGAAAGACAATTTTTCTGCCCTTCACATATATCCACTTAGTGCTGCAAGTTACTGCTGAACGAGATTCAATAATACATTAGAGGAATGTGATTTTATAGTTTACCATATCATAACACACGACTTCCTACTGGGGGGGGGGGGGGGAATCCCCAAAAAANGGGGGGGGGGGGGGGGGGGGGGGAATCACCTACAAATTTAGAAAATGCACAATATTGTTTCTCACTTTAAAAAAAGACCGATCATCCACTGAGATAAGCCCATTTGAGTTACCAAAAAAAAAAAAAAAAAAAAACTGAGGAGTTTAGTTTAATGTTCTACTTCAACCTACAAAGCATTTCTTCATGCTTACAAGGACTAGGTATGGAGTTTGTGTGCTTCCCAGCACTGGACATTACATTTATTTAGTACGTACTTTTCTGAAAGAATTCTAGAATGATGCTACTATACTAGTTCTAATTAGACACCTTTATCCAAGGTGACTTACAATGCCGGATACACTACACTGAACAGTTTTCGTGCAAATATACATGTGCACACACAGCAAACACCATGGTGAAACACCATCTCTTGGTCAGTGTGAATTCAATTGCATTTTTACTACGCATTTCTTTGTTCATTACTGCTGTGTGGCGTTTTTGTATTAGATGTTAAATCCATACTAAAACCACCGAGTATTGTGTTTATGTACATTTTGTTTGAGTGTTTAAGTTGGCTGTACATAATTATGACAGCTGTCGGAGCACAGGATGCCATAGTGTTAGAGAGGAATCAGTGAAGAAAAACTGGATTGTTTTGTTGTATTATAACTTCTATAGTAGTTGGGTCTATTTTAATGAGATTTGGTGATATTTTAGCAAACACCACTGCTATTCTACCCACCCAAAGCAAGAGAATACCATATGGGTATGCCTGCTGCCCTACCAGTAAGTCGGAATGTGTCTTAAGTAGTAACCCGATGTAAGCAAGATGGAGCAGAGGTTGAGGGAAGATTAAATAGTCAGAAGTAATGACAGCGTCAAAAGTCTATTATTTCAAAAAAATCTAAAAACACTGTAGAAGACACAGATTTCATTCTGTGCACAGAATGTAATGCAACAGGTTACTAGTTAATATACTTGGCTCATCTGACAGCCAGTCAGTCATTCAATGAAACTTTTTGTCCTTACAACTGCACCCACTAGAACAATGTTTACTGTGCTATATTTTTGAATGCTTGTGACAGATGCAAGACTGTACTTGGTGCTTACCATGGTCATCTACAGCATTGACATCAGCGTGGCAGTGGACCAGCTCTTCCACCATGCCCTCCACTGCCAAGCGCGCTGCCAGTATGAGGGGCGTGGTGCCATCATTCATCCTTGCATCCAACTCAGTTGCTCTGTTTCGAATCAGGATCTGAGAGCCAAAATGTGAACAGTTCAAAGTTGGATATGTGCCAGTTGTTCTATAATCCTGTCTTGGTGCCTTATCTCCATTTACCAGAGAAACCAAGCACTATCAGTACCGAATAACAGTCTTACATTTACAGACATTGCATTCCTGGAATCCTCTATGAGTATCTTTCTTATTTAAAAAAAAAAAAAAAAAAAAAAAAAAAAAAAAAAAAAANTGAGTATCTTTCTTATTTAAAAAAAAAAAAAAAAAAAGAAAAAGAATAAAAAAAGAATTGTCTGTTGCTACCAATATCATAAAAGAATGAAGTATGACAGATCTTACCTGAAACACACCCTGGGCATCTGCAGCTATAGCAGCATGTAACGGGGTACGGCCCATGTTGTCACGTGCATTAGGGTCGGCTCCAGCATCTAACAGCCTCTTGGCTGCATCAGCACGAGCATAGCGGGCAGCTAGATGCAGCGCTGTCTCACCGGTGCGGTCCGTCTGTGCCATCAGTGTAGCACCTTGAGCAATCAGGTCAGTGATGATATTTGCTCCTGGCTCATCTGCTCCACTCTCTTCTTCTTCATCACCCATCAAGCTGCCACACTCGTCTGACCCCCCGCTACGTAAGGAGGCCAGCATCAAGGGGGTAAACCCATCTGGTAGATGGCAAGTAAAACAGCGTCAACATGGAAGACTGAAAATTCTTTTTAAAATCGTATTACCTCAGCCGGTGTTGCTGCCCAAGCAGTTAAAAGAATGAATACCTGGTCCTTTAGCATTGACATCCAAACAGTCCACATCAATCTCAGCTTGGGGGGGAGTTAGTGTGATATCAGCAGCCTTGTGGTGCTGCAGTGTCCACTCCCGACGGTCTACACCTCCATCCACTCCAACAGGTAAAAGTGGCTTGTCCTCTGTCTGATGTGCCAGTCACAGGAGCAGAGTTTATACGCAGAAACTATCATGAAAATCACAAAAATAGACTTTGAAATGATATTCTCTTCCTATCTTACCCTTGATTTTTTAGGCTGTGATTCTTCTTCTGGCCAGCCCTTGTTCTGGTTGGCATCCATCATACCATTATCCTGGGGTTTTCCAATGTTCCTGTGAAGAGAGGTAATTAGGACCACATTGTTTGTTTGTTACTGTGATTCCTGCAGTACAGCATCATATTCTAGACTCACTTCATGCCGAAGTCATCTTGGCCCACAGGCTCACGGCGCTTGGCATCCTTCTTGGTGAGGAAGCCATCAGGGAACCACAGAATGCCATTCTTGCGCTTCCGCTTAGCGACCAGCACACCCAGCACCAAGATGAGAAGAATGATGCCGACTGCCACAGCAACCATATACAGCAGGTGAGAGGGCTGTTGTGGGTCCTTGGGTTCACCTGAAGATCACATGAGACAGGATACATTAATTCTTCAGTGCTAAAAATATTCATTCTTTGGCAGAATTAAACCATGGATTTTTGAGAGATTTTTGGAAAGAGGTCTAGGTACAAACCAACAATATGTTATGATGCTTACTGTGATAAGTATACTACCTAAGAGTAACTATTTATTCCAAAATAATAAGATAACAGCAAATTAATGACAATAAATCAGTCTCTGGTTTTGTGATGAACTTGAGAGAGTAACCACAAGAAATTCACCATCTATGGTAGCAAACTAATGAGGACCCTACTTAGACTAAGTTTGCAGTTTTAGGTAAGCCCTATTTGAGTAGTATGAGGTAGAGGAGCTGCTTACTGTCAACAGCAATGACAGGGTAGGGTAGCTCCTTTTTCAGGTACTCTGCAGCTATGTACGAAGCAGCCAGTTCTGTCTTGGAGAAACATGACTCCGAGGTCTGAGCACACTGGCGGTTATCAATCTCCAAGTACGCCTTTGACCTGTGCACAACATTCAAGTCACTTCATTTTCTGGCACAATGTTCTTTAAACCAAAAAATGTTGAACTGATGAAAGGAATAAAATCAGTAGAGAGCCTCTTTACAGAGACTAAAGAGCCAACCCAGAACAGCAGTCACAAAAGTTTCTTTCATTTCATGCCTTGTTAGTGCTGTCAGTGTTCCCAACGAGAGTCCTGCAAAAACACTGTTGGGCTTACTCACCTAATAAATTATAAAAACATCATTGTAGTTCACTCTCGATATAGCAGACCTCAAATATTGCTGATTTCGGAGTTTTACAAAGTATCACGAAAATGCATAAAAATCTTACCTTTTTTAGCTTTTTTGGAGAAAATGACAATGTGTAAAATAATGCTTTAAATAATTATGATACCGAGGGTCAAAAAAAGAACTATTCAACTGTTTTCATAGTTAGACCATGAAAGCGGTACTGCATCCTCAGTCCCCCGTAGCAACATTCTAACTGACACGTATTGGTGTTTTATTCATTATTTTTTGTACATAATTCAATACTGTACTGTATGTATGTTACAAATACAGTATGTTACATAGTCATTGCACATTGCATTAGGTTACAAAAGTTTTAAATGCAGTACACAGCGCTGTATGTGACACCTCAAATATTGTGTTTTCAATTTTCCTGACATTCTCTATATCCAAACACCCCCCTAATCTGGAAAATCAAGAACAGACTGCATGCGTTGAAGCTACCAGAAATCAGAAGATAGGCCAGTTATAACTGTTCAAATCAACTCCCTAATGGCATGAGACTCAAAAGTGGAAAAAGCACACATCTATACACCTTGAAAGGAGCAAACTGGAGAGTCACAATAGCAACTCAGAAACAGCTGCTCTTACCCAATGACTTCCTTATTGGCCAGTTCCCGTTTGCTTCTGCGTTCAGCGGGGAACGCACTGTTGCTGTCTGAGTCTGGGCCAAAGTAAGGGTACACCATAGGCTTTTGCTGGGCATCCAGCTTGACTCGGAGGTTGGTGTGGAGCAGCGTACCGAGGGCACGCAGGAAGCCACGCAGGTCCCCCAGTAGCTCATCTGGCTGCAGCAACACCACCACCACAAGTGTACCTTCAGCCACCTGCGGTGGGGTGTCACCAGCACAGTCCAGGCCATCCCAGCCACACTCCTCTGTATTGCAGCCTTGGTTGCAATGGCCATTGGCATAATGATCTGCACAGTACTTGTCATATCTGCATGGAAAACACAGTAAAGACTCAGACAAAAGACTGCACATGAAGAGGTATGATGTACATGATGGTTGAGTAAAAACTGGCTTTCTCTGATGCAGCTCTGGAACATACTTGCAGAGGAAGGAGGATGTCTGGCACTCAAAGCTGTCAAAAAGGCACTGGGGGTTGTCACACTCAGGGTCACAGCGTCCGTTTCGGAACAGCTTCCAGCATTCAGCATTAGCATTACATTGCTCCCACGGCCGCTCCCAGAGCAGCGAACAGTCACCACCATCCCAATTGCATTCATGCCGGTTGCACTCCATATCGCATATCCGGTCACCTGCTTGCTTTTTGCATTCATCATATGGGCAGGCAGGTGCAGCACCAAACGGTGGGTTGGAATGTAGCATCTCACAGTTTTTGCCTGAGAATGTGGGGAGGCACTGGCAGGTGTACTGGTTGGGGCTGCGAAGGTCTGGCAAGCAGGTACCCCCATTGAGGCAAGGTTGGCTCTGACAACTCATGTAGATCTCACAATGTGGACCATTGAAGCCAAGTGGACAGAGGCACTGAATTCTCCCTCCTGCCGACTCCCTGCAGCGGCCGCCATTTTGGCAGCGAAAACTGGTGCAGCTGTAGCCCTCCACCTCCCCACAGTTGGACCCTGAGGAACCCTGAGAAGGGGGAACAAATGGTATACATCACATACAGAGAAATTAATGGAGAGTCAATATGTATACTGATACATTCAGTGTCATAATACACTGACATAATGTACTGATGACACTCAGCACAGTAACATGGCATACAGATAGATAAAATGTCAAAACAGACACCAGCGCAGTTATACCAACCACTGTAATGTTTGTCTGCCAAGCACTGTCAATAGAAATGATCTTGTGTATCTAAAAACAGTGAACATACTTATTTTTTATGCCAAACAAATGAAGTTCAGTCCCTTCTCACTCAGATCTCTTAATCTTTGAAGTCATACCTTGGCCATGTTATCCCACCCTCTGTCGTCAGCGTAAGAATAAGAACAAGAGCCAAAAGTTCATGAACATTCAGGTATTAGAATATGAAGAGAGAGGAAAAAAAAGCACATAGCACAAGGAAACAAATGCGTACGTACCAGAGTAACACACATTAAGAACTTGGTCTAAATATACAGAAACAGACCGTTGAACAGAAGTCTGCAGAAAAATTATGACTTTGAAAGGGTGGAAATTTTGACGAGAATTCATTAAAACGGTGAGTTTTCAAACAGAAATGGGAACTTGGAAAGAAGGTCTTGACAACATATGCATAAATGGTTTTGTCAGTGCATTCAATTCAATTTTTTGCACAGGATCCACTACTCAAAATCCAAAATTATAGATGTACACATACATATCAACAATAACTGCAAAACAGAAGGTGATCTTTTCCCACTTTTTCTGATTTGCCAGAAGATAAACATTTTCGTTGTACATACAGAGATGCCCCTACAAACAAATTTTTCAGTAGCAAACTTTTTTTTGCCATTGCAAACTTACAAAACCATTAGTACATTGTTTATGTACAGATATACACAACCCCAACACTCCTTTTGGCTGCCTTTTCTCCTTCCTCTTATATTCCTTAAACATACGTGACAGTGTGTAGAAAAGAACAAGTATTGAATAGTAATGGATCACTTACAGGTTGGCAAGTGCAGGTGTACCCATGTACTGAACTAGTGTTCATGGAGCAGGTACCACCATTAAGACATGGTTTGGACTTGCACAGATCCACCATCGACTCACAGTGACGCCCTAACGGGACAAACAGATGACAAGATGGACACCGAAATGTTATTAATTAGACAATATGCAGTTAAAAAGGTTAGAGGTAACACTTATTTTAAGAAGAGAACATTTACCTTAATTACCAGTGCCTGTACATAATAGATTAAACTCAATTTCTGATCAGCAGAATATCTCCCGATTTTCGAAACAACCCACTTCCTAACTGAGCAGAATCAGGAGCTCAGCAATCTGTATTAAATGCAATCCTTAAAGACTAAAATATCTTTATGTGTACAATACACTATGAGATTCTCTATGAGACATGAAGGTGCTGAAGTTGTAGCTTTCTTGCCCACTTTATATATTCTGCCTCCAATACAGTTGTAAGGATATGTGGTAAGGTACATCTGTGCCTATATGGATAAAAACATGCAGTGTGGGTACCTGTGTAGCCCAGGCGGCAGCGACACTGGTAGTCGTTGGCCAGCTGGATGCAATCAAGGCTGCCAGGGAAATGGCACGGTGCAGAAAGGCACTCATTGATGTCACCCTCACAGTGCTCACCAGCAAAGCCAGGAGGACAAGAGCATGTGAAATGGCCCACCCCATCCACACACTGACCCCCGTTCAGGCAACGCGGTGTCGAAGAACCTGGTCTTGGCTCACAGTCGTCTATGTTTACTTCACACCTAACACCTGTTCAGATGTGGTCCAGAAAAAGGGCAGTTAATAAATAGTGGTAGGTAACATACAGGTTCTGACACAGTCATGCTGTCAAAATAACCAAACTGAATATAATAACTGTTAATGAGTTCATAATGAAGTCGCACTAACATAAGGTTGCTGAAGTCAGACTGGAGATATTTTGTTGAAGGAAACCAATGTGACACATTTGTTAAGACAATTTGACTGTAAAATCAGGCATTTAAAACAAGAGGAGGTGAAAGAATTCCACTCATACTCACCATTTGTGCCTGGGGGACAGGAGCAGGAAAAACTGTTCACCAGGTTAATGCAGGTTCCCCCATGGAGACACGGCTGAGACTGGCACTCGTCCACATCGTACTGACAGTTGACCCCCTGGTAGCCTGGCTTACACTGTAGTGTAAGAAGAAAGAAATTAGGACAGGGGAATAGACACACAATGATTCGTTGCTTGCTTTTGGCCCTCTGGGCAGTATGGTGGTGCACAAGTGGCCGGAAAAGTACTCACCTTACACTCGTATGCCCCCTGGTAGTCCACACAGGTGGCACCATTGCGACATGGGTTCGAAAGGCATTCGTTCACCTCTGTCTCACAGTAGCTGCCACTGTAGCCAGCCTGACACTGGCATCGGTGAGTGTTATCCACATCCAGGCAGCGGCCAGCATGCTGACACACCATGTCTACAGACACTCCTGTCACAGCAGGCAGATGCATAGTACAGTCAGAACACATGCCATCATGAGGCACACTCATATAAACAAATACAGCCAAACAGACACCACACATTCTACTGGTGGTTCACTAAGAACAAGGGAGAGGATAATGACACCTTTTTACTCACCTTTCCGTATAGCAAACGCCTGACAGGACATACTAGGGACATCACAATACAAGCCTGTCCAGCCTGTGGGGCAGCGGCACATCCACGCTGTCCCACTCTGGATGCAGGTCCCACCATTGTTGCACAGAGGCTGACTGCAGAAGTTCGTCAAGAACTATAAGGAGACACAGAGACAATCAAGGACATTACACGATAGTCAATCTACACCTAAAAAGAGCATCGCCTTAACCAGAGCGTGTGACAAACCGGCCAAACAGTACAGACATTAACAATGAGCAACGGTTCTCACTGCACCTGACAGTTTTGGCCTGTGTATTCTACAGGGCAAGAGCAGTGGTAGGTCCCAAGGCCATCTGTGCAGGTTCCTCCATTCTTGCAGGGTTGCGAATCACACTCGTTGATCTCATACTGACAAAATGCACCAGTGAAGCCCGTACGACAATGGCAGTAAAAAGTATTTATCCCATCCACACACGTGCCATTGTTTAGACAGGAGCTGTAGGGGAAGGACAGTGACAGAAGAAACTGTGGGTGAAGGGACACAGATGAGTAAGACTATATGGAGCAGTAGCTGGCAGAGAGCGGACAACATACCTCTTAGTGCATTCTGGGATATTGCGCTCACAGTGGATTCCGTCGTAGCCCGGCAGGCACTTGCAAGAGTAGCTGTTCACGTAGTCGTTGCACTTGCCGTTGTTTTGACATGGGTTGGACAGGCACTCGTTTATTTCTGTCTCGCAACGTTCACCTTCAAAACCAGGTTGGCAATCGCACGAGTAACCCCCCACTCCGTCCAGACATAAGCCTCCGTTCAAGCAAGGATCTGTGGAATGAGGTATAGCAATGAGGGTTTAACCAAAGACAACGTGCAAACGTGACGATTACAGAATCTTATCCTGAATAACTTACTGGGAGTGCAGTCATCAATGTTGATCTCGCAGTTTACACCACTATACCCATGCTGACACCTGCACCGATAACTCCCGTGGCTGCTGATGCAGACTCCCCTGTTCTGGCATGGGCTGGTGCTACACTCATCTATCTTCTCAGTGCACTGTGGCCCTACACACAAAACACGCATGTTAATACACACTCATATACTCTGAAATATTGTACAATAATATATTCTCAGAAAAGCATGCTATACTCTGTGTTGTAACAAAATTAACTGTTACGCGCACTCAGCAGAGAAGATCAAGACAGGATTACTTGGCACACTGGATACAGCTTGCACGGCCCTTCACCTGACTGTGTTATTTTTATCTGATATGTGAGAGGTTACCCGTGTAAGGTAGGGAGCAGATGCACTTGTAGCTGTTGATTCCATCCACACAGGTCCCCCGATTCTTGCAAGGGACTGACTTGCACTCATCTATGTTGATCTCACAATTCACGCCTGTAGGAAGTAAAGATCTTCAGAACCAGAAAATGACAAGGCCTCGCTGTGCATTTATCTGACCTTGTCTCGTACAGTTTCAGGCACCTGTGAAACCACGGCTGCATTTGCAGGTGTATCCACTCATTCGGTCAGTGCAGGTGCCCCCATTTTGGCAAGGATTTGACTGGCACTCATCCATTTCCTGCTCACAGTGCTGCCCCATCCAGCCCTCCATGCAGTCACACTGGTACCTGGACAGGCACACAAAGCTCTATAACCACAGTAAAGGCAATGCTTTCCAACACCTTTTCGGGGATACAAACACACCACGTTGCATCATCATTACACAAGTTTACCACATGGCATGTATACTCCCTGGCAATGCTCATAAAGGCCCGGTAGCCATATTTATTCAAAACTATACACAAGTCTCTGTTCCCTGTGCACAAAACCTCAAGCTAAATGGTTTCACATGTTGGTCTAACTGGCCAGTTTCTTTAAAGACACCAAATGACACTGCTGCTTGTTTGAAAGAATCAAGAGTAGCTTATTTGCACTCAGCTGCACTTATAAGTGACTATGCTGCCTTCTAACCGGTCATAACTTTATCATCAGCCCTGTTGTAAATTTGTCCAGAACGTTAACCTATCACAGAACATATATTACATAATGGATCTAAAATCCAAACATGAATACAGAGGTGCAATTGTGACAGCATTACAACATACCCATCTTGCTGCTCGATACATTCCCCGTGGACACAGGGCCGTGAAGCGCAAAGATCAGCTCCTGAATAGCAAAGGAGCCCATGGGTACCAGGAGGACACTGACAGTGGAACTTGTTCAGAAGGTTCACACACGTGCCCCCGCTCAGGCATGGGTTTGAGTCACATTCATTGATTTCCACGTCGCACTTTTCGCCTGCAGCAGAGGAAACGTAACTTGTCAGCCAATCCATCAGCACAAACGTGCAGAGGTTCCAAATAAGACATGTGTATGACTATCTGTCACAAACTATACAAAGTACAAACATTTGCACATAGTAGCCATTATCAGGAGTAACTGCATATCTGGAAAAGCTGATGGTACCTGTATATCCTGGGTTACATACACACTTATATTCATTGATCCCATCCTGGCACTCTCCATATTCACATGGGTTGCTGGCACAGTCATCAAAGTTGATCTCACAGTTCACCCCTGGAAACATATATGCAAAAAGGCTTTCTAGGAGTTTGAGCATGAGGTACACTACACAAGTCCGTCACCAGGGGACAGAAAAACACAGGACACGCAGCCAGACACAGGTAAGTTGGAGGGACCAAACTCAAGAACATGTAACACTGTAGTGGGCTTCACTGTCTCATAGTACAACACTGTGTCAACAATTGTGACCAGAAAAAACACGCAATGTTGAAACAAGCAAGGAAATGCAGTCGAATCTATTCACATGAACGTTTGTTAAAGCATCATATACTTCGCTGTTGAATAAAGCCAGATATGCAAGATGGACTGAATGGCCTGTTCTCATTTCTCAAGTTTGTTTCTTTCATGAAGGAATAAAAAGCACTAGTGTGATTACACACAATACTTTAGGTAGGTTTGCATAAATCACAGGAATATTAAGCCCCTCCCACACCACCCAATCCTGACCAGGGGTCTTAACTCCTCCCCAGCTCACCAGTAGTCCCAGCAAGGCAGTTGCACTGGTACTTGTTGACAAGGTCGATGCAGCGGCCACGGTTCTGGCAAGGGTTACTTTGGCACTCCTGTACCTGCGTGTTGCAAATGACACCGGTGTAGCCCGGGTAACATTCGCAAGAGAAAGAGACAATGCCGTCATGGCACACGCCGTGGTGGCAGGGCTTTGGGTTGCAATCATCCACATTTTCCTCACACAATGGCCCTGTGAAGCCTGCATACAGGGAAAGACAAAGTGCATGATGTAAGAAAGTGTGAAATGGTAAAAAAGTATGGTCCATTGTGTTGTGCTAGTGTTAGACCAGTTCTGCACCTTCAGCACATTCGCACTCATAGCTATTGGGTCGATCAATGCACTTGGCACCATTGTGACACGGTGTACTGGCACACTCATCGTTGTCCACTTGGCATGTGTCCCCACTGAAACCTGGTGACAAAGGAAGACATGCACATGTACAGAAATGTAGTGAAGACAGCATGCAAGACAGACACAACACAACACCTAGACAAGCACAAACTTGAAACAAATATATGAAAAAAAGTGAGAAGAGAGCATATGACAAGAAAAAGTCATCGATACTGACAGCGGCTTTACAAAAAGCACGTAATCACATAATTGTTTGACCTCACAGAGCCCTGTGTTTCTTGCATAATCAAGCTAAAACCTACTATGCAACATGTCAAATACACAAAGCTAAAAGCAGCATATTCGAGTAAAATAGTATGTACAAACACCATTAGCTCTCAGTATTTCCTTCACATTCACACATAAAATTGCCAGCTAAACATGAAAGGGCTTCAATGGGTGATATACAGTGTTTAACTATGCTAAGAAAAACTGTACAAAACAGTGTAGATGAAACCTTCAATAAAGCAACCATGACCACTCACAAAAAAAAACCTTCATACTTTTTCGACAATCTCATCCTGGTTTACAAAAACGTTACTCCAAGGTCACTGATGTTTGCAGGAATGGAACTGTTGAACTTGCATCACAGCCAAACCCCACTCATGTTCATGTTTGTGTTACTTTTCCAATTATAAAACAGCTTCCAGTGACATTCCCTATGACAGTAAGGCTAAAATTTCTGGCACAAAACTGGACTTGGTGGCTGTTTCTCAGGCCTAGTTGGAAGAAAAGAAAATGGGAATTTCCCTAGCTGTGGTACTCTTACCCATGGCAAAACTATGCAGCACTCACCCCTGAGGGAGTGGGGCTGTGCTTGACTTCTGTCTGTTTTTCGTTTCCCCCTACCGAAGTACTAAGTTTGTCCAGGATTGGCAATAATTTACCTACACAAGTATTTCTCTTCTTACAAATGTAACGTTACTTGAAGTCAGCTTGTAAAGAGAAATTTTATAAGATGTAATTACGATTATGGCACAAACTTTGAAAGATTTCCCACACTTGGCTCTAGTTACTCATTATTGTGAAAAATCTCTCCGTAAACTGTATTCAATAATTTAATCGTATTCATGGAAATTCCTAGGTCAAAGATCTCAAGGGGTACCTGTAGCTGACAAAAACTGACAAAAAGGTCAGAAAGTGGAACGGTAAAAAGTAGCACATCATATATCACCAAACTGAAGCACTTGGCATACCAGATCTAGCTTCTCTCAAACTGCTGTCATCCTGGACTTTTCATGCACAACCATTTCAAAGGTTTACCGAAACTGGTACTAAAAGCAAAGAAAGTACCAGTAATAATTCGGAAGAAATCAGCATGTGGATTAGCCGGGTAAAAGAAGAACGATGTGCGTTGTGTACGTAAACAGACAGGCCGCAATCAGGCAAATCACATTTGAGTTCAACATTGGTGCACAACATCAGAGAACGCACCATTAATCAAACTGTCTCAAACACAACTGTTACACACCACGTCAGGTGCCGATGCTGTCAGCTAAGAATAAGAAAGCACGTCTCCAGATGAATTCAAGCTGTTCCGAAAGCCAGAGTTGCAACACGCTACAAGATTGAGTTGCTAGGTAAACCTGTGTACCCATACACGCGCATATCAAAGTTAAATTCTAGTTCTATTTATTAATGGCCACTTGCTAGATAATACTATAAATGATCACACACCATTACAAAAATGTAATCATTAACCAGGGCAAAACTGCACTTTTCATGTGAACTCTCAGATAACTACATACACCAACGTGTCTTTGTAATATATTCCCAACCTATAAACACATATGCATTACTTAAAAAAAAGTACTTTCCTGCCAGTCAAAACATTGCCTGTTTTCAGTGTTACAGCAAACACTGATCAGAGACTTCAGGAATAGTCACTAATTTTCCTTTGTACACTTAAAACTAAGCCAAAAAATACTGACCAGGAGCCTGGACAGATAAATGATTGATTTGAGGTAGACCATAACCTCTCAGACTATGACTAAAGAGAAGCAAAAGACAGACTATGGACACGGTGCAGTGTCTTACGCAACGTTTACTTTGGTAGCTGGCATGACTGTAACTTAATGGTGGTACCGCTTTCAAGAAACATGACTTGAACAGCTTTAAGTATCATACAGAAACATTTGGTAGACAGACCTGGAGGGCATTGGCACACAAAGCGGTGCACTTGGTCGAGGCATTTCCCACTGTTCAGACAAGGGGAACTCGCACATTCGTCAACATCAATTTCACAATGCACTCCTTCAAATCCTGGGCACAAAAAAAAAAAAAAAAAAAAAAAAAAAAAAAAAGAACCAACGCATCAAACGGGAATTTGAAACTCGCACTCACTGGACCGCGTCACCGCCTACTTNAAAAAAAAAAAAAAAAAAAAAAAAAAAAAAAAGAGGAGGCAATAGGCAAACTCAATGAACATACAGTTTGTATATGGTGCTTATGGGTCAGTGCAGAGGAGGCAGAAGGGAGTAAACAAACCTACCTGGCATGCAGATGCAAGTGTAATCACCTATCTGGTCAAGACAGGTGGCGTCGTTGCGGCAGGGATTAGAAGCACATTCGTTTAGGTCCTGTTCACAGCGGGGTCCAGCATAACCTCGGACACAGTTACACGTGAAGGACCCTTCTGTGTTGACACACTGCCCACCATGCTCACAAGGGTTTGAACCTGCACAGAATGGGAGCATTACCATTAAGATTGAGATTGGGGGGGGAAGTAAAGGCATAAAAGCAAATAGCCTGCAAGTTTGACACTAAGATGCATAAAGACAACATGAGAAAGCAAAGAGTGAGAAGAAAACGACTGTCTACATGACTGCAAGATTCAGTTTGGGACTGCTCTTACCCATGATACACTCATTGACATCATCTTTGCAGGTGCTACCCACATAGCCAGGCGGGCAGTTGCAGTTGAACTTGCCATTGATGGGGTTGGTGTCGCATTGTGCCCCCTCACGACATGGGTTACTGATGCAAGCGTCATCCACGTGACAGAGCAGGCCTGCAAACGAGTTTGTACTCAATCCTGGGCTGCTATCTCATATAACAGTTTATGTGGACCAAGAACCAATGAGACACCCCACATACCAGTCTTCCCAAAAGGACAGGTGCAAATGAAGGAGGCAACACGGTCAATACAGGTAGAGCCCTCAGTGCAGGCAGCTGTGGCACAGTCATCAATGTTCTCAGCACAGTCGTTGCCACTCCAGCCATTTACGCATACACAGTTGTAGCCCCCTGGTGTATTGCTGCAAGTGCCCCCATTTTGACAAGTGTTTGGCTGCAGGCGACACTCATCTACATCTTCAGTGCAGAACTGACCTAAAAGGACAACAGAGTGCAAAAGCATGATACGTGAGACTGAGAGTTTCAAGTCACAGATGGTAAAAAAAAAAAANCCCCTTGACTGTGTGCTTTTGTTTGCTTGTTTAAAAAAAAAAAAAAAAAAAAAAAAAAAAAAAAAACACAAACAACACAGGAGCACGTGTATGAGCTGCCCCTACCTGTCCACTCAGGCGGGCACTGGCAGTTGTAAGTATTAACACCATCCATGCAGGTGCCCCCATTCTGGCAGCGGTTACCAGGGCAGTCATCAATATTGATTTCACAGTTTGTTCCATTAAAACCTGATGCAAACAGAAAAGAGAGTTACAAATATGAATCGGAGTGTGAACATAGACACTGCCCACTTTAGGTTTGCACAAATAGAGGTCAAAGTAACCAACACAGACTTTCACAAATTCAACCTGCAAAAGTTCTACTTGCTTTTTGTATAAACATTTTCTTCTCATTTTCAAACCTACTGTGTTTTATTTTGGGCAGTACAGTGGCAGTAGTAACACTGATGCCTTAAGTTTCAGTCTTATGCCACTAAATCTTGTTCAAGCTTAAAGGCAAGAATTAATACCCTGTTTGTATTTCAACAAAGCAGTTGATGCACCAGAGAGCTTATTATGATACTGCTTGGAACACCTGCACAGCACTTTCCTCTCTCCATGCTATATCAGCTCCAATATACTCACCTGGGAGGCAATGGCACCAGTACGTGGTGTCAGATGTTGGTCGGCAGGTTCCCCCATTGACACAGGGGGAGGGTGAACAGGGCACATATAGGGTCTCACAGTTACGCCCTGTAAAGCCCACTGGACATGTACAGTGGTAGGAGCCCAGGGTGTTCACACATAATCCACCATTCTGGCACACATTAAGGGACCTGGCACATTCATCTGTGTCATTCAGGCAGCGGGGCCCTCTGTACCCCTTGGAGCAGGTGCAGCTGAATTTTCCCTCAGACAGTGTGTTGCAAGTGCCACCATTGGCACAAGGGTTTGATATGCAGCTATCCTTATTAAGGCATAGAGGGCCTGTTACAAGAGACAAAAGAAGAGGCATGGTAGAAAGGGGAACTCTATTGAAGTGCTCACAAACAAAGTGTGCCAATTTGGCAAAGGTAGTAACCCCCAGATAAAAGGTCATCAGGTAGACTCATCCCAACTGTCATTGTTAACAGGGCTGGAGAGTGGCACTCACCTGTCCAACCAGGAGGGCAGCGACACTCGTACTTGTCCAGGGAGAGCAGGTTGCACTCCCCCCCATTGGCACAGGGGTTATTTGGATAGCAGGTAGAGTTCTGGGGGGTCTGACAATGCTGACCAGTGAAACCTAAGGGACAGGAACAAGTGGGGCTACCAGGCACCCCAGACCAACTTGCACTACAGTTGCCCCCATTGAGGCAATAGCCTGGGTGACAGGGGTCTTTGTGATGACAGTACTCCCCTAAGAAGCCTGGAGTACACCTACAAAAAAAAAAAAACAAAAAAAAAAAATCAGAAGCATTCATTAAAAAAAAAAAAAAAAAAAACTTGTTCAAAATTTGTCTGTTATACCATGTAATAATACATAAGAACAACAGTAGCGAGAACTGTGAAATCATCATAACATACATTGCAACATAGCCAATACTTGCTACAATAACCTGTGCATTTATTTTGCACGGTTGAGAACAAGCAGGGAGCGAGAGTTAGGTCAGAGGTATTTAAATTGAAGATAAAAACCTCACATTGGGGAAGCAGTTTAGAAATCAGATAGTTCAAGTAAAAAAAAAAAAAAAGACTGCTGACAAAGTTCAAAGATGTATTGAAGTGACAAGCAAGTATTCCATCTTGTGCAGATGTGTACTGAATTGAGACAGGACAGGATGCGGCAAAGCTGTGCCAGGTCAAAGAGCACCAGGGCCTGTTCAAGTCACAAGTGTTTCGCTACCCTACTCCTAGAGCAGAAAAAGAAAGCAACTCTCACTGCTGAATGTACAGTGCCTATAAATTATTTAACCCCTTGGACAAAGAGGTCTTTACTAAATACTCAAAGGGAGTGAATACTTAGGCAATCCACTTTGACAAAGATTTTTCATTTTGATATTTAAGAATCTTTCTGATGATCAGTGTCAAAAAGCCTAATTAAATCCACTGTCTTTCAATGTTGTAAAACAATTAAACATTTAATTAAACTTTTTTTTTTTTTTTTTTTATAGGCACCACACATGCATGTAAGTTAATGGATGTATATCCTCTGACAGAGAATATTCCATTAAAAAGGGCTATGTGCCTCCTAGTCTACATCCAAATCCTACCCCTGGAAGCAAGTCCCTGAGTCCCAGAGCAGTATGTCTCGGAGCAGAGGGCAACACACCGTCTGAAATCTGTACCAGTCCCCTGTGGGGGGCTCCAGTATCATAGGCATGGCAGGCAGGCGGCGTGACTGCTTCACAAATCACCCCTGGGGACCTAACATGAGCTGTACTTCTGGATATACAAATATACTTCTCATTCCTCTGAAAACAATTTGACTCTGCATACGTGTATACTGTTTAGCTGTTATCTACTGTCACAAATATACATTAAATTCTTTTCCAATGTTGATACATTTCAGAAACTAGCAAACATGACATATTGAACAGCAGGTGTGCACTGTTTAATGGAATTAAAAAAATTGTTTGAGTTAATCTTTTTAAGATGTGATAAACATGGACACAAGTTATTTTATGTGGGATTTTGTTGAAAATTCTGTACTACAAAAATTTGCTGAGGATTTGGTGAATATTACACCTTTTTTTATTCCTGCTGTGAACAAAGGTCTCCAACATACTGTAGCTTCTGATTTAGTGTCAGGAGACCAAAAGCAAAGACCTTTACAAGTAGACAGGACAGAACAGGGCATGTAGTTCTAATAAAATGACTTCAGCAAATGGCTTAACGAATTTCTCTTCACAGGTGACATTTCCATCACATTGCCACTTAACATATATGGTGTAATTTGAAGAGGTAAATTCCCCCCCCCATCTTTTCACCATAAAACAATAAAATACTTGAAAACAAACAAACACTGTCTAGTACATTAGTGATCAATTCTTTTCTTACCTCATGCTCTCAGTACTATTCTTTCCAAGCCAAAAGGAAGAAAGTCAACAGTCTTAACCCAAAGTGGGTAAAATCTGGTATTTCTCCATTTCATTCAAAGCAGGGCAAACAGTGTTGGTATTAGACTTTCCCATTACCTCTTGTGCAAATTGGCTGTTTAAAAAATGTTCACAGTTAAATTTTTTTCAATTTAGTCACTAAATCACTGATTGCATAACACCTCAATTGTCACCTAGTTTTGAAAGTGACCAAGTATACTGAGAGGACTCGACCCCATTGCAGGCTGGGTCTGTCTACCCAGGCCACATTTTCAAGCCTGAGCTCTACCAAAAGACAGTGGCAACCTGAAGTCAAGTCAAATCTCTATATAAGGGACATTGTTTTTCTGGGAAGGAAATTGGAAGAGGTGCAGCCAAATGGGTTTTCTCTGTGTCAGCTGCTAAGCAGAGAGAAACATGGCTAGCCTATGCAGAGCTTGTGACCTACACATGCCAAATGAGAATTGGGTCCACAAAGACAGTGGTCAGAAGACTGCAACTTGTGTTGTACTTTCCAGAGTTCCTCAAGACTGGAAGCAATGGTTAGAACCAGACTATAACAAGCCATCCATCCAAAGATATTCGTTGTCTGATTCAGGGTCGTGGCAGTGCAGACCTGGAATTGCTGGGTGCAAGGCAAAGAGGAAATGCACCGTGGACAAGACACCGGTACATCTCAGACCGGCCAAACACACTACGGACAATTTGAAGTGACCCACTAACTTGAAATATATGCCTTTGGACTATGGGAGGAAACCCAAGCAGACAGAGGGAACATGCAAACTCCACACATACTGAGCTAGATTTCAAACCTACACTCAAATAGGCCAAGGTGAAAGTACTAGAAGCTGCGCCATCCCTGCCATAACAAGCTTCTCCAGAAAATCTTTCAGGACAGGGTTAGATCTCTTTGCAGCATACAAAGTAGAAACAAATTTAATTAAAAACAATGCATACAATGTAGTAAAGAAAATCACAGCAACTTTGAAGTAATTATATCTTTTTTCCTATGTCATTCATATTCATCTGTGATGTTCTTTTTAATCTTCTATGCGGGTTTCTCTTTCCAAGTGCCTTTCCCTGCAACACAGCTCTCACAAGTGTGAGGTTTCTACATCTGGTTCACATTAGGCCCCCCTCTATCCACCAAAGTACTCCTCCCCTTCTCTGGCAAGCAGATCATTGACCTCTGTGCATAATGACACTAGGGGTGAGACTGAGCTAAAGGGTCTCTGAAGTGTCCCCACATCAGTTGTAATTTCTTCCTTCCCCTCCCTGGAAAGACTTCTGTCTTTGCAAGCTGATTTGCTCATCTCCAGTTGTTAAATACTGACCCAGACCAAAGACAGTGGTAGCTGGGAGGGGCTTGTTAAGGCGCTAGTCACATTTCAAATCAGCAGGAATGAGTCCAACTAGTGGGGTTTCACTGGGGAAGAAGTTTGGTCTTTCTCAACTGCTCTAATGTGAAACACACCAGTAGAATTTCGGCTGGACCTTAAATAATCAGAAAGGACAAGCACTAGGGCACGCCTGCACCCACACCCGCCTGCAAACTCCCCACGCTGCATAAATCACAAGAAAAGCAGAAGGAATGACTGCCTCTCCCAGCGTTTTCTTCCTCGTCATCTCCAAAATGCCCTCTTGCTTCTCTTTCCCCTTTGGTTTTCCATTTTGGGTCAAACATAATGCTATTTTCAGATATGCCAAGTTCCTCCATATGACTCCCCCCAGCCAATATTTTATTTTTTAATTTTCAGGAAAAATCTAAACAATATGAACTAAATGGAGTGCAAGGGAATGAGGACCTGAAGGAAAGTAACAAAGTGAAAAGTTTAATGGTGGACACAAAGAAGATGAAATGAGAGGACTTCAGGGAAGAAAGTTGAGAGCAAGTAAGGAGATAGGCATCAGGCAGGGGAAGACAATGGTAGTGGAGTTAGCAAAAACTAAAGAAAGAGGAGACATGAGGGAGGGAGGAGCTCTGTAGGCTCCACTCTGGGACCCATTAACCATGTGAAGCACACATGTGGTATGAGCTGTGAGCCTCGTAATTCAACAGTGCTGAGCCAAAACGGCATCCATTTTACTGAGATACAAAGCACTCAGCATGGCTGTAACTTCCATAGAACACATGATATTTTAGAGAAAGTCAGAAAATCAAAACCACATTAAAAATGCCCAGAATATTCACTCCTACATTTACCTGGATTCATAGTGACTTACACCAACTTAAACAAAAAACCTACTAAGGCTGCATCCCTACTTGAGACTAAAGTTTACATGGTCTAAAATGAACTAAATATTCTGCATCTAGATGAATGATCATTGATCATGTCTATCACAATACCATACATAATGGACACATTACTCTCCAACACATCATTCACACCCAGAACAAAGCTGATGCATTTTTCACAGTAGACAGATTTTTTTTAAGTCCACCCCCATGACCACTGTCAGAATAAAACTCTTGGGCTGAGTGCGTTATAAATGCTTTGTGCTATGGCTTTAGACAGTGGTCACTACATTCCCTGCTTTCTTGTGAACAACTATGTCTACACATATATGCTAAACAGCATACACTGTACTTCTGATTGTAAGCCACAGGATCATGAGGGCCCAGTGCAGATGTGTGGTTGATGTGCCCACACCCACCAGCAGGCCATTCTGACAGCTTGGAAATATGCAGGGATTAAGAGTATATTCTAGACACAGCTCTACAGCTTCACAACCCACAGCCCACCCAAAACAACTCCATCCCCTGCTTTTGATGATACTCAAACACTCCTGCCTTTCCTCAAGGTGCCTGCTGCTCCATGGCCTCCTGTCGACAGCGCTCTCTCTCTGACTCCACGATATCTTAATTTGCAGCATTGCAGGGACCTGACCTCACACAAAGACCAAGGGTGGGTGGGAATGGGGGAAAGTCACATCTCAGTTTCTTCCTTATCAGGCTAACAATTTGCTGATTTTAGTACTGCTCAGGGGCTTGTCTGCAGCACTGACCCCTTGACATGGCAGGACGCGTTCAGACATTGCCCAGTAAACGTCATTGTTAGGGACTCAAGTTATGCCAGGTAACTATTCTTTCTCTGGTATTCTTGCAGTTAGGGGGTACACCGCCTCTTATTAGGGCCTATGACTGGGACCAATTTAGTTAAACAGTTTGGAAATGTCAATGTGCATAAGCATAAATTTGTAAAAATAACAAACTACACTTCAAAAATAAGTACCCGAGTTTAAAGAGCATTTTAAAATAATATTTTGAGGCACACTGGAGCTCAGCCATGCTCTCCAACCTGGATTAATGACATCAGGTAAAATCATAGTAGTTAATGGACTGATGGAGGACAGGAGTCGGTGCATGACAGAGATCAGCATTATTTTAATGCAGAAGATCCCAAAAGTTCCTATTTTATGTTTTATAATGTGTGCGTCGCACTATTCATTTTGTTGTTTTCAAAAAAAAAAAAAAAAAAAAAAAAAAAAAAACCTGGTACATATTTTTGAAAAAAAATTCTGATGAGTCGTCTTTTGCCCCTTCTCCTAAACTCGGGCAGGTAAATATATGGTAGAAGTGCTGATGGTGNTAAAAAAAAAAAAAAAAAAAAAAAAAAAAGGATTTTTACCAAAATGTACGTGGGTGAACATGGTCCAATAATAGCACAGTCATAGTGGCGCACTGTCATTAACCACACAATATTAACAAGGCTTTGACTGTGGCGAGAGGCACTGGCTCCAGGGACAGCAC
Organism: Arapaima gigas; assembly: GCA_900497675.1. Lineage (NCBI taxonomy): Eukaryota > Metazoa > Chordata > Actinopteri > Osteoglossiformes > Osteoglossidae > Arapaima > Arapaima gigas. The sequence goes on from UFQX01001170.1 coordinate 67,916, forward strand.
TGATGCTGCACCTTCCCCAGGGCTTTGACAATTATGTGGCTCTTGTGCTGCGTCCAGCCTGCCCTGTGCTGGAGTCTGACTACCAACCATACTAAATCCAGAATTCCAACACTTCCTTTAAAGTACAACCAGAGTTGAATAACTCCTCTTGGGAAAAAGCAGTTTGGAGAAGAGTCAGAGACAAAAATAAGAGGAGGAGGACAATGAAAAGGAGAGAAAAATCATGTAAGAGAATGTGCATTAGGAGGCCAGAGGCATTTCCTATGCTGCAGTACAAGATGACAGACAGGGAGAAGGGGGAGCCACAACGACAAAATAATTTATACCCAGTCTCCACCCCCAAATCCAACCATTTCTCTCATCATTGCTCAGCATGTTAAGGAACCAAGTTCTCAAGTTACACTCTATTCACTGTTAAGACATCCTCCCCCAAATCTGCCTTGGGACAAATTCTATCTGGAAGATCAAACAAACAGTATGAGAGAATGAGAGCTCAAGAAAGAGAACTCCTTAGTTTGCTGTGTGGCATATCCTGAATGAAGGGATCCTGTTTTTTTTTTTTTTTTTTAAAACATTAGCTATGCATTCTTTCTTCAGTACTTAGCATCTCCAGGTATTGGCCCTGCTGTGGAGGAGAGCACAAGACCGAGAGAGACACTTCTCACTTCATCCTTTCTCTTGCTCAATGTAACACACTGGGGACACTAAACACTTCCTTGGGTTGTCGAAACAAAGAGAAATAAGTACTTCAAGACCTTGGAAGAGGAAAAACATACACACACCCACACTGGAGTCACCGACTAATACACCATCGCAGATGCTTTCTCACACAGCCTTGCCCAAGCTGTGCGGTCTCACCGGTCTAACAGCTTAACACACCCTGCCACTCTGACAATCCTACAGTCAATCTGTGTAACAGGTTCCCAGTGGCAAAGTCAAATCCTATTTTCACCCAGGCAACAGTGGCATTATATCAACAACAGGGTGTCACTAAAGTGGTAGAATAACAAACACCCTCATGGTTAAAGTTCAATTTACATTTTAAAAAACGTTTTGTTTTTTAAAAAAATATTTTTAATCTGCTCAGTGTTCATGCTGCGTTTAGTAAAAGGACTTGCTTAGCAGTTTCAAGGCATTACAGGCACACTCTGTCAACACAGTTAACAGTCCTCAATATCAGTCGTGTGCCTCACAGGAATGTTAAAGTAAGAGCTCAAGTGTGGAACAAAATTAATCTGCCCTCAGAGATTCCACTGTTTATTTTTCACTGCTTGCCTTTAATATTGTAAGTCTATTAAATGCATAATGACATTTTTCTCACAATGGAGGACTTACACAAGACCTGAACCACCAGTTAACCAACTGTTCGCCGTTTACTGGCGAAACTGTTCGTTTTTGTCACCCGAGTACAGCTTTTAAAGAGGAAAAAAACCACCAACTGGAACATAGCTCACACTTATACCATAGGGATCTTGCTTGAATACAATTTACCAACTTGAAGTGTTCTCAGAGATGGTGGTGTTAGAAATTATTAAATTTAATCTGACAACCGTTGTTATTCTGTTTTACATAGTACTTTCAGGTTCCCTCTCCCTCATTTTAACGTAACCTCCCGAGCTCCATTCATTGTCACCAAAACACAACACCTTAAAGATTCCCCTGAGGTTAGGAAAGTAAGAAGGTCAGAAGACAACTCAAGCCATACAATGGTTGTCCAAGTGCCAAAAAGCAACAAAAAAAAGAAAAAGCACAGGTCATCAGCACCAATTTCTCCCTTTTAATTAATATAAATGGCAAGACATGTTGAAGTCACACAGCAATAAATGTTGTGTCCCATCATGCTACTACTGTGAATTTGTGTACATACATGTCATCATGCCATGTTCACAGCCACAGTAAAAATCACTGGTATAATTTCAAAAAACAGCCACTAAATATAAAAATGCAAGTCCACAAAGCAGGTAAAGTATGCCTCAATAAGAGCTACTTCCTATAGCAATGTTACATTAAAGTACTCATATTTTAGCCCTTTAAGGAATTTGTCAGTTTACTATCTTTTAAAAACATTTAAAAAAGCATTTTACAAAAACTTTTTGAAATGTTAAACTGTTGTACACCTTTGCTATTATTAAATCTGTAACTGATCTATTTGGCATTAACACAGTTTAAGCTCCATTTATGCCATAACTGTATTAATTACCTCATAGTGTTGTTTCAAGGTCCGACTCAAGAACACATCTAGAGTGCTAACATTACTGTACAGCACGTAGCTCTGAAATTCCTAACCACTAAAAATACACAGCGCATCTGTGAGTAATAACACCAAAATTTTTGTTATTGAACAAAAAACGATTTTACCCCTACAGGTGTTAAATGCCACTTTGCTGAATAATTAATTTTATTACTGGCTTGTTTATCAACTGAATATTACCACAAAACTCTTTATGCAAATATAATACTGAATCATTGAATCTCAACTACTCATCTTCAAACCAGCTGTCAATCTTCTTGTAATTATAGTTAATCTTGGCTGCTGCCAACTTAAAGTTCACTTGATTGACACTGCAACTTTTTTGTAGAAATTACACCCAATACAACAGCATACCTCAAATTCCAAACTGCTAATGACTGATTTTTACTGTAAACTGTACATTTGTTCAACAACAACTTCAAGTACTTTTTCTTCATTTAAAAAAAACCCTTCATTTCATTAAAAAAAATCCAATACGATTTTGTGAGTCACGGTGCCAAACGGTACTACTAAACTGCATCCCTGGAAACGAAAGAGGTCACAAACAAACACTTGCCGCTTATCGTCCATCCCCGAGACTGCTGAGGCATGAAACAGAATGTGCCTTTATTAAGGCTCAACCATAACAGACAGACAAATTAGTTTCTTGCTGAGCATTATAGTTATGGCACATTGCTGCTTCCTGTCAGAGGGCATCCACAGTTCACTCAAGGGACTGACACCAATTACCTGCAGTATCCTTTGCCATTTTCTGTGATGCAGGTGGCATTGTTCACGCAGGGCTTCGTGGCATCTACACACTGTAGAGCTGAGACAGGAAAATATATTAATAAATGAACTGTTAAAAGATTTCCTATATGAAAAAATTCTCAAACAATGATCTGATGGCCCATATGTTTAATAAAATACACAAAAATAATTCCCGACTCTCAAATTTCAAACAATCAAGCCATTTTCACCAAAAAAAAAAATCTGAGTGACTAAAAACTCTACATAAAACTTCACACAGTTATGGTCAGAAATATTGTCATCTTTGCACTTACTGCAAATTCCTACATTTTCTCAAAAAAAGTTGAAATTGACCACAGTATCTCATGTAAACAATTTTTATTACAGTGTCCTTAGTATTTGGTAGCACAGCCTTTGATCAAAATAACCGAGGCCAAGTGTTTCGTATAGACACCGATGAGCTTTCTGCTCCTCAGTAGTGACACGTTGGCTCTCGTCTTGCACGAGAATTGCTCCAGTTCTCCCACATTTCACAAGTGTCTTTTCCCACTTTTGATTTCAAATCTCTCCATAGGTTTTCAATTGCATTAAGATGTAGACTCATTGCCCACCATTTTAGGACAGCGCAGGATTTTGTTTTGATCTGTTGCCGGGTTGTTTTGCAATGGAACAAAACAAAGAAATTCGTAAGTGGATATAAAAAACATTTTCTAGAAAAAGTGTTGCTTTATTTGAAAAATTTGCACTGCTGCTAATTCTAGAACACAGATGACTCCATTTTTCAAGTTGTTATAAAATTAAGTTTATATGAATCATTGACTGAACAGCTATTTCTTGCAAATACTGAACTTTAAATCTTAGGATAAGCTCTACATCTAGAGTTGTCAGAACACAGGAAAAACAGAAAATAAGTCCATGCATAACCACAACATGTTTAAATCCAGTACATAAATACAAAAAATTGAGTAAATAACAGCAGTGGACAAAGTATGTTTATTAACACTACATATTTTTTAAATTCAGCAGTAAACTTGAAAAGAATCTCCAGACAAAATAATTTCAACAGGTAAGCAGTGTTAGTGATGTAAAAATGCGATCATGTCGAAAAAGTGGTTATTAATTGCTTCGGCAAACAAAAAAAAAAACCATTTGTTTATATAGACAGACAATCTTCGTAAATGGGGGAAAAGCGAGTGATTAACCAACTAAAACCAAAATATATAAAAACCAAGACAACTGGACAGCATTTATGTGCTGACAGACATTCCCACACCAAAGCAGCACAGATCAAGCAGCAGCACAGAACCCATTTCTAGGAAGTGTGACAGTAAGTCAGGTGACTGTACCACAGCCTTGACACGTGCATGACCTGAAGACAAAGTGCAACACAGGAAGTGCTTGATATGTGTAGGTTACTTCCAAGACTGATCGTCAGAAGAGATGGAAAGAAAAACACATTTCTCTCATCAGCAGACATTCACAAACAGCAGAAAATGCAAAGATGGATGGTTACAATACAATGACAAGTTACAATAGGTTAAATCTCCCCTCTTCTTAATAGTACATTGCAGCAGAGGGCAACATGTTAATCTGAGGTGAGCTTGAAGAAAGGTCATTCTTAGGCCAAGACAAATATACTGTTTAAAAAAAAAAAAAAAAAAAAAAAAAAAAAAA
>UFQX01001170.1:72608-107128 GCA_900497675.1 Arapaima gigas
TAAAAAAAAAAAAAAAAAAAAAAAAAAAAACATTGCAGACAAACTGCCCATGCTCACAGAAAAAAAGTGTGACTCAGAAGTTCAGTCCCCATAAAGGATTCCTTATAATGATTAACATTCTAATTTACCAAATTAAAACTCCTACCTAGAGTCCCTAGCACCTGCAATATTGTACCTATCGTCATCACCACCACCAAACTGTCAGTCTGGATTTGATTATTACAGCTGAAACACGACTTGCCATCAAATCTGATACAATATAGTCAAAGGACAATTACCTTTTTCCACAACCAATGTCAGACAAGCACCATTGACACATCTAATGCCAGCTTTTGTACTCAGTCATTCCAAATGTCACAACAGCAAGAGGTTCTTAAGCCGACAATCCTATACTGTCCAGTACACGTTAGTTTGTCTCTATTGACGTTTGTCACAGAAAGAAAATGAACACCATACACTAAATTTGGTTTGAACTACAGACGAATTTTCTCAGATTTTATACTGTAACTAAGTTTCTTTTCCTATGACAATACAATGGCACAGTAGGTAGGGCAGGTCAATCACAGTGTTTGATTTTACATGGGTAGTACCCCCACTTTGCCTATTTGCCCACCGCTGATGTGGGTTTCCTCTGAGTGCTCTGGTTTTCTTCTGCAGTACAAAGAAACATGTTTCAGGTGACTCTTACATTTCTCATGCAAGTAGTCTCTAAATTATGATGTACTTGACATACAAATGATTCTCACGGCAGTCAATCAAATAAATATTTGAAAATGCAAACGGATGAAGCAACCGTCTTCTCAAACCTCTTCCACCGCAGCCCCTCCAATCTCCCGTCCCTTGTGCTTTACTACTTCACACTGTTGAGACATAGGAGGTTCAGCTGGTGACCCAGGACCTGCTTTTCTTACTAAAGATTTATTTGGCTTTAAAATTTGTGTACTTTTTTAAAAAAAAAAAACAGAACATGATCTCTGAAAACTATTTACTTGTGCTCTCATAATTCAGTTTTTTTAATACTTTCATTACTGCAATGTTTTATGCAGTAGTTAAGTATTTAAAATTCTATTCGCCAAGTACTACTGTATGAAACAAAACAAATACAGTACAGCAAGTTAAACAACAACAACCTTTAAAGAAACTAAAGTACTGTACAGAATACCAAGGTATTTAAAATGTTATGAACATACTGTGTGTTTTAAAAAGAAACTTTGGCAAAGAATACAGTAGTGAATTATATAATAGACATAATATACTGTGACAAGAAATAAAACAAAACAGGTCAAAATCAACAACAAATGTTTTAAAGAAGTTACTGCATGGTGGACCACACACTGAGAAATAATTACGAGTTCACTCCGACTTGTGGCCCGTTTAGGGACCGACGGCCAGGTTGTAAGTCAAGGATTACTTGTAGCATGTGAACATGTTTGTGGCTGCCTGTGGCTACCCTGTGATGAACTAACATCAAATCTAGGTGCACACTGCTAATTTAGGCCTAATGTCCTATGATTCCAAGATAGACTCCAGGCCACTGTGATCATCATCAGCAGCACTTTCCTTTACAAAGGACAGTTATTTTTAAAAAGATATAAAAGGTAATTAGAATCCAGCATACAATACAGAAAAAGAGAGAAAGTAGTGACAGTAACTGTTCAGTGTGCTCAGTTTTCAAGAAATATAACAAAGCTCTACACTCCCCTCACCAACCACAAAGACCCAATTATTCCAGGTGCTCTCATTTCCCAATCTGTTTTCCTAGCAGCCCTGAGAAAACACAGCAGTGAAGGAAAACAGAAAAGTAAAACAGAAAAAGGGGAGAAGGAAAGGGTAGAGGAGAAGAAAGGCTGAACAAATGAGATTTACAAGGTCTAGAACAGGAGCAACCTCTGATCCCTGCCAATGGGAGCGTGAAGCCTAAAAGCGTTAAAGTGGAGCAGGGGCCATAAGAGGGAGTATCCTGAAACCTGAGCTCAGTGTCACTCTCCCTGTGGGTGTGGGAGAGGTAGGTGCACAGAGCCAGCCATGACAGCACCATCCAGATGTGAACTGAGGGCTAGCCAATGAGCTCTTTGTGCGTCTCCTTCATCGCGGTGAGGGCACGAGGGCACGTCCCAAATATGGCGTTGACTCATGAGATTGTGCCGAGTACGGTCGACGTGTTCTCAAAAGGAACGATGGAATAAGAGTCCAAATGAAGGGGTGCAGGAAAAGTGGCAAAGTAATTATAAGGACGGCTGAGAAAAGGAGCCAAATAGAATCCCGAGGTGCTGGCAGCAGTTCACAAAGTGCTGGACAGGAAGTTGTTCACACCATGTTAGGAAGTGACCCAGTTTCCTGCTATTGCTCTTTCCCCGGCTGTTCGGTGGTTAGCCAAGAGCTGCTCTACGTAAATACAATTAAGCACAGATAAAACACCTTCATAGTTCTATGGTCATCTTAACTACAGTTCTGCACTTCCTTACCTACAAAGACCTTGAAAAGATTTCATATTGACAAAGGATGTAGATTCCTTACTCTAACAGCTGGTAACCCTGGTACCCAAGAGCTGACTATGATCCATCTCACCCCTTAACTGCTAAGAACAGGGCCCAATTAAAATGGGTTCTCTAAAACCTCGATGACATCTCTTGATAAACAGGGTTGGTCCACACTGCTTTATCAGCCATATCTATAATCCACTGCCTTAGGCCACCCCCCCAAACAGGAACCCCCAGTCCTAACATGCAGCTTTCAGAATTACTGTGTTCTGCAGGGGCAGATATGCTGAACATTTTAATCCCTTACTAATTCACGAATCTGCCCTACAGCACAACAACTGTGCAAAACCCTTCACCCATTAACCTCACACCATTTTGTTTCATGCTATATTAAGGTCACCACCTGTCTAATTGTACAGAAAAGGTAGACTGGAATTCAATTGCTTGACTGCACATTCTCATGCAGCATTATTGGACAACAAGAAGTCAATTTAATCTGTCAGTTCCACTAACGGATCACCGACTTCAGAAATGGAGCATAAATGTTCAAACGTATCACATAAGTTCCAAACAATAAAGGTGAAACAGTGAAATTGCAAACACTCTGTGGCTTCAACTTCTGGGTTTATCAGATGCCTTGGCTATACATAAACACATAGGCACCAGATAAAACTGAAGGGGGGGAAGTATAATACCAGAAACGAAATCAACATCACAGATACTTAAATAGTAAACCAAAATGTCATAAGGGAGAACAGTAAGTGACCAATATGATGCTGGGAATCAGTTTTAGTTGGTGGTATTTCAAGCAAATAATTTTACTTTCCCTGCCCCCCAAAACAAACAAAGCATTCTTTGTTTGGAACAGAAACACCAACTAATAATTCATTCAAAGTCCACTATCACAGTACAAGATTAGTTTTATTACCAAAGAATTTTATAATCTGTTACGCTACTTGTTGGACGTTTACACTGTTACTGCCAAAACCACTGCTCATGTAACTGAGGATAAACACAGATCACAGCACTGGCGCTCTGTGGTAGACAAGCTGAAAAAGTGGTACAAAGAATCTATATAAGAGTTATATTTGGGAGTCATGATTAAGGTAGAAGCAGGACATTCAACTCTAAACTAGAATGTAAACTGTTTCTAAGCTACTCACAACAACAACTTAGACACTCAATAGGCAAAGGCTGCATTCGCTTTTATTCTGGGTTCCCACTCCTCAAACCCAATTCCTATTCTCAACAGCGTCAATCACTAAATGTACTTAAGCACTCACTTTCAGTGTTGGATCAATGTCAAAAGCCACTTGGAACATTTATCTTCGTACAACTGGAAAAAGGTTTCAGTGTGTAAACAACTGACAATTTAACGTAAGAAAATCGCCAACTCGCAAAACCACCCAAAACAATGGTGTGCTATTAAAAATTTCTGCAATTGTTACCAAGAAGTTTATGGTAATATCTTATTGTTGTACAGTAAAATATGCAAATAAAGTAGTAAAGTTACAAAGTACATAACTGTGTGCATACAGAGCATAAGACGTTTCTCCCTTGTTAGTGGACTTCTCTCTCACCTTTTAACATTTTGCTGTTTGATTTTATGATTTGCCATGATCTTTTCTTATAGTTTTAAGCAAGCACAGACTAAATACCTTTTCATTCGCAACATGATCATGTGATTTGAAACACTTATGATATGTTCTCTTAACATTACTCCTGTTACTTTCCCATGACTGAATAGTCAGACAAGGGCATTAGTTCATAAGTCCACTCCACATGTCTACCCCACAAATTCACATCTAATGTTTCGTGACGGTAGCTTAAATATCTATAATAGCGAAGGACAATTTACGTGTGTTTGCCAGTATAATGATTTAAACTCTGGAAAAAAAAAGTCAGAAAAAAAGCCCATTTAAGAGTTTTAGGAGTCCCCTGTGTGAAGGATTTGGGTTTGGATCAGTGATGTAACTTTCTTACATGGGGTTTGGCAAACTGCTGCCTATACTGAAAATGGATTTAATCGCAGACTGGACCACACCAGCACTACTGCCACAAAAAATACAATATTATGGTTATTTGGAAAACCAATGCCTCAGCTTTTGTGTGAACACAAGCATGTCGTTTTTCCCAAGCAACACACTAAAACAATACAATATTTGTTTGGGAAGCTTTTTGCAACAAGATTTTTGTGGATGGCTTCAGATATTGAACCCACCCGTGTCAGTGGGAAGATCCACTCCTCAGTAATGCAAGCCTGTGGGTAGGTCAATAAAAAAGCTCTTGTTTCCTTGCAAGTTGCTTATTTTGTCAGAGCCGATTTGGTTTTCGCACCACAGAACCAGTAATGTGTGTTGAACAAGAACAAAAAAATAAAACATACTGGCCTTTCACTGCACAATCACACATCCACCAAGAATAAAGCAGCCAGATTAACATGAGCAGAGAAACTATGCACTTTATTGCACATAAACTGCAATCATGTGTTTCACGTAACTGAGCTGCTGGACAACTACACGCGTGTGTCCGTGTGAGCAGCACATGCCAAAACAAAACACTACATTCTACCCATATCAAACATCTTCTACTGTGTGACACAGATCAAATCTCTCAGTTTCAGGCACATAGCATAAGCTTCTCCGTTTCTCAACAGGTTGTAAATTGCTGGGCATAAGATAGATCATACTCATGATGGAATACCATATTCTCTACCAAAATTTCTTTTTAAAAAGTTCTTAAAATACTTCAGTATTCTGTGCCATGCAACAGAAAGACATGCTAAGGACAACTGACACGATCTCTCGGGACTGTTCCATCAGTAAGCCCACTGAGCTTGTTGATGGCCAGTTCTCAGTCAGTTGGTATTACTGGTGTACACACAGCTCCAGTTTTTTATTGCGACACTGTCGTGCTGGGTCAGGATACACTACAGGATGGCACAAGAGACAAAAGGGGTGCTTGCAACAATTTTCAGTCCGAGTTCAGTTCTGTGAGACGCACAATAAAGGGAAGACATGCCAAAATAACCCACCGCACCCGTGTCTGCGTGATCCAACACTGAGGAGAACTAACATCGTGAAAGACGAGAAGATGGTTGCTGGCTGGGCGTGGGCGCTGCCATAGTGTCACAGCACACATTCTCGTATGGCGTTCACCTTACACAATCGTTACATTATGATGTCACACGTGTATATTTCCGCAGTGTGGTATAAATGAATAACGCTTGTCAGGGTGCCAGTGGAGAACAGAGCAGAATCTCACACGCAAAATCACATTCCACCTACTTGCCACAGCCAAAACCTAGGCCACCTCAGGTAGAGCTGTGCAACGTTTTGATGCATTTTCATAACATTTTTCATCCACAGTATAAACTGTAGGTGCTCAGTCAAATTGTACTTTTTGTACAGCTGTCCAGACAATGTCATTACTGTACATTGAAAGATATTCATACATACATGTTTTAATTAGCCAAACGATGCTCATTTGCTTACCAGAATTCCTGGAAATTGAACCTGACAATTTTTGTTTTTAAAGTTATTACTACTATTATTTACATATTTTGCGTTATTGACCGGTGTAAGCGCGAGTAAGTCGAGGAAGGTGAGCAGCGGTGAGGACACATGCCCTCACGTCTCGTCTGACACTCTTGTGTTCCGCCTTCACATCTGCACGTCACTGTGTCACTTATTTCTCATATCAACTCCCCCCTTCTAACGCTGGCACGTGGTTTCTCTCCTCATATTTGGTTTGAAATAATCACTTAAGGTTTTCCAACACAATACAAGAGCGCAACATATATATTCAACTTAAAGCGTTTAAAAGTATTGCCATCACTGGTGATGCTGTTAACGTGCCGTAGAAGTTTAACTCAATTTGCCATTTAAGTACAAACACACGTGTGTCGAAGTGGAAAAGGCCAGTGACTGTAGCCATTCCTTATTCAAGCTGTGAGGAGGTGGAAATGTGGTTATTTCCTCTACGCGAAGGAACCCCAAACAACTCGTCTTAAACAATCCTTTTTCCAGCAGCTACTGATACCTGGGCTGCGGTGCGACCGTGTGCGCAGCTGAACAGGAACCGGTCACCCTGGGAGTACAGACGACTTTCAGTAACGTCGACTCCGGTCAATACAAACACAAACGCGGCAGTGCGTGGTCCTCCTCGCACTCGTCACGTTTTCTCTACAACTCGGCGCCTTTTCGGACAGTCGCGACCCACCAAGTCCAAGTTCAGCGCGGCTGGACACTGCGCTCGCGACCCCGTCACATCGCCTCATCGCCTCATCTGACCGTTGGACCATTTCGTCCCCCCAAAAAAATTCCCTCGCAGAAGTGAGGGGGGGGTGGGGGGGGACGACGTACCTCACACAGGAAATAAAATCCAACAATATTTCCCAAACATCAGTCATTTCTGACACTTAGTCATTACATGGTACCGATGAAAACTTCCCCGGTTGGGCGAAACTACCCCGAAACGCGAGTACCTGAACGCCGAGGTGGGTGTTAACATGGAACCGCGTAGCGTCGTCAAGTAAAACTTCGTCTTCCAAAACATGAAAGATCTATATTGTTTATCGGCATACTCACCCCACGAGACGTGGCTGCAACCGGCAACGAAGAGGACGAAGATGGTGATTCTGGCCGAAGTGGAACGGGGAAACCGGCCCATATTTTTAAAATCCACATAGAGTCGCCAGCGCGAGGCTTAGCTCCGTCAGGACGGCGAGCCCGCTTAACTAGCTGGTGAGGTGAGGAAACGTGTAGCAACACCCTGAGAACGACACAACCAGCAAAATACCCCAAAGTGTTACCTCTTCAACGGAAAATAAGCTCTTTTTCGACGCGCGCCTTCCCTCTTTGCCAGTTTTAACAACAACGAGCCCGACGTACAACTTTGAGAACTTTTCTCGCCAGCCTCCGTCACCGCACGCAGAGAAAATGTATTCTTCCGCAGGAAATTACCGACGGCTCTATCAATAAGCGTTTAGTCAGTCAAAAAAGTGACACGCGAGTATCTCTACAGCTTGTGCAAAACTCGCGAACTGCGTTGTACATTAAATACGTAAATATACACGACTGACTGGTAACTGTATGTTTTGAATGTTTTAACTCTATTCGCTACTTTCCTCGTAGCCGCATCTCCCCCCGCTGCTCCGTGTCACCAGCCGCGGCGGAGGAATTTACACTAAATTTCAATTTCTCCAAACTGGGTTTGTCTCATTTTAACCCGTTCGCCGATTATCTTTTTCTTCCTCGCTTTTTTTCTCGTCGCTGTTCTTTCTTTAGTTTTTCATTTTTTATCTTACTGATTTTCTACCTAAAAAAGGAGACGTTTGCTACAGGACAGACGGGTCTGTTTTAAGTAACAGGACGCAGTCACCTCATACCTGTCCAGTTTCGTGGCTTCTTGGTAAGGAATGACTGCTGGGTTTAAGTTGCTTTTGGTGACAATTTTACGTTTCAGTACCACGTTACACGTCGAGCACCGCGGGGAATGGGGCTTAAGGAGTCTAAATCGCAATAAAATGTCGACTTGGGGGGCGCCTGTGGAGTTCGTTGCTATTGGATATTTAAACATATCAGAAACATGCCCCCCACAGAGGCACGAGGGAAAGGAGTTTTCTGACTTGACACACAAAACATTTCTATATGTATTGTGTTATATATAAGGCCATTTTAACATGGTCGAGAGTCAGAAGTGCATAATGCTGGGGGGTCTTTCCAGAACATCTCCCCTGATACATCTATGCCAAAAGGCAAATATCTCCCCCCACTTTTTAGTTGGTGTATTTAATAAGCGATGCCTCCACGTTCTTCTTAAGCATGAAACCGAATTTCCAGTGCTTCGCCCCCCATTAGACGGCGCGTGCCCGTCCAAAATCCAACCAACTGCTTTTGGAACTTTGAAGTATAACAGGACTGGAGCCACTCTTCGTATCCCACGCTGTGATTTTATGTCATGTGGCCGTTAAGCCCCTTTGTTGCCAGTCAGACCGGGTCCCCTCTCGGTCACTTTGTTCCTGTCGTTTATCGAGAAGCGCTGTTGAAGGGAGGTGGTGAATTCGAAGCCGTCGGTGGAGTAACGTTATGTTGCGCCCCCTGTGGAGCTGCTTGGTGTTGCAGTTAGAGGAGCTCAGATTTGCACAGAAAATTTGCGCGAACCGTGTTTGTTCGTGAAAAGTGGGTAAAATAGTATCGTGCAGCTCGATCACTAACTGATGACTTTATACGTGTCGTAAGTCAGTTGTGTCACGCAGTGTGGGATTTGAAACCAAGGGCTGCGCTGAAGTGAGGTTTTGTTTGTTTTCGTCTTTTTCAGCGTGCCAGTGTTTTTATACAGGTGTAGAAAAGGGTGAAGCATGTCTGATAAACGCATGGGTTGTACAGCAAAATAAAAGCAAGCCGATTAACTGTTGCACATGATGTGCTCATAGCTACGGGTAAATTTATGCGTAAGGGTTTATCACAGCAAAAGATTATAAATGTTGGGAATCTGTTATTCAGACGGTCCCGAAACGACATTTCTGTACAAACAAACATGTAAACCCCTGGAGTTCAGAGCTTTGTCAGAGAGTCGTCTTAGTTTTAACTCAATGGGCCCGACTGGTTTAGCGTACAGCGGATTTGATCATAACCCAATAAAGGAGTGTTTTCATCCAAGGATGCGAGTGACTTTCATGACAAGGAGATAACTCACCGCAAAGTCTGCTTGGATATCCAAAAAAACATCACGTATATCTCTGAACAAAGTGACACGAAGGAGCGACTCAAGCCATCGAGATACCCAGGCGGCTGGTAGCGTAGTGATGGGTGTGAAGACCCGGTTGTAGAACTTTTAAAGCTACCTCCCCTGAATAAATCCAAATAAATGTACAGCTGCAAATGTAATTGTCTTAAAAGTACTGTAATTTAGAAACATTTTTTTGGAAATGTGTTTTGGTCCAGACGAAGATGCGTAAAAGATCAAAGTAATCTCCAGCTGCATTCGCTTGTTCTACTGGGGCAACAAAGGGCATGGAAACGTCTGAATTCAGAATTAATCCTGCTGTATAAATCGCCACCACATCTGAGATGTTTCGACTGCCTACTGGCATATACTGCTGAGTTAACTGCAGCCTGTGACACAGCTACTACCGTGGAAATAGCCTTTAAAACAGCAAATATGCAAAAGGAATCTTAAATTTCACAATTTATCCTTTATCAGTGCAGATCTCTAAGTTTCCATTTTTTGTTGTTTCTGTTTAGCTGGGGAAAATGAACTCTTATGAGTACAAACTGATGTCCGTCTTGTATTACTGTATCACTACTCCACTGGTTTTCATATTATTTTCAGGTTCATAGCTGTCAAATTCGAGTCAGGCTGATTTACCACTGTTAGACCGTCACGTAGTGCCGATCGGGAAACCGAGGACACGGGCCGGTCGGCCATTTGTAGCCCATTTGAGGCCCATTTGGAAACCCTGGGTTCGAGCTGGTCAGTTCATGACTGGCTGGCCATTTGTAGCTCGTATGCGGCCCACGTGGACATCCTGCCAGGACCATTAACACGGCCAGGTTTGCAGTTGGCAACAGCTTTCCTTAAAATGTGTGTGAATTTTGTAAAGCAAAAAGCTACACCTCCGAGAATGTTGCTGTTATACTGTTATGTACTGTTAATGTTTTTCCGTCTGTTCTGCAGATTCTCGGAACTTGCAAGGTCCACCGTACATTTTTGGTACTATGAAAAATGGAGTCAAAAATATTCCGATACAGTTTCACTTCCATTTATTGCTTGTATGTACTTTGAAATGTGAGGTTCACTGGTGGTTTGCCCTTCTGATGCATCACTTAACACTTTATCCTTTGTTTGGACAGTTTTTGAACGCACAGTTCTGTAGAAGAATTTTTACCCATGTTTAAGAGGTGATGTGAGAGCAGGAGACTGGGCTGAAACATGTGAATGAAGCCCTGGCATAACTGCCTTGTGTTTTAGAAATGCGCTGAATCTGAACAAACACAGCTATCACGCTGAGAACAATTTACTTGCCAGCCACAGGTGTCAGGGCAGATAAAAGAATGATTTACAACCTTTACTGGGGGTGGGATTGTGCTCGAGATTTGGCCCTGGGTGTCTGCTCTCGCCTTCACAGCCTGTAATCGTGGGAAAGCATCCCCAACCCCGTCGCCAACTCGTGAGAGAGGGAAACGACCAGGTCTCCCTGAGAGGAAGGAATATTGGCAGGTACCGGTGAATATTTATCTTGCGCCTCTTGTTGCAGATTGCAAATCTGTAATTACGTGGCTGTTAAATGTATTTGTTAAATCTAAATAAAGAGACCACTGATTGAGTTAGTGGATTTTAGAAGGTAGAAACTCTCCACCCCCAGCTTCACCGCCATCCAAAATATATACAGACATTGCCGGAAGCATCACCTATCTATTGCCCCTTACAGTGAAATGGGAGAAGGGTAGCAGGAAGCGTGAGGTATATTTAGGGCAGATTAACTCCCTGTCTCAACGACCACTTTTCACTTCCGTAGGAAATGTTGCCACGGTCATTTATATACCTTACGCATTACATAGGGTGATGGCTTAAACATGAGACACGGATGTTTTATTTGCGTGTCATTTGTAGAAAGGGTCTTACCTCATACACCGCAGAGTCACACTAGTTTACCACGTAGCAGTTAAATCTCACCAAGGCTGATAAGTCAAGCGACTTTCATATAATTGTTCTTTCCAGGCCTCTTGTATGTATCATTTTTTGGAGAAAAGTTGTTTTGCTTTCATCTGACATTGAACTGAAACTTCAACAGAGGCCTTGGGCTTTTCTTAGAAGTTTATTTGAGATAGTCACCACCTAAGATCAGGATGTAAAAGAAAATGGCATATTACCTAGCCCCTTCCTCTTGAGGAAATGACAGAGTAAAACAGGGTAGTTGGGGTACAGGTTACTGGGACTGTAGCCCATGGAATATAAATCTATGGAAGTCATGCCCATGAAACACAGGCTCATGGGACCTAGAACAGTGGGACACAAGTTGATGAAACACAAACCTACGGACCCTGGGACCATTGAACGATCATAGGGCTTACCCCCACCCGGCACTTCCTTCCTCATAAGGTGACACAAAACTGATCTAATGGCCTAGTTCATTACCGTGATTTGAGCACACACGTATGGAAGCCACATGGCATCAGTGTGTGACTTGTTTATTCCTCTATATATATAAACACTAACTGTCTTAAGTCATAGCAGGGATGCATGTGCCTGCCATGTGGAAAACCAATGGTATTTTTGTGCCTCGGTGCCACTGCGGGGGTGTGGGATGCTGCGGCTCTGTCGTCAGGGGGAAGTAGAAGAGAGTGAGCGTCACTTGACGAAAGCACGTAGTTTGACCGTGATGCTGCGCCTCAGTGGACCGGGTCCCTGTGGCAGAGATGCGGAGAAAGGTTGGATGGGGGGATAGTTGAAGGTGTAAGGTTTTTGGGGGATAGGGATACATGTCTTGAAAAGTGACCTAGGGGTTGGCAGGGGCAGGTAGGTGGAATGTGCTGTTGTGTGTGGGATTCTGCCCTATCTTCCCCTGTCACCCTGACAAGCGCTATTTATACTGCACTGTGGGAAAACACGGCGCTTCTGCAGTTTGAGCCTCATTCTGTGGCGTTTATGGTTCCTTTAGTCATATTTATGACCACTGCAGTGCTATGAATATGCGATAGGTAGAGACATCCTTAACCCGGTGGCAACACAGTTCGAGGTCTATGTTCCGCATGATAAATATATTGGAATAAAAACACTAATATACATTACATCATAATGATGAGCATGGAGGTCTGAAAGTGACGTCGCATCCCAGTCTAGTAAGCCAAAGAGGAGCACCTGAGCTTTGTATGTATTGAGATAATGGATTAAACTTGAGAGGACAGGAGGGTTTGTCGATGCAGGAGGGGGAGAGCGTCAACGCACAGCCTCGTGCGCCGGCCCCCCATCTATCTTTATTTATCTGCGTCCTCATGCGTCACCTCTCGCGGCGAGGGTTCGCGCACGCGCGTAAAGTGAGCACGTCTGGCTCGTGTCCAGCTGGCTGGGGGGGGTCGGGTAATTGTGTCATAAATTCACGAGCTGTTAGAGGACAGGCACGGTAGGCATTCACACCCCGGTGCTCTGGGGCAGACCCAGAGTCCGTGGAGAACAGAGGGGTCCAGATGGACATTTATTAATATACCCCGGCAGCGTCATCACAGCGTCACGCAGACCAGTCTATGGGCCGTAGCGGAGATATGGGTGTGTGTTTGTCTGTTACACGCAACCCGCGTGTTGCAAAAACAAGGCGGCACACAGCAAACGCAGAGGGCAGGCAGTCTGCAGGAATCTGACCGTTTCTGGGTTAGAATTCTTTCGCCACTGTGGTCACAGTGTGGACACAGACTGCCCCTTTCACAGTATCGGCAGCTCTCCAGACTGATTCCCAGCCGTTGGTTACCATTCTTCCCAACCTCTGCAGCATCTGACACCGTCAAGCACCGCATCCTACTTTCTGCCCTCGAAAAGTTTCGAATGAAAGGATCATAACTGAGATGGTTTGATGGCTGTCCGTCAGGGAGGTCTTGTGTTTTATTTTGATGCGTCTTTCTGTTAGCCCCACAAAATGCTTTCTTTTCATGTCTTCAGCAGGACTCCGCGCTACACCCCCTTGCACTTCCTTGCTTACTCTGCTCATCTTTGCTGAGCCATCACATCTTACGAGTCCTTGTACAACTGCTGTATAGACAATATACAGTTCCTTCTCTCTTTTTGTGCAACCAACACTCACACGGACTCCAAAATCCAAAGCCTGTCAGTACTCAGCTTTGGCCCCCAACTGGTGGAGCAAACTCCATTTCTCCTTCAGGACTCGTAGAACTTTCACCTGCAGTCTCCTGACAGCTCCGCATTTGTACCTCACCATTTGCTCTCATCCTATGCGTTTCTATACGTGATTCTCAGTTCTACAGACAACTCCTTGTGAAAATTGTGTATCACAAACTCGATGTGTTGAACGTACCTGTGTATGCCGAGCTGTACGTGGAGTTGGAGAAACATCTCAAGCAAATTAATGCAGTAAATGTAAAAATCAGACTTGCTCGAGACACTCATTCGGAATTTATGCAGTAACAACACCCGGCTTTATTGATTTATGAATCATTATGAAGTTTCTTGATACACACAACTGCAAATGGAGCTACACCTTCGCAGCCAAACTGTATATTCCTTGCTCATCCCCTAATTCCCTGCAGGGGGTAACAGAACTTGCGTGTTGATGGCTCTGGTCTTGTTCTTCCCATTCGGCTGCCTCTTCAGGAGCCGTCTTATTTCGTGGAGGCGTTTGGATGTTGCTGTCTGCCTGGTCTCTCCCTCGTGGTTCCCGTGTGATTGAGGGATCTCCAGGTTCTGCACACCTGCAACTCCTTGGTATAGACCAGTTGAAATTGAGAGGTTTAAAAAGTATTCCTCCCCTTTGTAAATATGTGGCAAACTTTGCTCAGGTGCAGTGTGTTACCTTTCCTGCCCGACCAATTTGTTGATGATCTCCACCTAAACACTTTTTCAAGGCTCTGTGTGTATGTATGTCTACATTTTTAAGAATTTTCCTCAAAGTGACAGTGTGAGCTAAAACTACTTAGGTAACTTTGCGATGTCGTGGGAAGATAAACATTTAGAGTTTTTTTTCCCATTTTTGTGTTAATTTGTCTTGTTTTTGGCACCGTGGAGGCACTGTGGGTACTACTGCTGTCTCGCAGCGGCTGGGCTGTTCAGGCACCGGTTGGAATCCAGCTTAGTCTGTGTGGGTTTTGTCTGGGTTCGCCGGTTTTGTCCCATAAAAACACGTGTTTCAGGTTACTCGGTGACTTTAAGTTGCCCCTGGTTTGTGAACGTGTGAGTGACGCTGAGTGGGTGGCTGTCCTGCAGTGGGCTGGGATCACACTTCCAACATGCGCTCTGGACCACTGTGAGTCTGACCAGGGGAAACTGTTAACGGTGGTGAAAGCTGTCATTGTTTAACTGGTCACGTGGAGTAGCCCCTTTGGTTAGTGTACAGTGCCATGACAGCTACTCTAGCTATAGTTGCAGAACAATGTTTAGTAGCTGGTATATTAAGGGCTGGACAGCAGTATTTCCCTCTTGGACTGAAAATGAGTTCTACTTTAGCCCCGGTGTTTGGGTTACATTGTTCAGATCCCACACAGCTCAAGACCCACAGTGAGAGCTGTGCCTAGTGGGGGACAAGGTGGTGGGAATTCTAGGGGTCCACACCTGAAGACAATCCCAGTAATTTTATTTAAAAGGAAGGCGTGGGCAGAATAATATTGTTTCAGGGGGCCCAGAATTTCTAACCGTGGCCTTGACCACAACGTATTACAAGGTGTGCATTAATGAAAGTGGAAAAAAGAAATTCAGCTGAAATTTTACTCCCCTCACGAAAAATAAAAAGAAAAGAGCCAACACACTGTTTCAGATGATCGTTCTGTACTAGACGTCCGTTAGGTCGAAACAGCCCGAGTTTTAGACGTGTCGGTTGTAATTTGCCCATAGTAAACACACACAACTTGCCAGCTTTCACTTCCTTGGCTGCTGGTCTCCAGTGAACATGTTTACAAGATAATTTTTGATAGCCTGCTTTTATCAAGTTTAAAACAAGCAGCTCTGAGATATTCTGTGCAGTGAAGAGGTTAGGATGTGGTTTAAGCGCAGCAGCAGTGGACAACTCATCATATGACGTACGCCGAGGCGAAAAGCTCCAGCGTACGTAAATATGAAAGACAACGTACACGTTTCTCTCTCCCTCTTTTACGGTGGCACGCAATTTGTCCCTGTTTGAAGGTAAAGCGTCTCTGGGCGTGAGAGGGTGACCGTGGTTATCGGCTCGTGACCGCAGCGAGCGCCAGATAACAGCGAGGACCCTCGGAGCGCAATCTGCACGGGCCCCTGTGAGAATCGGGCCATTCCCAGGCCTCTGTGTGTGTACGCACAGGGATAATAACTCACAGGGTGCCACAGCTTCCTCTTTCTGTGCCCGTGTTTACGACCCCGGGCTCCTGCCACGCAGCTGCTCCCCACTCGCCGTGGGAGAGCGGGAGCGTGAGACTGGGCGAAGGAGGAACCGAGGCAGATACTCCTCTCGATACGTAAACAGCGCTCGGAAAAGAAGCAATAAATCCCACCCGTGTAATTGTGAAAAT
Source organism: Arapaima gigas (assembly GCA_900497675.1). Taxonomy (NCBI): domain Eukaryota; kingdom Metazoa; phylum Chordata; class Actinopteri; order Osteoglossiformes; family Osteoglossidae; genus Arapaima; species Arapaima gigas. Next base: position 88,294 of record UFQX01001170.1, read on the forward strand.
AGTCTGAAGGTACACGGGGTTAAATCACCTTGTCACTAAGCTTTGAGCAAGTATTCCCCCCGTTCGACTCGAGGGACTCGTTTTAAATCGGCGCCTCCTTTAAACCTGCTCTTAGCATCACGTGTCAGATTCGTGGCATCCCGGGCACGGCCAATAACTGAAACGGCTTGATTTGTTTCTCGGAACAATTCGGGCTAAGTACTTTGGTTAACGTTTGCCGTACATCAACTTAGCGAGGGATCTTACCGATGGTTTGTCAGTCGTAACAGCAGAGGTGATGAGCGTGCGCAGATACGGGGCGGGCAGCTGAGCGAAGCCTGGCTTGAAATGTTTATCGTGTTCCTCGCATTGCGTAACTCTTGCACGGTTTAGGCAAACGGAGCCAGAAGTGCAGCGTGTGTTACTCGCACACTGGGTTGTGTGAATGTTTACACTGGCCTCAGACAGCTGTGTACAAATGATTCATGGGCTGCATCATTTGTTTAAAGTGGAAGCTGCTTGTTTCTGCGTGTGTGGCGTGGATGTAAGCTAGCGGCGTTTCGTGCTTTCACAGTATCCCTGACCCCTGATCGCACAAAGTATTTTAATCCAATCACCTTCATCTTCACATGACTGTCATGCACCCCCGCTGCTGCCAGGGAGGGGTGGCCAGTGGAAAGGGGTGGGTGGCACTATGCCTTTCTTTCGTTCTCAAGCACCTCGGTACTTCAGAGGTTTTCGCTGCTTTTCTGTCTTGCTTGACTTCTGTTTTCTGTCTGTCCACCCCTGACAGGGCCCTCTGTGGGCAGCCCTGCCTCTCCCGTGGAATCCAGATCCTCCTCCTCTGCCCGCTCTGCCGTCTTGTGCAGATGTGTGTAGGCGCAGGAGTTTATCCTTGCTGTACAATGATAACTAATGTTACTATTTTTGGGGACCTTGTTTGAGCGCCTTTGTTGCGAGGGCTCGAGGAATGACTAAAAAGTTCCCCATATCAGCTGTTTGCATTTTTTTCACTTTTTCATTCCCTCTGAAAGCCGCTGCCAAGTGTTCCAAAGAGCTGCTTTAAACAAGTTTGATTAATGGACTGTACTGTGTCCGTGGCGATCCAAAAACACATTCCGTGCAACCCTTCAAAGCGGAGAGAAACGAAGGGTGTGTTGATGAGGGTTCAGCGTCAGGGTGGACGGGCTCCGGCCTGGTTCAACAGCAAGCTGAGACGGCAGCATCTCTGGGCAAAGAGGACGTCAAGAAAAGCGAAGAAGCTCCGACTGTGGCCGTGCCGTTTCTTTCGTAAGCACGTCTTACTCGCACGTCTCTCATTTTCCCTGGTTTGTCAGCGTCGAGGACGCAGAAGGAGCCACGATGTAAGCAGCTGACAGTCATTCTGGTCAAGCTTTCCTCCTGCTTCCTTGGGCCCTGCGGTGAGCTCTGCCTTTGCTGCTTCCCGTTGTCTCGGCCAGACAGGCCGCAGCAGCTTTACATTTACACACTGTATTTTTAATCTTTTAATGCTCTTTCTCGCCTGGCTGGATCGTACCTCCAAAAGCAGAGCTCTGTGGGGCAGACCCCCGGAGGACACCCTTGGGTAGAGCACCACTTTGTTGTGCGTTTATCTAGCGTCCTCTGCTGGTGCAGGGTTGTACGACAAGAGTGGCGGAGCCGCAGCCGCCGGGAGGAACTGAGCTACATCAACCATCTCACCGTGTGGAGCTGAGGTGAACCCTGCAACCCACACATTCCCTCTCCTTGTTACCGTGCGTTTTCCATACAGGTGTTTGTTATACCCTGTATTGTTGCTGTTTATGTGTTATGATGTCCAGTAAGGTCTGTAATGTGGAGAAACGTGATCCCTGATACTAACATGAACTACTGTTTAGCCGACACCTTTTTTTCCAGAGCAGCTCGCAACACTGGAAACGCTACAGAAAACTTTACAATTAGTATGTACCCATCCACATAGTTCACGCTCATTCGCTCACAGACATGCATCTTTGGACGGTGGGAATAAATATACACAAACAGGGGAGAGCGTGTAAACTCTATTAGTAATGCGTATCAATAACATCTCGGGTATATAGTATTTCACAGCTGAGGTTTTACTGCTTGTCTTTACTTGCAGTGTGAATTTTCATAGTTATTTAATGAAACATAAGTGATTTCTTCAGGAAAGTTGAGACAAAAGCTTGTGTACCCAGTATATGGATAGGATGAAAGTAAGGGGGAATCATGTTGTTCTGCCTCGACACGTAGCCCCCGTCACGGTTCATACGTCCAGTTAACTTCACATTCATTCGACACTTTCTTCCAAAGCAACTTACACCGTCAACAGCCTGCAGTGGTTCACGTCCTCCCTCGACTGAGGGACAGTACAGGAGCGCTGACGTGAACCTGGGTCTTTGGAGTGCAGGCAGCAGTGCTACCCGCTGTACTGCTTGCTGAGCCCATGACTGTTAAGGGTCCCTGCAGCTGGCTGGTACCAAACAGTTAGAGACAATTCACCCCCAGGGACAATGAACAAGCATGGAGAAGTGTGCAAATGGATTACTTTATTCTGCTGTTAACCAACAGCTGAAAGCTGGATGCCATAACAGTTTAAACTTCTAACATACTGATAATACTCCTATTTACAGAATGTTAACTTTTTACAAAAAGAGTCCACTGTGTAGGATGAGCCAAGCCAGAGAAGGGAACTGGGAAAATTCAGCGTCAGTCAGTTATGGGCACGCGTGCACACACACACACGCACACACACACACACACACACACCATCGCACAGCCGACATGCCGACCTCTTACAGACACACACCATAATCCTTGAAAGTAAGAACAGTAAAATAAAATGACAGGAGTGTGAGTGTTCACTCTGCCCACTGACACCTGTGCAGGTACACCAACTGCTGGACAACTTTTCTACACAGTGTTTCACCATCACTGACACGGAGAGGAGAACAAGGTCATTCATTTCAACGCAACTCTGCCACACAGAGAAAGCAGCTGTTAAACCGCTGCACATTAATCTGAGCAATAGAATAACAGTAACAATTACATTACACGTCTACGTTGATCTAGCAGAGGGTCATGGAATGGTGTCCGGTGTGAGGCTCAAAGAAGAAGGAAGGATTTTGGTTTGACAGCTCTGTAGCTTTGCGTTTGTTCTCCTTCTTGACGTTCTTCTCTGGCTCCTCTCCACTGTGACTCCGCACCCCTCGCCCCGACCCCTCGCTCTCAGAGCCACCAGAAGCGCACGTAGACGATGAGCATAATGAAAAACACACCACCGGCAGCCAGCTTGGCGTAAGTGGAGCGAGTGTTCAGGTATTTGGCATCGCTGCGGTACTTTTTAGACAAGCTGGAGAGGTTGCTGGCCTTTGAGTCCAGCGCTAGAGGACGGCAGTAGGTAAGAAAAGCAAAACAAGCAAAATCAGTTATTTGCTGCCTTGCATTATTTTCCAAGCTAAATAATTGTCACAATATAGTAAAGCTGAATATTCCCAGGTTTACTCAGTATGCAGTGGCAAGAGAGGAAGAATTACCAGACAGGGCTTCTCCTCGCTGCAGCACCTCCTCGATGTTGGCCACCATGATCCTCTGCACATCCTGAAGCTCTGTGTTGATGCTGCCCAGGTTTCTGCGGGCTCTACTGTCGATGTAAGATTTTTTCGTTTTCTGGATGTAAGTGTCTGAAGAAAGAGGAGGCGGCGCATTCATGGCATGTCAGTGAGACGATATTGACAACATTACAACTGCACGCGGCAGGACGACCCGTTTGCCACCTATATCAAGAAACGAAAATAATTCAGTTAAAGTGCTTTCTTGCTTGTCATTCATTGAAGTTCCCCGCGAAGCACAAGACCTGAGCTTCCAGAGAGCAGTGCGGCAAACGGCTTTCTCACCGAACTCGATGAAGGAGTAGGGGCGGGAAACAGTGGGCACCTTCTTCCCGTGCTGCTCGTGAAACTCGGCCTGTAGGTCCTCCAGGTAGGCGAAAGCCAGCTTCTTTGGGAAGTTCGCCTCGCACAGCACGAGGTAACACACACCCTTCTCGATCAAATAGCTTGAGGGAAGAGCAGAGGAAGCGGCACAGGGATGACTGTGCATTCTGACACATGACACAGCATTAACAGCAGTCATTTGCCTTGGAAATGTCACTACTGCCGATAGACACCATTGCATCTGGACAAATAAGCCTTTTGTGGTCCGGGACTCACTGGAAGGTGACGGTTCCGCCCTCCAGGGTGCATCGCGTGGGACTTTGCTCATTCAGCTTCCGGAAGAGCTGCTTTGCCTGGCTCTGATACTGCTGTAAATCCCGACCCAACTGAACCCCGTGAACAGAGAACAAGTATTTAAAAAAGGCGTAAGAAGCAGCACTTAGGAAACCATTTCTTGACTAGAAATACGTTACATGCAAAACTGAGAATGAGACAAATTAGTGACAAAACAGTGCAACTTGTGGGTTAATCACTCAATGCACAGACATTTGTCTTATCCAGACCACATATTTTTTGCAAAGAAAAAATGTGGTACAAACCTTTTCAGTTCCCTTCATGAGAGCAAGGGTAAGGGAAACACAGTGAGAGCTTATGTGACTAAGAGACAGAAAAATAGACAAAGGGAATCCAAAAAGGTCAGAGAAGCACATGAAACCAAAGACTTCTGCATAAGTCAATTCACTATGTTGTGTTCTAATGCAAAGTTTACATCAGTGGTGCACATCTGTGGGTCTTCGGGTTCGCAGGGGGGCCGGATATTAGCTTTTAATTGCTACACATTCATTTGTTTGGCTGAGTTTCCTCCAAAGCAACATAGTTTGTTAAGCTACTTACAATGATTTACCCATTTATACAGCTGGGCAGTTCCTACTGGAGCAATTTAGGTTCTTGCTCAAAGCTCCTACAGCAGTAGGTGGGATTTGAATCTGGTTCTTGAACATCAAGTGGGCAACTCAAACCTCTACACTCTCTGCTGCCCTTGCTGTTAGTGTTAATAACATAAGTGTCAACTGGATACACTGCGTGGCCAGAAGTGTGTGGACACAAACACCACACCCACACGTGCTTGTCGAACGTTTAATTTTGAAACCGTGAGCATCGACACAGAGCCGGACCCCCTCTGCTGCCGTAACGGCCTCCCGTCTTCTGGGGAGGTTTTCCGCTGGATTGCGGAACACGGCTGCGGGGATTCGGTCCCATTCGGACACGAGAGCACCGGGGAGGTCAGGCTGACGTCGGGCCACGGGGTCTGGATCGCTCTCGGGGTTCCGGTTCGTCCCGAAGGCGTCGGACGGGGTTCGGCTCTGGGCCCTGCGGGCCACTCGAGTTCTTCCGCACCGGACTCGGCGAACGTCTCTCGACGGACTCGCTTTGCGCGCAGGGCCGCCGTCGTGCCGAGGCCAGAACGTCGCCGTTCTCTGCAACGTTAAGGTTCCCTGAAATCTTCACTGGAACGAAGGGCCCGAACGGTGAGAAACAGCCCCACGCCGTCGTTCCTCCCCCGGCACGCTGTACAGTTGGCACTGTGCGTGCAGGCAGGTAGCGCCGGGGGCTTCGGCTGTCGTTGCTCCCGGACGTCTCGGCTTCACTATAGCGGGACTAACGGCGGAGCGGGGCGGCTCTGGCGGGGGACAAATGCGACCGACTGATTCGCTGGGACGGTGGCCTCCTGTGACGGTGTCACGCCGAACGTCACCGAGCTCTTCGGTGGGACCCATCCTACTGCAGATGTTGGTCTAAGGAGATGCAGGGCTGTCAGCGGGATTTATGCCCCTGTTAGTGACGGCTGTGACCGAAATGGTCAAAGACGTTCATTACAAGAGGTCCACCTACTTCTGGCCATGTAGGTACAAAATGCTCCAGCCCTCAGAACAGTTCAATCCCTCCCAGCATTCAAGAAGGGTTCCAAAACCCATCTCTGTCAGACCATTTCCCTCCCAGGCTTCTAAGTTGGTTCAACATTTATTATGCTATTATTATCTATCATTTGAATCCACTTCTGTAAGCTGCTACCTAGTGATGTGTATGAGGAAAAAGGTCAAAATGCTGTGCTGAGTTATATTTCACTTTGGAGAAAACCGTCTGCCAAGTTAGTTAATATAAATGTATATTTTAAACGCTGGACCTTAGATGTACACCCCAGGATCAATACCAGCTATCAACAGAGCACCCCTCCCAGCACAGCACCGATTCACAAATACTAACAATTTCACTCGTTTCTCAGAACTGAGAAAAAATTCTTAGTGTTTTTCACCAGCCCTCCTATGAACACTGTCCCACACAGGGCGAGCTTTTAAAGTGTTTGGATCTCTTGCTGAGTGACAGGAAAGACGTCATTTAGAAATAACTACTGGACGACCCCCAAAGCCCAGCCTGCACGTGCAACATTAGCAGCTTATTGAAGGACAGTATGTGGCATCACAGCAGGAATATTCGATAAACAAAAAATGTGAAATAAACAGGTGTAGGAAAGTAAATGTGAAATAAACAGGTGTAGGAAAGTAAACAGTTTATTATGAGCGCCTAACAAAATGAATGCTCACGAGCCAGGATATGGCCAGCTTGTCCCTGGGATGAAAGTGCCCTGTCAGAGTTCCTCTGTCCCTTCACACACATTCCGGACTCGCTGCGTTTTAACAGCCATTCATTGCGTAAATACAACATCTAACCTGCTCGTCTTCTTGCATTGAGGCGGCGAGCGGCAGACCGTCCGCCAGCCGCGCGATCATCGTCAGCAGGACCATCTTGACAAAACGTGGGCGACAAGAAGCAGGAGCACCGCGCAGTGACACAGTCAGTCGATCGCTGGCGAAACCAGCAGCGGCGACAATAGGAGACGCTGAGCTGGCCGGAAGTGACGTGTACAAGTACGTCGCTGAGTTGCGCCCCAGTGCTACGGCCCTCGCGAGAACGAGGTTCCGGGTCCTGCATCGAAGTGACGTGGCACAGAGGAGCAGCGACGACCTGCGACGCCGATGACGGCTTATGATGACGTCAGAGGGCGCCTCCTGCAACAACGGTACACTTTCAGGATATACTTAAGGCAGATAGTTTTCCTCCTTCTCTTACTCAGACCCGGGCCGCTTAGAAGAGTTAGGGAAAAGTACCATTTTCAGTTTAAACTGTATTCCGTCACACTGCTGCGTGGGGAGGTTCGTGTCACAGTCGTATCCCGCGTCTCCATCATGTTCGTCTCGTCCTTTGAGGAAGATTTTGTGGCCTCTGCTGTTTTCGTAATAAAAGGTGGTCATAGCCCGCGGTCAGAGAGAAGAGCTTCGTGATGGTTTGGAAGCTACACTCACAGCTACCTTAGGAGGTCCGATGAAGCATCATTTCAATATAGCAGCTGCTCTGGTACAACTATCACAGTTTCTGTAGAAAGATTTCCAGTGGCGGGAAAACAGACTGGATCAGCACGACAGAGCACATTTCGTGTGAAACACACACACACACACACACACACACACACACACACACACACACACACACACACACACACACGGCTCCTCATACGCTGTGGCCTCTGACTGTATTATCACTGGATGCCTGATGGTCTGTGGGGGGCATTTAAAAATGATTACTGACATTGTTCCTCCGTTTGCTCAGAAACCGGCAGAATGTTTTTAACAATTCAGTTTTAATCAGCATTTGACAGCTTATTACCATCTCCTTACCAGCCACAAGCCTCCTTTCTGCTTGAGGAACCTAAAGAGTATTAGCCGCCCACCCTCAGTGACATGGCGGGACAGTTAAGGTGACTGGAGGCCCAGGCACAGCTGACAAGAGAAATGCTGCTAGTTGCTGATGCCCTGTAAGACAAAGCAGGTTAACCCAGCTTCCAAAGGAGAACCGGGAGACGGCTTGTGTTCCGCTTGATACTGCGACAGCACATTATGTTTTCTCCTTACTGGTTTCCAGTGAATTCGGTCATTATTCGATTTCATTTTTGGCCGCCTGGAACGTCAAGTCTAATTATTAAAATTAGATGAGAGCAGCACGTATTCATACTTGGACTTATTCTTGATCGGAACTGATTTTGGGGAATTTATACTTGCATTTAAAAAAAAAAAAAAAAAAAAAAACCACTATTCTCTTACATTTACATTAATTCACTTAGCAAATGCTTTTCTCCACATCAGCATGCTACTGTTAACCAGTACTGTATGTAGCTGATGCCTTTTGTCAAAGGGAACTTACAATTACAGATATACTATAATACACGCAGACACTAAGGGTAATTTAGAGAGACGCTGACTGACACGTGTCTTTGGACAGTGGGAGGAAACCAGAGTACCTGGAGGAAACAAACACAAGCAGTAGATGCAAACTCCACACAGTCTGAGCAGGACCTGAATCTACGTGAAAAGGAGGTACCCATGCTGCCCACTGCACCCTCATGCTCGCATTACTGCTTCACCACCATAAGTCTTTATTAAACGTGCAGGTGGAATACAAAGGTTACCGTATTCAGAAGTCATGCCTTGACAATTTCACGTCATGCACTAATCCTGCAAGTCCAGTTCAGCGGAGCGAACAACCGAGGTGTACGACTTTTGTCAGTGCTGTACGAGCCTTGAGTTCTACCATGGAAAAATGAATGAATTATTGTGGCTGAATGATTTATTCTTATTTTTCCACCCTTTAACTACTCTGCACCTCTGCCTCATTTGGCAGATAGAGGTAGCGGTAGCAGCAGGAACCCGGCGGCCATTACCCCCAGCAGCATGGTGGGGGTCGTGATCGGCAGCCCAGACTGAGGAGAAGAGGGGCAGCACTAAGGGGCAGCACTGGCCAGGTACGGTGTGGGGCTGGGAGGGAGGAGCTGTCAGGTGGACAGGGAGGAATGGAGAACTAAGGGCAGTGGACACCTACGTTTGGCAAGAAAAATGTGCCTTTTCAGTTCCTAATGTTCAGAATGCACTAAGGGGGCTTTCATTTTCTCAGACATTGTTCCTAAGTCCCTAATTTAAATATACCAAGAAAATCAAAGCAGAAGGTGATTAAAAACCAAGTTAACATTGTATGCTGTGTAAAATATAGTGCATATCAGCGCTTGAGTGGATTTTGACTGTCGGTAGTTAACTTTATTTTGCAGTATTGCCACACTTTAGTATACATCTCCCACTGTAAGTGTCAATACAGGAGGTCCAAATGCTTACCCAGCAAATACTGGAAGCTCTATCAACATGTACATGTCATGCAGTAAGACAGTGTCTGTCCTTCCCTCCCTGTGGAACTAGACATCTTTATTAAATGTGCACAGCTCATCGGTCACAACTATACGCTTCTCTTTTGCCGTCACTTTGTGTTACTCTGCAGTCTAACCAGGTTACTGGTTGCTCAGCTCTGGCCTGGGCTGCTCACAGGCATGACAAATGGAAAGAAAGGGGGGGGGGGGGTTAAAAAAACAAAAAGGAAGAAAACAGCACAGAGACAAATAGCTAAAATTTAACCAAACCTTTTGGAAGAGCGTAGTGGAGCACAGTGAACGTAGTGTGCAAATTACAGTGTGCATTTAAGAGACTTTCAGTACAGCAAAGACAAGGATTCTCATGTTTACAATTGTATAGCCACAGACTTGCGAAGGGGCTGCCTAGCAATCGGCAGTATTTATCCTGTCATACAGTTCACAACCGTTTATTATTGTCTTTTTAAAAATAAAAAGTGCTGTTTTTTTTTTATTTAATTCATGCTGCATCTGCCACTCCCAGAGTGACCCAGGTACTGCATCTCAATACATACAGCAATCTAAAACAGCCAGTTGATTCCACACAAAAATATGCATTATGAAGTAAAGAAAAGATGTGCACTGAACTGATGTAAACATGCATCATTTTAAGAAAAAAAGATTTTTTCCCTTATTTGCTTGTCAGATATTCTACAGTACTGAGGTACAGTACATATGAGATTCAGTACAGACTAGGAAGATTTAGTTGCCAAAATTAAGAAATTACGTTTAAAAGATTAAGTAAAAAAGAGTATAAAGCCATAGAAAAGATCAAATACAAGATGAGCTATAAGTAGAGGAGTCAGCAGGTCTAAAGTCCACTAAACTCTGTACGTCTGTCCACAGAGTATATGCACGATTTACACCATCATTTTATGTAGGTGGGTTACAGAGTATGTGGAACTAGTGAACTGGAACTAGAAAACATGCAGATTCTCTGGGTTTTGTCAACTCTGTTGACTAAAGTGTCTAACTGACCTAAAAAAGGAGTGTGCTGATCACCCCACCCTCTGCCCCCCTGCCCTTACATTTTCTGAAGCCCGAGAACTTGGCGGAGTCGCTGTGCAAGGGACTGAGCTCGTGGGCTGGAGCAAGGCAGCAGGGGCAGGCGGGGGGGCCCCAAAGGCAATCCTGACACCTCACACATCAGCTGCTTGTTCACAGCCAAGTCGAAACCTGTGCGCACACAAACACACGAGCTTCACTCACGTGACGATCATAAAAAAGATCAGCACAGGTACCTTGGTATTCTACACCTGCAGCCCAGCACCATTAGACCTGCACGCAGCCCACCTGGACTCACCTTGCTTCACAGCATAAGAAATAATATCTTGTATCTGGAACTAAGGAAAAAGAAAACTCAGCTCAGTCTCCAAAAAACAGTCAGTCAACAGACCAATAATGTTTCTGCCCATCCATCCAAAGCCATACCTGGATGGTTCTGGCCTTGCCGAGGTCCCCTTCGTCAAAGGCCGACAACAGACTGCTTACTCTGTTACCAAGGTAGTTATACGTGCTGTGAAAGAAGCAATATGAAGACACAAGAAGCCATTATAATCATCCAGCAAAATGCAGGAAAGTGGAGGGTTATTAAAAATACTCACGTTTACAATGTTATAAATGCAATAACATTACAGAAGAAGACACGGGTAGTAAGATTACGGGAATGTGTTGTGAGTCAGAGTCACGAGATGCTGCTCAGGTGGCAGCTCTGGTATGGATGTTGGAAGCAACACAGCAGCATTAACCATAGGAAAGACCTACCTGCCAACAGCTCCGCTGGCCCCCATGACCAGCGCACTGAGCAACTGCTGCAAATAAAAACACGACAGTCCTGGTGAGCAGCATGAGCACAGCATAAAAGCAGCAGACGGTCTACTGCTGCCTCGTATTTTGAGCTGATCTTTGTCCTTAAGTTCTCAAGTGTGTGTGAGCGAAAGTGCACGTGGAACAGAATTAAGGAATAGCACTGGTCGTGCAGAATAGAACATGCAGGCTGAATGATGGTTATAGCTGCACCTTGCATTTGCAGGACCCGGGGTTGACCCCACCTCCTGCTCTAGTGCCCTTGAGCAAAGTGCCCTCGTGGAAACACACGAAGACAGCGAGGAGTACGCTTTACCAAAGACCAATAGGAGCAACTGCATGGGTGAAGTCACCTTGAAGATGTGGTTGGATCATCTCATGTAGGAATGTGAGCCACTTGTCTCAGCAGTGCTGTATTCAAGGTAAAACTGACTCAATCGCTGAGTCTTAATCACAGAGAATTTCAGGTGGCAAACAAATGAGTTTCTGAAAACCCACTGATAACTCCTACACCCGAGACATCCTAATGGTAGGGAGGTTAAGAGGTAGTGGCAGTTGGGCGACAGGTATAAGACCAGGTATAAGCGTAACCCTCAACTACTCCAATAAAACTATCTCAGCTGTATAAATGGGAAATCGGTGCAGGTCCCTTAAGCCACACCAGACAAAAGTGTCAACTGCACGAGTAAATGTAGAAGGACGTGCAGATGGTCGGTGCCTCAGGCCATGTTGATGAGGAGGGCAAAATGAAATGGGGACAGTAAGAGAGCGACAAGAAACTCAGGCAACCTAACTTGCATTAAGCAGTGAGGAGAAGAGGAAAACATGGTGTAGAAAGAGGGAATTACAGTCATCTTACCTCATCCACACCGTACAGAAGCGACCAGTGGGGAGGACATTTGGAGACACACTGGCCAAAATCCATCAGGTCACCTCCACTGAACTTCAGCCCCCTGAAGGATGGAATTGAATCCTCAATCCCCTCGAGTATTTCACACGCTCGCACTGGAGGAAGACAAGAGCAAACGCGGCATTTGGAGAGCTGGAGCCACCCTGGCCGGCGTGTCTCGGTGAACTCCGGCAGTCCCACTCACTGCTGAGGCCAGTCATGGCTGGGATGTGGTAGTAGTAGAAGGGAAGTTCCGGGGCGGCAGCTGCAACCTCCTGAAGAAACCGCCTCAAGGTGTCTGTTGAGGAGAGGGAAAGGTTGCACCACGAGGGCAACAGCTCGGCGCTCATCCGAGTGAACTATGGAACGATGCTCACCTGGACTTGAGGGTTTGAAGAAAGAGGGGGCAATAACCGCGATCCCATCGGCTCCTGTTTCAGCTGCATGACGAGCCTTTTGGCGAAGACAATACATGTCAAAAACGCTGTTGTGAAATGCGCGAGTGTCACCAGTCAGCAGGAGCACACTGCCACCGGCGAGTGACAAAAGCTTTGCTAGTTTTTCATGTTGCTGCAGGCGACAGACCAGAGCAATAAGAATATGCTGGTTTAGTCAGGTAGCAGCTGCATTCAGATTTGTCTGGTAAGACGTCTGTGGAACGACTCATGTCTTGGTGAAGGTGTAGTCCAGGTACAGGACTGCTCAAGAGGAACATTTTAATACATCTTCATATGGTTACTTTTCTAAGATCAGTCAATTCAAACAAGCAGCAGTTTGAAAAGACAACATGCTATTTAATTTTTAAATCCCAAAGTCATTTCGTAACATTAATAGACCAGAACACCACCAGGAACACGAGAACAGCCTTTTTTTTTTTTAAATTACACACGTTTTAGAAAAAATTTAAATTGCGTAATTAACCCTACAGAAATGTGCGTTCAAGTGCACAAAATCAGTTGAAAATATTTAAATTGGACACTTTGTTGCACTCAATTTTTTTATTATTTTACAGAGAAGGTGGTCTTTCGGATTAAACTGCTCTGTGCGTTCGGCATCACTGAAAACTTAGGTGTCCCAGGTAAAAATACTCCTGTCCGCGAGGGCCGCATTTCCTTGGGTAGCAGGACTGTGTTACTCTGCAATACAACATCCGTGACACGTCCCTCTTGCCAGACTAGAGGCCACCGGGTTCTACAGTGGACGTTCAGTAAGGACACCCTGCGTGTAGATGGTTTCTTGGTGCCACAGTAAACAAACACACACTGCTGTGCCATTACAGTTGGTGTGGAATTCTTACCAGCTCCTGAGAGTCCTTGAGACTCAAACACCCCACGTGCACTATCACCTGCTCGAGTCTGAAGAGAAAAAACAGAGGCCGTCAGCTGCAAAGCACAAAATGTGGGTGTGTGGAAACATGCAGAAACACACACGGCTGGACACGCGCACGCTAAAGCATCTTCTCAATAAGGACCGACAAAATACAGAGCTAAGCGGTGAGCTGTAAAGCTCAAAGACTAACATCAAGATGAAGTCAAGCTTTATTTGTTATGCTATGTGTTCCCACTCATGCTGAGGGCCTTTAAGTTGTGTGGCTAAAGAGAGGAAACAAGCGTCACACTTCAGAGGTGTCACCTTTATGCCACGGCATCGTCTCCCATTAGTGAAAACCTGATACAAGCAAGGGAACGAATCTCAGCAGTGGGCGATGGCATCAAGAATGGATCAAACTCTTACTTGTCCTTCCCTCGGAGACACCACTCTTCTGCCAGGTCTTTTCTCTCGTCCACGCTGAGAGACAAACCCTCCCCCGTTGTTCCGTTCACTGACGTGGGGGAGAAGGGGGACTTGTTTAGCGGGACGGAGAGATTAACTTTTTAAACTGGGAGATAAAAAACACCCAGAGAGTGTTAACACTCACCAAAAACACTGCGCACCCCCTGTTGCTCAACCAGGTAGTCGACGTACGGCCCGATGAGAGAGACGTCGACGTCACTGAAGAGGGGAGATGCAGGTTAGAACTGAGTGCTGAATACAGGATTAACCACGATCGAGAGATATGAAGCACACAGCAACGGGACAGGAATGTTACCCTTGAGGTGTGAGAGGTGTGAATGTGGCAGCAACCAGCCCTGTGAGCTTCCTGTTGGAGGGGGTCGCCATCAGAGGGTTCGTGTGTGTCCTTGGCGTGGGGGGGGTATAAAAACAATACAGAATGAACATCCCATACTTTTCATATCTCACTCTCGCTATAAATGACAAAAAAGTTGTGAAAAAATAACCATCCGGCAGCCAGTCTGCAAAAAACAAGCGAGAATTTATTGTTGAACATCCTTAAGCTGCAGATGTCCAGGAGGATGAAATGTAGAATCTCTGGTCCACAGAACATTTAGAGAATGAATAATACAAAGATAATACATGAGAGAAAAAAAAAAAACACACATGTACACACCGACCACTTTATTAGGAACACCATTCTATCACATTCTATCAGCTGCACATTCATGCTGCTGACCTGCCGTTCAGCCGCACTCCAAAGGTGCTCTGTTGGATTCAGATCTGGTGAGAGGGGAGCCACTGAAGCTCACTGTCATTGTCATGTTCATGGAACCAGTTTGACATGACTTGTGCTGCGTGACACAGTGCATCATCATGCTATGAGCCATCAGAAGATGGTGAATTGTGGCCATAATTACTCAGATAGGCTGTGGTTCGATTGGTATTAGGGGGTCCAACGTGGCCAAGAAAACACTCCCCACACCATTGGAATTAAGCCAAGGCTTCCGATTCGGTTGGCGGTCACAACATCTTCCCCGCACGACAGGTGATGCGTGTTCCTTCAAGTCCAGGCGGCTCCCGAAAGAAGCGGAAACAGGTAACGGGTCTGGTGACAAGTTACAGCTTCATGCAGGCGTGAACAATTTCACCGTGTATGATGGGTTCTCTCAGCAGGCAACACCAAACAGTCTCATATACATTACTACTACGGGAGGGAAACAGTTTGACTTGACAAACTCAGCCTTGAAAATTTTAACTGAACTTCAATGTGAAATGTATTTCAATGGCCATTTATCCAGTCTTCCAGTCAGCTCACCCGATACCAGTGAGATTATAAAGACTAACTACTAAGTAAAACAACAACGTCTCTCTTTTAAGTATAATTTTAAGAGCTGGTGAGTCTTGTTGACATTTTTCCTTCACTCCTGTTTAATTCAACTTTCCTCGGACTTTGACACATTTGGGAAATTCTGAGGTCACGTGCTCACCTCTGATTTAACAAATAATGTCAAATAAAAAGTAGCGAGCGATTATTTCAACACAGTGTCGAGCCGGACGAAGCGGACCGGCGTCACGTGGTGATTCCGAGGACGAACTCCAGCAGAGGGACCGTCCTTCCCACCTCCTTTAAAAAGTAAATCATCTCGGGCCGCATTAGAATGTGGTTATACCATGAAAAGCTGTATTTGCTGACTGAATGCATACACATGTTGAACACTTTTAGTGAAGAAAAACTTGACTAAAGACAGTTATTTCCACGCGGGACACACAGGCTGCGAGGAGGGTCGGTCCGTTTGCTCACCGAAACGCGCAAACCTCAGGATTCAGCTCCGCAGCACGTTAGGCAGGCAGGCAGGTAAGTAAACAGGTAGATAGCGTCACACACCGACACCGAACGGGACCATCACGCCGAGCCCGCAGCGGATCGCTCAATCATATGACGCTCACGCATTTGCCATGTGACGAGAGCCTCATGGGAAATGTAGTTTTAAGTACTCACTGCTGACGTGACTCACGTACCCCACACAAAAACTACTGCAGTTTAGTTATTTTCATTTCTTGAAAATCTCGGAATCTCGAGTTTGTTGCCGTTTGGATAAAATACGCGTGTGTGATGTAACGAACTACCACCTTCATAGGGTTAATTCTGGTAACTACATTTTTTTAATTGGCGGAGAATAAGTTACTGAAAGTTATTTGGACGTTATGTGTGAACCTGTGTTTCATATTTTCGAATCTTTAATATGTAAAGTTTTAAAACACAAAGGTTGGACCAAAGTAATAGATGTGGCAGAGCAGCTCATATGAGGGTTTTATTGAACCGCTCCTGGTGTACACTTTGCCCCCAGTAGCCCCTCTCGGCTCTTTTGGATGTTGCGGGGTTGTCTGCCGTTTAAAACCTCCCAGTGATGAGTACCTAAGCAGTCTTTTGGCCATTAGAAATTTTTCTCGGATCTCATGCCCGCCATCACAGTCCAATTCATTTTCACAAGACTTATTCAATGGTGTTTACCCCATTAGGACACTGTTAAGAAAATCGATCTGCGGAGCGGTTTGCTGTGCGTCACTGAGCCGTCCTTCCTTTTTATTTGTGAATTTATTTATAATTCCACGAACACTTTGAGCGACACGTTCGCCTGAACCGTCGTTCCACGTCCACAGGCCGCGCCGCTCGAGCGCAGCTGCAGGTGGGGTCAGGTGGGCGGAGACAAGGATGTTACCCGGATGTGGACGTCAGCGAGGACCTGGTAGCGCTGTGGCGGCCAGCTGGACGCTGGGAAACGGTACTGGGAGCGGGCAGGAGCGGCGGCGAGAAGAGCGCAAGAGAGCGGGGAAACACGCAGTGCGGGTGTGTGTGGAGGGTAGCTCCGTGGGCCGGTCGGCGGTCGTCGTGCGGGGGTTCCCTGCTGCGCGCGATGAGGACAGGCGGCAGCCCGGGTCTCGGTCCCCGGGTTGTGTGGTGACCACGGCCGGCAACGCGCGGAATGAGTCGTGGGAGCGGGAACACGGAGCCAGTCCCGGTGTCACGTCTGGACACCGTCCGCTAGACACTCACAGGACAGGACAGGACAGGACGGGGGGAAGTGGACCCCTCTGAACACACCTTGTGTGTGTGTGTGTGTGTGTGTGTGTGTGTGTGTGTGTGTGTGTGTGTGTATGGGGGGGAGAGAGAAGGACGAGGGGTGCTGCTGTCTGAGCACAGTCGGTTTTCACCTGTGTTCACTGTCCCTCTGAGGGGCCTTTACTGAAGGGTTTTTTATTGTTATTGTTATTATTATTATTACCTCTGACAGGTGTCTTCTGGGCTTCAACCAGACAGGGCAGCTCTGTCATTTAGGCTTTTTCAATTGTGTCGTACTGAGATATTTTTGTTTTGCTGTTTCTGTTTCTACACGTTGATTTTATTGTAGTGTGTTTCTGTTTTTGGTAAGAAATATTACTGTAGCTCTGATACGGTTTTGTGGAAGAAGCAGTGCATGTTGGGTAGGGCGGCTCTGGGCCCTGGCTATGAGAGATGACCCCCGGCACTGCGCGCGCTCGCTCCCCGCTCGACCAAGACCCCCCGCAGCCGGGATCCGGACTGTTGGAGTAGGTCTGCTGCAAAAGTCGTGTTGCGCCTGTGAGTTTGCCCCGGTGGCCGATGGGGGCGACGTGTGTGTGACGCCGTGTGACCAAGAGCCAGGATGATAGCTGTGCGGACCGTGTGGCAATCCTGCCTGGCCACGAGGCCGTCCCTGCTGCTCCTGCTCCTGCTGCTGCTGGGATCGGTGCTCCGTGCCAGCTGGGCCATGACACGCGAAGAGAGACGGAGGCTCAGGTGAGTCAAACCCCGTACGGATGGATTTGAAGGAGAGCTTGTTGTGGGCTGCTGGTTAGAGCCTTGCAGTCCAAAGGTGTCCAAAGGTTCACATCCCACCTCCTCCTGACTTGAGTGAGGACAGCAAGAAAACCCTGCTGTACAAAAGGGTAAATCCTTGAAAAGTTCATTATCTAGCTTTGTAAGTCACCTTGGACACAGGTGTGGGGTAAATAAAGGTAAATACGTGAGGCAGGGCGCAGCCCGCTGAGGCAGGACTCGATGCCATGATCAGTTGCTCTGTCCGTTTCCCTGCAGGAATCAGGTGGTGGAGATGTTTGACCACGCTTATCAGAACTACATGGTACGTCACGCTCTAATTCCGATACACGCACCATAACACACTCAGTGGTACAACTGGGGGAAAATATTTCTGTTGCACAAGCCTACCGTTCACTCCCGGTTTAGTTTTTTTTAAGACAGGCGTTTAGTATCTTGCAGATGTTGTGGTTGCTTGTAAAGGGTTTAAATATGCATGAGACACTGCGGGGAAATACATTACATTATAGGCCTTTTGTGGTACTGGCAAGCAGTACATTAAAGCAAAGCCTGTCAAATGGAGAGGAGGAGTAAAACTGTGACACTATTAAAAGGGTGTTAAGTTGGCCTGGAGTCAGTGTGTTGTGTAAGTAAATAGTTTTGCTGTGTATTTTGACTAATATAGTAGTTTGGATGGTTAAAATTGGCCACAGAGCTTTGGGTTCATCTCCGCTTTTGAAGTCATTTCACCGGAAACGTGAGATTGACGTAAGCCTCGTGTGTCTACATGCTGTGTGGGGGGCACAGGTGTGTGGTGAGTTGCTGCTCTTCTGTCTCTGACAGGACCACGCGTATCCCGCGGATGAGCTGATGCCCCTCACTTGCCGGGGCCGGGTGCGGGGACTGGAGCCGAGCAGAGGTGACGTGGACGACGCACTGGGGAAGTAAGTACCCTGAGGTGGGGTGCGGCTGGCGCTCTCGCACACACTGTGTGATGAGATAAGATGGGTAAAAAATAAACCCTGTCGCTTCTCCGCCTTTTATGCAGTATCCCGGTACAGCATGTTGTCTGAGTCTGGAATTCAAGATCTGTACTGATTAAAAATAACTGGAAAGGCCCACCAAAGGCCTGTACGTCCCCATCGCCCTTGTTTTTGATATGCCCCTTGCCATTCCATTTCAGGTTCTCTCTAACGCTCATCGATACCCTCGACACGCTGGCGGTGAGTGACGTCTCCAGGGGAGGCCGCTGGTCTCAACTGCGTGACACTAATTGCTTTTCATATTCTTGACATTGAGTTCATTCCCCCCCCCCCCCCCCCCCCCCCCCC
>UFQX01001170.1:107187-130352 GCA_900497675.1 Arapaima gigas
CCCCCCCCCCCCCCCCCACGTCGCTTCAGCTCTTAAACAAGTCTGCTGAATTTGAGGCGGCAGTGAGGAGGGTGCTGTCAGACGTGCGCCTGGACAACGACATTGTCGTGTCTGTCTTCGAGACCAACATTCGAGTGCTGGGGTAAATTTACCGAGGGACCGCGTCGCAGGTTGGCTGTGCTAAAAAGCGTCGGTCTGTAGGTGGGGAGACACAGGTTGGAGGGGCACAGAAATGAATGTGTTTAAGAAATAACAAAAGTGGCTTCTCCTCTTGAAAAAAGGCAGCAGCTGAAGTGTGTTGACATATTGTAACGTTTGTGTACGTCTTTTAAATGGTGTGAAAATATCAGTCTAACCTTCCCTATACCTGTTCGCCGTTCCAGTGGGCTGCTGGGGGGCCATTCCATGGCCGTGCTGCTTAAGGAGAGGGGCCAGCACATGCTGTGGTACAAGGACGAACTGCTGCATATGGCCAAGGACCTGGGCTTCCGCCTGTTGCCTGCCTTCAACACCAGCAGCGGCCTGCCCTATCCCAGGGTGAGCCTTTACCTCCGTCCACTGCGCTTTATATATCCAGCGCTTGTGTTGTGCGTCGTGGTATTGTATGTTCTGTCTTTTTTTTATTGACACAGCAGGATCCAGCCCAAATTGGCAGAGGTAGTATAGCAACATATGGATTACTGTTGCTCAGCTCTTTGGTTTGTGGTAACTCAACCAGGTCTTAATATGTCACAATTTTCAGCCTTTAATGCATTCTTGTCTGGCCGTGTCAGGTAATGTGTGGAGAAAGAGCCTCTGTTAGATTAAGACGTCTTGGTGTACTGTTTGAGATGAACTGGGAGGGGGGGATTGAATCTGTTAAGAGGGCTTGTAAACACTATTTGTAATGATATTAAAGAAGTAGCTTAACGCTTGTTACTGAACTCATTCTATCTGGGTGAGACGAGGTAAAACGCTAGAGACATTTGACTTCCTGGACTAGCGTGTTGTACCGCGCAAGTATCTACGCGCTCTTTTCTCGTCTGTCTTGCTGGGCAACATTTTCTATGCTTGCATCTTGTCATCTTCCTTTCCAAACAGGGGGCAGCGCGTTCCGTAACACGTCCACATTCAGTCGTTTACCACATTTGCGGCGGCTCGCCGCTGTCGGTTCACGACGTGGCTCCGTCTGGGTGGAGTTTCCTTGTTCTTCTCGTGTTTGCGTGGGTTTCCTCCTACAGTCCAAAGACGTGTTTTAGGTGAATCGATGCCTTTAAATTATTCATAGCGCGCATATGCGACCGAACGTGTGTGAGTGGTGTATTACGCTGGACCGCAGCCCTGTCTGGGATGCACCCTCCCCAGCCCAGCACCTTGTGTTTTCAGGATAGACTCTGCATCCCTGCGACCCTGGATGAGGATAAGCAGTTGCTGATAATGGGTAGATGAAGGCTGAAGTGAGGTTAGAGGTGTCACACATGTTAACAATGGATTACAAAGAGTTACTTGTCTTTGCTGAGGCAGCCAGTACTAAATATCTACAGTATGACTCACATGCAGGATTGGTTCCTCACTCTTTCACACACGCTGTGCTCCAATATATCATAGAAGACAAACACGGATCTGACCCGAGAAGCTTGAAACGTGCTTCAAACCTGCGTTTCATTTTGCTGAATGCAAGGAAAACCAGTTTATCTTTTTTGTTTTGTTCTGAAATGACACTTGTCAGAGATTTCGGTCAAACTGCAGTGGCTGCTGTTAAAGCTGTTAATCGTGTGCTTATTTCCTCTGATAAGCTCTCTGTGCTCTAGACTTCAGCGGAACTTTTCCAGTCCGGGGCTGCCAGATTTTCTAAAGTTTGCGGCAGCTGGTTCACTTTCACAAACTGCATTTCGGCATTTCGTACCCAGTGGCGGCTTGTAAACAGTGTAAAATCTGATTTCTTATTTTGAGTCAAACGTGTCGGTGCCCCGCGAGGTTATGTTTGAGACTCTGCTGAATGTCCAGTAAAGCCTGGAGAGCTGCTGCAGTTGCACGCTGTCGATCTGAATCGCGTCACGAGACAAATAATCTTTGGATCATATTACGTTTTCTGTTGTTTTTGCTCAAAAACTGAGAAGTTATTTCCCAGAATCCCCTGCAGAAAGAGCTCTTGGCCTCTTAAACATTTTTGTTGACTTGTCTTTCTTTACACTTGCATGAATATGTCGCTCACATTTGGGTCTCCTGAAAACCACAAAAGAGAAGCAGCAGATGACGTAACAGTCCTCTGTACACTTGCCCTTAACCAAACATCCTTCTGGGCGTAGAAACAAACTTCAGGTCAGATCCTTATAAAACGGCTCAAGTTTAATCATCCCGCTCCTTTCCTGCTAACGTGTCACGGGTCACCAGTACAGGCTTGGGGGGGATTTCAACTTACTATTGTTGACGTGGACCGTTCGCTCAGAACGGATTTTGCTGGAGGGGAAAAGGGAATTTATTTGCCTAAGCTCCTTATTGCTTACGGTCGTCCACGATGGCTGTGTTTACAAAGGGACGTGCTGTTTGTCGTTTCTTAGGATTACAGAAAAACAAAGTTGCTTGCAAAGCTTCTACGAGGCACCAGATTTACCGTCTTAGTCGCTGTTTAAAAAGAAAAGAAAATATTTGGATAATTCTTTTTCTGATGAAGTAAATGCTGATTCGGCGTGACGGTGGCTGCTGGGATCTCACCTCTGCGCTTTTCCCTGTAGTTTACAGCTTATATCCACCAATGGGTTCTGCTTCTGACCTCTTCTAACTTTGGGTCTTTTTCCTTCTCTTCCTTTGGTCAGTCTTCCCAGAGGTCCTGCCAGATAACAGGACCACAGACCCGCTCTGGTTTTTCTTAGCAAAATATACTTCAGTGGACAGCATAAACTCTTTGTTGGCCCCCCTACGTGGTGGATGATAATATTCCATCAATGAGAGGAACAGTCTACTAACTGCCATCTTGGTCCTTCATTACACATCACAGATTAACCAATTTAAATATCTAATAAAGTACCACAGTACGTATAGCCTGTGTTTTCTTAT
This sequence comes from Arapaima gigas, assembly GCA_900497675.1. NCBI lineage: Eukaryota > Metazoa > Chordata > Actinopteri > Osteoglossiformes > Osteoglossidae > Arapaima > Arapaima gigas. The sequence goes on from UFQX01001170.1 coordinate 110,224, forward strand.
TTTAAATTGGTGTGGAACTTTTTTCCATTATTTATACCTCATTGTCTTCTAGTCAGCAGGCAAGGAGGATCCTAATGCAAAACACTCCGTTACAGCTTAGCAGTAGCAAACCAGAGTAGCTTCAAAAAAGCCTGTTTGTGAAACCTTCTAAGGGAGTCAGGAGTGCTGACCCTGCCTGCGGACCCTGATCTAAGGACTCACACGGTGCCGCCTTCTGAGAGGTCAATAACTTGCTTGTTTGTTTTCTGTCTGCTCAGGAGTGTCACCTGCTCTGCTGCCTTGTGACACGCAACCCTTTTTTTCTTTTGGCTTAGAATGCTGTAAAACACATTTAGCAATTTTACCTTGAACGATTAATGACACGTCCCTGTCTCAGCCACAGTGTTCCAGTGGGTTGGTACGTGCTTTTATGCTCATCCCTATTTTTTGGAGCATCTCAAGAAAGTAGAAAGTCGAAGCGTTTTAAGTTGCTTGTGGATGCTGTGTCCGCCGTAGGTGAACCTGCGTTACGGTGTGAGGGGTCCGGAGACCCGCACTGGCACCGAAACGGACACCTGCACGGCCTGCGCAGGAACCATCATCCTGGAATTCGCAGCTCTGAGCCGCTTCACCGGGGACCCCATATTTGAGGTCTGTTCTCACTGTGATAGTTGAACAGCTGCCGAATGGATCAACTGTTCAGCAGCGTAGGAATCTTTCCGGATACGAGTGTTTGAGTTTTTGCACGTATGAGTGAAATTATTTGATGCCCTTTTTTTGCGTTTACGAGCGATAAGAGCCGAATATGCAGAATTTCCAATGAATGAAATTTCACGTTACAAGCTGATTTCCAGGGACGTGTTAAGCTTGCGGGTGTGGGATCCCCTGGACTGTAACTTGCCATGTTTTGTATTTCTTTGTAATTAAAGTTTATGCTCATTATTATTCTGGATAGCCAGCAATCACCGAAATGTCAGTTTTATGCATATTGGGCTCTAACCGCAGAAAGTCGTACGTACGCTGCCAGTCAAAAGTTTTCCAACACTCTGCATTTCAGCATTTTGGTTAAGCTTCAACCAAAGTACACATTCTGAATGCCCTAAAATGACAAAATCTAATTTATATGTCAGGTGACAGTTTGTGACTTTTTATTTTATTCAAGTCGATCTAGATCTGATCAGAAATGACGTCGATTTTGATCAGTGATATTAAGGATGGACAACATATATTTGTCTTCACCTTGATGCCTTGTGTGTTTTGCCAGCGTTGGCTTAGTTGGTTAACCTTTCCTGGGCACCTGGCTTTACTAAAGCACCGGCTGGTCTGTGTATGTGACGATACTGCGACTGTGTTCAGGCTCACGCAAGACGGGCCCTGGACTTCCTCTGGGAAAAGAGGCAGAGGAATAGCAACCTGGTTGGGACCACCATCAACATACACTCCGGAGAGTGGGTGCGCAGAGGTGAGGCAAGGGCCGAGGGGCTGAGAAATTCCCGTGGACTGAGGGTTGGAAGAGAACGTTGACTTGTGTTTAAGAGTTGTGGGAGAAAATGGCCAGAGTGCTGTTTGTCTGTAGCTTGTCTGTACGCGCCTTTCACGTTCCTGTTGCAGACAGCGGTGTCGGGGCCGGCATCGATTCGTACTACGAGTACCTGCTGAAGGCCTACATCCTCCTGGGAGACGACCTCTTCCTGCAGCGGTTCAACACTGTGAGTGTCTGCTCTTACTTTGAGTTTTCAGTATCTGTCATTAGGTGGGGCTACAGATGCTGCCTTATTATTATTATTATTATTATTATTATTATTATTATTATTTCATATTTAACTGACACCTTTGTCCAAGCAGACGTTCACTGCTAGTTAAACCACTCTAAACTGCTGCTACCGCCCATCCAGACATCACAGCAATGTAGCACACAGGCCAGTTTAGAGCCAACAGCCCTCCTGAAACATACATCTTTGGACTGTGGGATGAAACCGGACCCCCAGAAGAAACTCAGTGAAACACAGGGAGAGCTTGCAGATTCCACCTGGATCGAAAGGGGATTGAACTAGCGTTTAGTCACGCAGGCCAGGCGCTGTGGGGCGCAGTTGGGACCTGCTGAGCCGCTGTGCTGAACGAACAGACGGAAACTTTATCGGTCGCATAAGGCTACAGCAGCTTACATGCTACCTGCAACATGTGGAAAGAAGAACGACACAGTGGCAGAAAAAAATTTCACTGAAAGAAAATGTGCACATTTAGTCAAGAGTGGTACACAAAACACATGCAGAAATTCCATGCAGAACACGGAACAAAAGTTGTACAGGAAGTGAAATAAAAATAGGGTAAAAGTAGCAGTAAGTGGGAAATGTGCACCGTTTTGTTATTCTTGGTTTTTACCTCCATAAAATGTCTGCTTGCTGTCTGAAACTGTTCTTCTTGGGACTCCAGCACTATGCTTCCATCATGAAGTACATCAGCCAGCCCCCTCTGCTGCTAGATGTTCACATTCACAAGCCGCTGCTCCCGGCACGCACCTGGATGGATTCACTGCTGGCCTTCTTCCCAGGTCTGCAGGTGAGGCACTCGCACGTCACACGCTGCTCGTGGCACCAACCCTCATTTGTCGCTTCAAGAACCTGCGGCGGGATTTGAAGTAGTGCTCATGCTCACGACACACGAAGAGGTAGTTCCCTCCCGGGCGCCTTTTGAACAGCCACGTCCGGCTGTGTTTTTCCTCCTCCGTCTGGATTTACTGACCCAGTTAAAAGCAGTTAGTAAATTATCGATACCAAGCGGAGCTGTGGAGCCGGTGTCTCTCGCTGACTTTCGGGAGCCTAATATGTCCATGTGCGAGTGGAATCTGCAGGCGTTTGTCTGGTTTCATCGTTACCTGTGTCTCGTTCAGGTGTTGAAGGGGGATATTCGACCTGCCATTGAGACCCACGAAATGCTGTACCAGGTCACCAAGAAACACAACTTTTTGCCTGAGGTTGTTTTCCTTCCTTTCTCTGGTTTGCCATCTTCCAGATATTCTGTGTCTTTTCTTCATCTGTTTTATTCTCCTTCTGTCCTCTTGTTGGCGCATTTGTGTCCCCCAGGCGTTCACCACAGACTTCAGAGTCCACTGGGCCCAGCACCCCCTGCGGCCTGAGTTTGCTGAGAGCACCTATTTCCTGTACAAAGTGAGTGTGGCTCTCAGGGGGGGAAAGGGGTCGGTAAAGATGGGGAGACCTTGGTCAAGAACATCTCGTCTCAAAGCTCAGTCTGTCTCCTGCCCCTACCCCGCAGGCCACACGAGACCCTTACTACCTGGAGGTAGGCCGCACCGTGTTGGAGAACCTCAACCGCTTTGCCCGAGTGCCCTGCGGCTTTGCGGCCATGAAGGACGTGCGCACGGGCAGCCACGAGGATCGGTGAGGGAGCCACGGCTAAGGACGACGGTTGCGTGACGTCAAGGGATGCGGGAGCGGCACGTGTCTGGTTTAGTTGCGGGGGTTTATAGATTGCCTGCCAGCCTTCCCAGAATTTTCTATTTTCTTTTTTTCTCTCTCCGCAGTATGGACTCCTTCTTCTTGGCAGAGATGTTCAAGTACCTGTTCCTTCTGTTTGCCGACGCAGAGGACCTCCCCTTTGATGTAGAGGACTACGTTTTCACCACGGAGGCTCACCTCTTGCCCCTGTCTCTCTCCACGGCCACGCGCTCCCACACGCTTCCTGCTGCCAACACCACGGTATCGGCTTCTCTTTCTCTCTCAATTTTCAGTCATCAGCAAGTGAATTGGCTGCAGCTGACGCCTTTCTCCCCTCCCCAGTCCGAGGAGGAGCTGGACGACTCCAATTTTGACTGGTCTTGTCCCAACACCCGCCTGCTCTTCCCTGACCCAGCGTTCCCCCACAGCCTGCGGGAACCAATCAGGACCGCTGTAGACAGGAGCTGCCCTCGACCCGCGTCGCGTAGGTAAGGGAGGTAGAGGATCGGTCTGTGTGTCACTGTGATCTGAGCTGGACGCCCGTCGGTCCACACAGCAAACCTCACAAGCCCCGTCTTCACGTCATTCGATGCTACCCTGTTGGCCTCATTTCTTTAAATTGCCTGCAGTTTTTTCACCTAATGTTTGAACTAAACCTGTTTAAATGCCACTGGCTGCACTTAATGGTAACATTAAGTGTTTTCTAATAAGGTAACTGGTGTTTACGGTGTTTCCCGATGGGCTGGGGGTCTGTTGTTTATGTTCTCCCATTTGAAATAATGGCAAATGGACATTTGGTATCTGACACACTTTTAAGGGCCGATTTAGATGTGAATATCATAGTGAAAAGTGAAGAAGATGCAAGGAAATTTTAATAAATTATTATATACCCTAAAATGTGTATCCTTTGAAAATCTGTAAATTGTAAAATTCAGGCATTGACCTGTTTTACAGCCCACTGGCCTGATGTGTGTTACATGAAAAATTTCATTTTATATGTTGTACAACTTGTATCTTAAATTTCTCTCATAGGATGGGGCTACTTTTGTTTTGGATATTTTGGATCCCATACACAAGAACCCCTAGTTTTACTGCGCTAAGGAATGTAGTTTTACACATGACAAAGTAGGTGAGGGCAGCTTGAGGCAGAACGCACGTCTACCCTGTTTTACCCTGTTTCTCTCTCAGCGAGCCAGGTCTGGGCCGCCCCCCTCTGCGGGCACGAGACTTCATGGCCAACAACCCCGAGCACTTGGAGCTGCTGCGCCGCATGGGGGTCAGTCTCATCCACCTGAAGGACGGGAGGGTGCAGCTGGTGCAGCACGCCACACAGGTGATACGTTCAAACAATCGTGGGCACAACCATGAAGCCGAATTGCTCCACCTGTCTTTGTTCTGTCTCCGCGGCTTTGTTTTTCCAGCCCAACTTTGCCACACAGGTACTCTTCCCCCTAAGTTAGGCTTTTGTGTAGTCAAACACACACGCGCACACAGTAGTGAAGTGTGCCGCCAGGTAGTTCCCAGCTGAATTGTCAAGATGAAGAGAAACAGGCTACTGCACACACTACACACAATTTATAATGAGTTTTCTTGTGCTCTGCACAAACAAACGTACTCCCCCCTCCCCCTCTATCTCACACACACACACACACACACACACACACACAGATTGCTGCCATGATGTAAGGGCAGTAAAGTTTATATATATTTTTCTTTCCACTTGACTAGAGCTGGACTAAATACAACCACTTTAATGGTACAACAGTTTGATAATAATATAATGCATTGTTACCGCTGTACCTTTTTGAACCGAGCGGCACCAGGTAACTTGGACAGTGGGCCATACAGGCCATATATTTGTGTGAAGCTCTTCTCATTAAGCACTGAAGATAATGTGAAAACTGCCAAAAACTCCAGTGCACTGAGGTACTAATAAAAATGTGCCGGATTTTCCCGCAGGCAGTGAGCGCTGTGGCTGCAGAGGACGGTCTGCGTTTCATGCAGGAAATGATGGAGCTCTCCAGCCAGCAGCAGAAGGAGCAGCTGCCCCCTCGTGCCGTCCAGATAATCTCGCACCCTTTCTCTGGCAGGGTGGTGCTGACTGCAGGCCCAGCCCAGTTCGGCATGGACCTGTCCAAGAGCAGCAAAGGGGTGAGTGTCAGGCTCTCGCTTTACTGATCAGAACACCGTTCCCCTGCTCAGTCCCAAGTGATTGCTCCGGACCTCCTCCCTCTGTCCTCGCCCAGGTCCGGGGGTACGTGGCGGTGGCAGAACCGTATAGCGGGTGCACAGAGCTCAGCAACGCCGCGCTGGTCCAGGGCCGCATTGCGTTGCTGCAGCGCGGCCAGTGCATGTTTGCGGAGAAGGCTCGGCACATCCAGAAGGCCGGCGCTCTCGGGGGGATCGTCGTCGGTGAGGGTTCGCCGGCGAAAAGGGAAATGACACGGACACCTTTGGAACGACTTGCCGGTGGTGTTTGCGCACGCTGGCTCACTGTTAACACCCGTCTCGCTCATCCCGCCCTCAGATGACAACGAGGGCAGCAGCAGCGACACGGCGCCGCTGTTCCAGATGGCCGGGGACGGACGCAGCACCGATGACATCACGCTGCCTCTCCTCTTCCTCTTCCACAAGGAGGGCAACATCCTGCTGGAGGCGCTGCGGGAGTACAGGGAGGTGGAGGTCCTGCTGAGTGACAAAGCCAGGGACCGAGGTGAGGGACTAGGAGGCGAAGGGGTGTGTGTTTCAGTGGAGTGGCCGTATTCAGTGTCAGCGTACCTGCCTTTTTTAAAGCCGACGCTACCTCGGTGGGGAACACCGATCGACAAACGTAAACTTTTTTTTTTTTGTCTCGGCACGCAATAATCGTAGGTGGTTCTTACTAAATCGTAAACCCAGAATTTAAAAATGAAATTTGAGATTTTTGTTTTTTATTTTTTTTCCTCGAAATAAAAATGTATCAAAAATTACCCCAAAAAAACATGTTTAATACATTTGACATATTATATACTAATTTTGAAGCCGTGTTAATGTGTCCTTTATTGATTCAAACATGCAGAACATAAAGTTGAGAATAAAAGTGCTCTGTAGTGTAAAATATATTTTAAAGATGTGATTACGAGTTTAAAAAAATGCGTAGTATTACTAACATTTGTACAGTTTCTGGAAATCCTTTGTGTGCCACTGGATTCCAGCAACAGTCTGACAGCAATAGCTTGGTGACCCTCTTCCGTATGTCGTTTTTTCCCGTGTTCTTCCCACCTGTCACCCAAGTTGGGCAGGTGGAAATCCAAACGGGAATTTAAACAAACGTGCCCTGAAGCTGCATGTGTGTCAAGCGCGTTAACACAACAGGTGGAACCGCTTCAGCATCACTAAATGTGTGTATAAAACCCGTGTGCGAGCTGGAGGGTCGGAGGACCCCAGTCCGTTTTAAGGCTGCTCCCTTCATTCCCTCCCCTTTGTGTCCATCTTTCTACTCATTCCTCCCTGCTTGCAACCTGTCCTTCTCATGACCTCACGTTTTTTCTATTCCTTTGTTTCACCCCCCGTGGATGAGCAGAAGCCTTATTTAAGGGCAAAGCCCTGCACGGCTCCCTTCTGGAGAGCAGTAAGTACCGTCTCTCTTTCTCCTCCTCCCGTCTTCCACGTCGCCGTCGGCTGTGGGGGAACCAGGTGGCAGGTGTGTAGGACCTGACCTTGACCCACGTTGGCGGCGTGAGGCGGAGCGACGTGACACCGGTGCTGGAGCGCGGTCACAGGAACACCGGCTCTCGCTTGGCTCCGCTTCAGTTGGCTTTCGCTGTAGTTTCAGGAAAACTGCCAAATGCCAATGTTGCACAGATGCACCTGCCATATTTGTCCTAGAGCAGAACTGGGCAACCCTTTAGCCAGTGGCCACCAATGGTCACCTTGGGAAAATTGTGACCATCTCTGATTTCTAGTTATAAGTCTTTACAAACAATTTTGAATTTCTCAGAGTTCAGAAATGAATGTATTTAGTAAACTTAAAGGAATGGCTTGGGGGAAAAATGGTTGCTCATCCTATTGTAGAGGGCAGCAGGTAGTTCAGCAGTTAGAGGTGCCACCTTCTTCCTGAAGGACCTGAGTTTGAATCCCACTGTCTGCTGTAATACCCTTGAACAAGGTCCTTATTCTGAATGACTCCAGTAAAAATTGCTGTATAAAAAGGTAAATCACTGTAAGAACCATAACAGCGTAAATCGTTTTTGGGGAAGTGTTCCACCTCAAAGAGTAAATGTAAATATACCAAGTTGCTTTCTACCACTTTCCTTCTTAGAATTGATGTTTCATTGCATACTGTATATTTCACTTTTGTTTGTGATGGCAACATTGGATGTAACCAGCAAGACAAAGTGAGCAACTGCAAATGGAATGTCTTGTTCTAAATTAATGTATTGGCCCAAAAAATGAGTAACGAAACATAATAAAAAAACATATTCCACGGTTATAATAATATGGTGGGGGCAGGGGGGAAGAAAAGAAATGGATAGGAAAAGGACTGTTACATAACATTTTTATTGTGTAAAGTCTCTGTGGGGCTGGGCGTCTGGCTGTGGGACCTGGACATATTTGGTGCTGCCCACACTGTCCACTGTGAAGCCCTGTTTTTGTACGTCAGCCGGAGCAGCAGGCGTGGTGAACAGCCTTCGGTGACCTGGCCTCACGCCGCTGTCTCTCTCCCTCTGCCCCCACAGTAGATGACTCGCAGCAGCAGCGGCGGCGGCGGCAGGAGGAGGAGGAGGAAGAGGAAGACTGCTCTGCAGGCGAGGAAAGCAGCGGCTCTGCACCCCCCGAGCAGCCTGCGCCGAGGAGCACCGAGGAGCACCGCGCCACGGGCTGCCAAGACGAGCCGGACCGACAACACGCCAGCACCCGGGACGAGCCTGCGGTGGACGGAGATGCCAGCCAGTCAATGGATGCGCTGCTGGCAGACTGGAAGGAGGACTTGGAGGCCTTCCAGCAGATGGAGAAGGATGAGCTTTGACAGGCATCCATCTGGCCCCACCGCCCAACTCTTGACTTATGCCGAAGGCTCCAAGGGCCAGTCGCACAGCCACTCGCGGGGGAGGGATGAACTGGGTGGAGAGTGTGTGAATAAGTAGCGACCCCAGCCGAACCCAGACTTCCCTCCTGCCACCGTGTCCCCAGGTGCTCCAGGGGAGAAGCAGTTGCGCCCCCCCCCCCCCCAATTTTCCATCTTATAGTCAATAGGCTGATCTCACTCACATCGCCGTTTTTTTTTCTTCTTATTTTCGTCTTCCTTCTTACAAATGCATTTTTGTCTCACAGAAACGGGTATGAGCTGTGCATGTAAAATGATTCATTGGTGATTGATTGATCGGTCGGCTGACTAATGAATTTAGTAGATTATTATTTTCCTCTAAGCTGAAAACCGCATCTCACCCTTGGGATCGACGTGTCAGACACCAGTGACCCACTGTGGTCTTTCGAAGGACTGAAATCACAGGAATCCAGTGTAATTAATTCTGTGTGTGTGTGTGTGTGTGTCTGAGAAGACTGGAAGGACAGCGACGGTGCACTCCGGCCCAAGCAGGGTGTGTCGCCCGCTCTGTGTTCAGGACTCCTGTCTTCGTGGGTCTGCTTTTCTCCTGCGACATGATGTCATGTTCAGAGGGCGGTGGGCAGTGTTGCCGAGCGGCCACAAGGTGGCGCTGTCGCCTCGCTCGTGTCCTTTAACTCTACTGACGGACGAGGAACAAACAACCAACATTGAAATGATGTTTAATAAAGATAACCTTTTAAAAGATGTAAACCTCGGTTTTCTAGAACCACAGTTGTTTAATTTTGGAGGATTAAGGGATACGGTTTGTGTGAGGAATAAAAGACGTTTTAAAAGAAAACTGGGTGTCGGGTGCAATAATTTTCCCGACTTTGAGCAGAAGCAGTGATTTTTTATTTATTTATTCATTTATTTTTTTTTAGCAGCGTGTGAAGCCGATTGCAACTAGAGAGCTGATGTGTCCCAACAGATCCAAGTTTGACGTTACTTGTAGTGTATGACGAAGTGTTTCCCAGAAGGGATTATTCGGAGGGGGGGACTGCGGTAAGATGTTGATCCCTGGTGAAATCTGAGTTCAGATGAGTTTTGTCCAACTCTCGTCTACACGACCAGTCCACAGCGGTTCTCGCAGTGCGGATGTGTCGGTGAGGACATTGACACGCTTTTCAGCTGTTTCGTATCCGCCTCCTCGACGACTTTATAAACTATCAGAAGCAAAAAAAAAAGAAAGATTTTTGACAGTTCCGTGTAATTGGAATCTTTGTTTTTAAGCGTCTCTGCGCTCCTCTGCTCTGGTCTGTGTGCTGTCCGCACGCACGCGCGGCGAGCACAGCGGAGCTGATCGATTGGTCGGGTCTGGTGGCGGTAACGCGGTTCTGAACCGCAGTCGACAGCGCCGAGGTCCCGCCCGTCCCTCCATCCGCCCGCCAGTCAGTCAGTCAGTCAGTCCGTCCGTCCGTCCGTCCGGCCGCCAGCGGACCCGCGCAGCGAGACTCGGGTGAGTCCGTCAATGCCGGTGTCCGGCGCGTTTTCCTCCTTCGTACGTCCACCTCTTTTGTTGTTCTCCTGCCGGACTTGGGAGCCGCCGAACCGAGAGAGAGAAACCGCGAGTGTGTGTGTGTGTGTGTGTGTGTGTGTGTGTGTGTGTGTGTGTGTGTGTGTGTGTGTGTGGGGCGCAGCTGGACTAGCTGTGTTACTGTCCAGTCGCTCACAGACGCCGGGCAGCTATTCCGCTGTGGGGTGTATTACTCTGGACGGTGTGTGTGTGTGTGTGTGTGTGTGTGTGTCGGTGCTTCAAAGTGAGCAGCTCTATAGGTGTTGACACCCCAGCAGCTGCACCTCAGGGGTGTGTCCAGTGTTCTGCACCTCAGATGAACTCGATTTACCCTGATTTACCGGGGCAGACAGCCTGTGTCCAGCTGCCTGCCGTGGTTTGGTTGTGTCACCAGCCCCCACCCCGGCTGGCACTTCCCATTGTGCGCTGCTTCCCTCCGCCGTCCTCCGCCCCTCGGTCCCCTCGCCATTGTTGTGTCTGTGTGTTCCCCGAGTGGCACCCGTGCGAAATGATCGTCTTGCCTGTTTTCACTTCTCTGACTCGGGGGTCTTCTACCCTTGGTCTGTCAGAGGAGGCCGACTCCCTGTTGACCTGTGACGTCTCAGTGGTGTCACTTGTCCCTCTGCTCTGTCCCTCTTTCAGCGAGTGTGACTGTCCACCTCTGTGTACCTTTGCCTGTGATTCACCACGGCTTCTGGCTCTTATTCAGCTGGCAAGAGGACGACACACACTCGCACACACGCTGTATGGACCCCTCCGTGTCACAGGTGACACGCTCCCCCTCTGTCTGTCAAACTTCTCTTCCCATCTCTGTCACTTGCACCGAAACTCTCTGTCTGTCCCCACCACGCTTCGCTCGGCCCTGCTGGGGTTCCACGCGTGGTTGTTCCCGGCATTCAAGAAACATGACCTGAAATGGAGGTGATGATGCAATGTCAGAATGACATCATGCAGAGAAGAGGGGGTTTCCATGGTTACAGCCCATTAGATGAAGGGCGCGGGAGAGTGTGTACTGGTGTGTATGGAGCCTTCTGCCTGAATTAGTTTTTTTGCCTGTGCCGAGGTGCCCGGGTGTGTGTGTACGTGCCTTCCTGCGGTGCACTGACTCGCCTGTGTGTGTGGCAAGTGCTGAGTGTGTGTAGAAAGCTTTAGGTGATCGTGATCAGTGGGACTGACTCTGGGAAAAGTGGTACAGTGAGCTGGAGGGCGTGAGAACCTGATAGGTGGGACAGAGTCACCTGAAATCCATTAAATAGCATCAGTAAGAAAATATAGCCGTGAAACGATGTATTGTGCGCGTGGAACAGATCTGCCAGTGTGTGTGTTTCGGCGCGGTGGTGCGTAAATGTAAACGTATTTGTGTGTCTTGCAAAGTGCAGACCTCCGAGTGCCATTCAGTCTATATTTAATCACACTGACATTTATTCCTTCTGCAGATGCTTCTCTTCAAAGTGCCGCACGACACCGAGCAAACAAACGTCCTCCGACCAGCAGGCTGTCCAGCTTCACTGCTGCATCTGCATTTATCTGCTGTATGTTTATGTTCAGAATTGTGCTGCCATATTGGGACACAATATGACCGCAGTAAATGCACTGTGATGATCATGAAGGAGGCGTGTTGGTCTTAGGCTGCGGCGGCAGAAAGGTAAATAACGTAATTTTCTGCAGCCGGTGCTGTGGCTGGTTGACGCTGAATATCGGGGAACTGGTCTTTTCGTGGGTTTTCATCTTGTGTTTAAAACACTATTTCTCTGTGCTCATTGGAGGGGCTCCGGTTTTCGGCTGACGGGACGGTTAATGAGTTAAGTAACGGCTCACAGAGTCTCAGTGGAGGGACTGTGAGACAGAGGAGACGTGTGAGACGGACGGTCAGTCACACACTCCCTCTCTCTCCCTCCCTCCCCCTCACTCTCACGGTGGAGGAGTTCCCTTCTCGCACAGTGGAGCTGTTATTCCCGGTCACCCTCCCACCGCCAGCCCTTCCTCCAGCGCAGTGCAGCCAACTGGGGGAGCACAGCGTGAAGGAGAGCACAGCTGCTTGTTTTGAACATTGGCAGTGCCCCCTCGCTCGTTTCAGCCTTTTCCACCTCGCGGTGTGTGTGTGTGCGTGTGTGTGTGCGTGCGTGCTCTTTGGCAGTCTGTGTTTGCCTTGTCAGGCTGATGAAGTGTTTGAACTGGGACAAGGAGGAGCACCAGGCCTGTTTATGAGCAAAGTAAATATTATGGTGCTGGAGCCAGGGGCTGTGCTGTGTCTGCAACAGAGACCTTCCAGGTTTCGGCAGCTCAGCTGTTTGCAGAGGACCTGCGAGTGGGTCGGGTTTCAGTCCCAACATGGTTTTGGCTGCGTCTGACTGAGTGTCACGCAGGCTGGACCACAGTTGTCACCAGCCTGGAAAGCCCTGTCTCCCTGCCACACTTGTACATTTGTCACTGCGGCCATCCGGCTTCACACTGCAGCCTAATGTTACTTGATAGCAACATATATTAGTGATTTCAATTTTTGTGAACTGCTTCATCCCAGTCAGGGTCACGGCAGCCCGGAGCATATTCCAGAATCACTGGGCACCGGGCTATGAAACTACACCCTGGGTGGGATGCCAGTCCACCGCAGGGCAGTGACACACACACACACACACACACGCAGTCTCACATATACGTGTGTACACTGCTGCCCAATCAAAGCACATATGTTAAAAAGCATATTATTTATTCTGGGCTTCCTGCAGATGAGAAATGCTGAGAACCGCAGCAAAAGAGCAGCGGCCGTTTTTACACTGAGGTTTTTTTCATAGCAGGGAAAAGTGGCTCATTCGCTTGTATCAAAAAGTGATGCAAACGTGGAATATTTAACCTTCAGCGAACAATGAAATGTGTAGAAATGTGCCATTAGGGTGTGTGGGTGGGTGTGAGTGCGGGAGGAGGGTACATTTCCACTTTGTTGAACTGTATCAACCTTGACTTGCTGGGAGAGCCAACATGGCTCCGCTCAGTAACGTCTGAGGCCTCCCGCCGTTGGCCTATTGGGTAAAGTTCCGAAAGACCCTTGCAGTTATTTAAAAGACAGTGTCGCCTGCAGAACTTCATCATATCTTCAGCTGTAACGTGTCATCATCGCTTCCTACGTTCGTGCAGTTTTCCCTTTTAGTTCCTTTACTGGTGGAACACTAGCTGGTTATTAGCTGGAACAAACGCAGTTTTACTATTTTATTGGCAGCTCCAAAACAACTGTAGGTGCCTTAGATCTTCCAGGTTCTCTGTCATTACTCACCATTTTTCAACTGTGAATATTTCAAGAGTCACTTGGGAAGACTCGGTTACGGTTGCACAGTAGAGCAGACAGTAAAATAGCTGTTTATTCTTGGCAGCGTTACTGACACGGCGTTTAAACTGATTAAGTTTGTTTGCTGAAGTGTTTCAACATAAATTGAAGGAGAACTTACTTCTGAACCTTTGTTATTGTGTGGTCATTTGCTCTGGCTCTTCTGCTCTGAGACGTAGGATAAATGCGCTTGTTGCCAGCGGCGCTTCGCTTTGCCGAGCGGCAGCTCCCGGTGTGGTCGCGTTTGGGCCGCCTCCTTTTCGCGTTTCGCGCCCGATGTTCTCCTCCGTTCTACAGCGTAGCGGGTCATTGTTCGCGAGGCCCGTGTTTACGTTCTGCTTGCTTTTCTCAGGGTGACGCTGGCGCTCGTGAATAAGCCGCCGAGAGCGAAATGGGTGTTTCTGCTCTTCGGACTAACTGGTAAGATTGAAAAGGAAATATGATGCACTTCAGTAATAAAAGGGCTGAGAAATGTAGACTTTTTAACAGCGACTACAGTCATATCATCAATCAAACTGATACAGTAAATATTGTTACTGTTCGACTGCCAGTTTCTACAAACCCTACTGACCCCGGAGCCTCCGTTTGGCGGTTCCAGCGCAGGAACAGGCAGAAAATGAATACGTGCAGCAGTACTGACCCCTGACACGTCAGACACAAGCCCTCCTAAGTGAAGAGCTTCCACTACGTGAGGGTCCAGGCCCAGTTGCTTAACGCTGGGAAACTTTCTGAGGGGAGTGCTGTTTGAAGCGGTTCCCTTTATCTCCCCGGTGTACGTGGAAGGGCTTGGTGCGTCTGCGTGGGATCACACCCTGAACGGGGTTCCAGGTGCCGATGAGCGGATTCCTAGAGCAGGCGAAAAGCAACAGGATCTAGCGCTCCGACTCTGGACTCGGTAGTACGTCGGCAAGTTTGAAGTGCCAGTGAAGGCTAATGACTCGGGAGGGACGAAAAGCAGCATCCCCTGTGGCAGCGAGGACCGGGATTGTGTACTTCACATTTAAACCATTAAAATAAGCTGTGCAGCACTACGCCCGGAGTGCCAAGTATGCAGCCTGTACCTCCCTCTGTGGGGCTCAAACGGAGCCGGTCATCGGGGTGTAGGACGTGTTTGTTTGCCCCTCACGTAAGATGCCCACAAATTGTCGTTCTGATAAAATGAGGCTCCGCTCACTGAGTAGTTAGGCTTGTTTTCACGTAATCTGAAGGTGCCTGGTTGAACCCAGCTTCTGCTGACGCCGCTTTGGATCGAGATACTTTGAATCGGTGCAGCAGGAACACCCCGCTGTATGAATTGGGAGAATCGCTGTGAAGTGGATTATCTAACACTGTAAGTCAAACTGGACCAAGAGGTTAACTGAAGGTAAACGGCGAAAGAATTGGGAGGGGCGTTTTACTGAACACCAGCACATCTTGCTGGGCTGCCGCACTCCTTGACAGACAACAGAGTCGACCAGGTTTTTATATGAAACGTTTTAGTTAGTACGTGGCTGACACCTGCAGTACCGACTTAGGTGGCCTTGTATCCGGTTATCCAGTCCTCAACTACTGAAGTAAACAAGAGGTGTCTTTTTGTTTCATTTTCTACGTACTTTTGGAAGCTACAGCCAGAAAGGCGACGTGGGGCTCCGCACCTTGCAGAAGGTCTCTTTAGATGAGCACCGAAAGGGGTCTCCCTGAGCGCCACAGGCAGCGTTTGAACGCCCCTCCACACCTGCGCTACACACACCTGGCTCTTTGTCCTCACCTGGTAGGGGGCACCGCCGAGCAGAGAACTTGACCCTGCTGTCCACATCAAAGGAGGCGCAGCAGCCTTTGATGTGTTGCAGACTACAGGTTCCTTCCACAGCCACACTCTGCGGACCAAGTCGTCTCCGCGTCTGTCCCCCCCCACCCCCCGAGGGGACTGTGCAGGCGCCAGCGGTACAGGAGCGCTGTGTCCTGTGCTTTGGTACTCATTGCTAAATCGATACTCAGCTGGAGATGAAGGCGTCTGTAATGGCATCTTGCTGCATTTCTATTTGTTTTGTAAGCGGATCTGTTCTCCTCTACTGCTGGGTCAAAGGAAACAACTAATTCTCAGTCTAACATGTTCTGCAGTCCTGCTTATGTTCGTGCTTTTAGCTCATTTTGGGGTCTCCTGAAATGTGTTAAACTGTTACCTGTGCAAAATTATCGTAATTGCAGGAGACGTTCGAAACAGGTTTGGTTCCGTGTAGCCGAATGGATGATTGCGGGTCCTTCACCGTACAAAGCTTGGTTCTGAACACCTTATGGAAGACGTCTTGAAATGCACTTTGGACCGTCAGCCTTTCTATAGCCGATGTGGTTCTGTTGCGTATTACTGAAGGAGGGTCGTAAAGAGTCACCTGTCGCTGTCAAGCTCTCACGTTGTGCAGCATCCTTAGAGCCTCTGTGACCTACGCAAGTCTGCACCTGGTGGCTGTCACTGTGTGACCAAGCGGGTGCTATTTCTCTCCGCAGGTGAGTGTGCGATGCTCGGGCGAGGGGTGTGGGAGTGAGGCGATGGGCTGCACCTCAGCCAAGCAGGTGTCGGCTGTGCCCAGCGACGAGGAGGGCCGGGGCAAGGCCTACAGCAACGGAGACCTCCTCACCGGTGAGTCTGCCTGGCTGCTGAGCCCTGGCAGTCCTTCTCTAGGGTGACAGCTGTGACTTCACGAGGGACCGAGCCGACACTGCAGTTTTCATTGATCAGCCTGAGGTTACTTTATAAATCTCTGCGCCTTTCGCCTTGTGCCTTGGCTGGACGCGAGGTCGCAGCTTTCTGTGAAGTGGCCTGGTCAGTCTTAACGGATTGTTTGGATATCACCACTAATCCTGTCACGTGTACATCTGTGCCAGTATTGACTGAATGTTTTTAGTCCTGCTTCCGGACCGATTCGTAACATTTGTGTTCCGCCGTGCAGACGTCGCCGTGACGCGAAAGGCGCTCGGTGCGGGGACCTGCGCTGCGAGACGGAGAGACGTGTGCCAGTACTGAGGCGGCGAGCGGCACTGACATCTGAGATGGGTCGCAGTTAAATGGAGAGGGCGAGAGCGAGTCTGGTTAACAGCATTAACTGAAGCGATCTGGATGGTCCTGCGGGAGGCCGGGGATTATGGGCTGGATTAGGAATTAAGAGCAGTGTGAGGGAATAAGCGTTGCGGGGAAAGATGGATGACAAAATGCAAGAGGCGTCCTTGTCCCCCTTCCGCTCTTCTCTCGCCTCCTTTCTCTTTGCTGTCATTGGTTCAGGGTGGCTGGGTGCTGTTTGATCAGAGGGGAAGAATATTTTCTCTGACAGTGGTGGGCGAACTTGGTTTAAATCCCTCATTTGCTCTCCCCATCTCTCAGTTTCTCCATCTCTTCTTTTGCTCATTTTATTTTCACCTGCCGTGTTTTTTTTTCTCCCCCACCTTCATCCCATATTGTATATGTTGGCTGTCCAACCTGCCCCCCAGCTTTTCCCACGCCCAACCCTTGCCCTCTGCCCCCCGTTTCTACCTAGCTTCCTCATCCTTACTTCTGTCCACCAGCTCTCTCACTCTTGTAGTGGAGAATTGCATCAGACTGACCTGGCCAGGCCAGGCCACCTCCTCTCCTCTTCACGTGCGACAGCTGGACAGGCTGCTGCCTGGGTCTGAGAACAAGATCTCGAACATGAAGCCTCAACACATCATGCATGGGTTGCTGTGTGAACCTGAAACGCAGGGCAGGACTGCGGTCTTTCACCCTGTGACCTCCAGTGCCCTGCAGCTTGGCTGCTCATACCTCCCCCCCAGTCAGGCTGAGGTGTGGCAGGAAGAGTTTGGGTGAAAGTTGCAGCCCCCTAGGGCATTCGGGTCGCTGCCGGCTGTTTTGTGGAGGTTGTTTGTGCCCCGTCCTGTCGCAGCTGCGTTTACCGTGTTGTGTCTTTGTGTCTCCCTGGCAACACCTCTCCATCACACACAATGGCAGGAAAGGCTGAGCTACGGTTGCACAGAGAGGAAAGGTCTGGGAGCAGGACCACACTCCGATTGCATTGTTTATTAAGTGTCCTGGGGTTAATCTGAAGCGTGTTTCTGGTCCGGGTCCCGGTGTGAGAGTGTGTTTTTATGCGTGGCTCAGTTAGTCCAGACTGCTTTACGTCTTGATGAGGAAATTACCTGTTAAAGAAAACAAACATTACTTTGTGTCTTATTCAGATTGTGTTGTAGAACAGAATTACGTTATGTTACAGCGAAGCAAACAGGTAGAGTGGCGGTGTAGTCAGTGCTTTGTAGAAAAATCCTCCCCAGGTGCTCGCGTCAGCCAAACTGGCTGAGTAATAAAACTCTTTATCCGATTTAGATTTTAGGGGGGAAAACAAGCAGCCCTGTCGACCTGCTGCCTGAAGGGTTTTCACGCAGCAGGTAGCTGAACCTGTGGACGTTTCCATTGGCCCACTTGTCTGTAGGCGCACAGCAGGCCGGCTTGAGCGAGAACTGTTCCAGCCAATGGGAATAAAGCGAGCACGGCTCCAGCCAACGAAAACGACGAGTTCTTCGCTGGCCAAAGAAAATGGGACTGAGCTCTGATCCAACCAATGAAAACGCAACCGATTAAGACCGTTCCGGAAAGAAACCCGTATGAGGGACA
Organism: Arapaima gigas; assembly: GCA_900497675.1. NCBI lineage: Eukaryota > Metazoa > Chordata > Actinopteri > Osteoglossiformes > Osteoglossidae > Arapaima > Arapaima gigas. The sequence continues at coordinate 128,194 of UFQX01001170.1, forward strand.
CAGCAGGCAAGAGCCTGGGCTTGGAGGCAGATATGGATGGGACAGGTCCTGCAGGGGCTCGTGCTCGATTCTTTAAAGTGGCTCGCTACGTACAAGGATTCTTTTTCTTTTGCACCGTTACCAAATAGGTGGCCGTCATTGTCGGCACTCCAGCCTGCAGTTTTGATGCTGCCTTCGGGTCAACCCAGGCCGGGGGGGCTACGAGCTTCGGCGCGTTTACGTCCCCTGGGCAGTAACAGACGGCCGGTCTCTCTGCCGTCCCGGCAGCTGCGCTCTCGGCCGCTCTTCTGCGCGCCATCGCTCGTGCATCGAGGTGCTGTTCTTTACTGGGTGTTGCTAACCTGTCTTCTGACACCATTATTTCATATCGGTTTTTGCTGAATGCGTTATGAGACTTAATAAAAAAAAAATTTGAGTAACCAAAAAGACCAGGGCTGGCAAGTGACCCAGCCGGTGACGCCCTGTTTGTCCGCAGCGTAGCCTTGAATGTATCGCAGGTCAGCCAGAGATACGGTTCTCAGCCATGTCACCGTTATCGATTTGTGGGAGTGAAGCCATGGTAACCACAGTCATCAAACGCCGACAAGTATCCATCCCGCCGGGAGAGGAGACGGAACCCGCGAAGCCGCCGCCGGTTTCAGATTTGGGCGCTTGGCTGCAGGTGAACAATCGACTTCCTCCTGCTGGCGGAATACATGTGAAAGAGTAAACAAAAACATACGCTATTTATCTTGAACCCAGGAAGGTTCTACGGTCGCATCCTTTTTTTTCCTCATTGTTATCAGTGTGTTGCACATCAGAGTTGTGAAACGCTGCCAGACTTGAACCTGCTGCCTCGGCCAGTATGACGTTTTGCTTTTCCCGCGGCTGCTCATCTTCTCTCGTGCCTCTGTTTGTGTGGAGTTTGAGTTCAGCTTCCACACGCAAACCTCCCACGTTGTCTGTTTCTGTCTCCCCCGCTCTCTACAGATGAGTACAAGATGAAGGCCGTGGAAGAGGTGAAGTACATGCGGGCTGGAGATGAGGACAGAGTCAACGCTCGCAACCAGGAGAACCTGGTTAGATGCGGCAGATGGTCACGCTCACACTCACTTCACACGCACTCTCACCCTTATTGGCCCGAAACCTATTTAAGGAACTTTGAACAACAAAATGTTGTGGTTAGGGTTTGGGTTTGGGCTGGTCATATAAACCTGAACCATTTGTTGCACACCTGTTTCCGTGTAAATGAAGGTTTTTTTGCTCCAAGCTTAAATAAAAAGTTAAATTCATTTTAGAAATGTATTTATAACTGTTAAAAGCAATTAAAAGTTGCATATGTTTGTAGAGTATATTTAAAAGATGCAGCATCTGCATAGATAGTGGAAGTGGACCAGTGGGGAAGGGGTTAATGTGAAAAGCAGTGGGCTCACATCTCACCAGGAGCTGGATTTGACACTCGTGCCATAAATGTTTTCTGACTCACTACATTCAGCCCAAATTCCACTGAAGTCGTAGCAAACGTCACGTTCGCAAAGATGCGTGTCGCAGAAGAGGAGCGACGCCGGCGCTCTGGTGACGACTTTGAGAAGGTCGATGGGGCCTGTAGAGATGTTACAGGAGGACAGTACGAGGGCTGAGGGAAGCTGGAAACCACCTGAGCCTCCCTGAGTTCCACTGGCTGCGGTTTGAACAACTGGCACATTTGTACTGGCAGTGTGAACACAAACGTGGCGACAAGCAGAGACTTGTCTCACTGTGGCTTTCAACTTGGGCCAAATCATCTGCAAAAACCTTTCTAAAACTAACACCTCTAAACACATACAGTCTGATGGCTTCCATTGCTTCAGCCTCCTGCCAAAAGCCTTTTTGCTTCTTAATACAATCTGCACACTGCAGACTGAACCGACACGCTTCTCTTAAGCACATTAACACGTGTCTCTTGTCATCTATTGCGAGGACCTTTTAATAAGTTGTTGGTTTAAGAAGGTGAAACACAACCATCTTTTTAATCTTCCTGGGATTTAATGCCAGGTTAGTAAAGTTGTATACATACATACATATACAACTATAAATTCCCACAATCCTGAATTATGGAATATTTTTTTCTTTCAACTGGCTAACTTTTGATGTGCAGGAGGTGTTTGTTTCTGGAACCCCCCCCCCCCCCCCCCCCCCCC
>UFQX01001171.1:0-94634 GCA_900497675.1 Arapaima gigas
GGAACCGTCCTCACTTTATAGCATTTTTCCCACAGGTGCCTAACACTTTTGCACAGGACTGTATGTCCTGTTGCCATCCCCTGAATTGGAGGCGGTTCTACTCAGCTACCTCGAAATCACACGAAACGTCTGATTTTATCCGCTCAGGTTTGCAGTTTGGTCAAAGAAAGTCGCCCGGCCCCGTCCGAGTAGGAAAATCTTAGCTGAAACCCGAAAGGTGTCCATTCACTCGCTGTATTTAATGTAATATTTGGTTGCTGTGTCACCCGTGTCAAACGGGAGGCGGCGCGCGAGATTTTTCTGGGCCGTCTCGCACGCTTTTTGCCTGCAGCGTGAAAAAGCCGTACACAAATAAACATTTCACGCTGATGTCCAAACGGGTGTCCGAAGCTGCCAAAGTTCAGGGAGAAATGGAGAAATACATATTTGTCTTTCCTTTGAGGTAGGTTTTGCTCGTGCCCTTTTCACAACCGCCTGACATCTCCAAATGTGACGGGAAACAACGGAGGGGTTACGCTGGCGTGTTCTGGTTCTATTTGTCCCGTCTTGGTGCGGTTTGGTCCAGCGTCAACCCCCGGCGTGTGAGCTGACATAAAAAACCCTACAACTAACTAGACTCAGCTGAGACAGGCCTTCATTTGCCGTCCAGGGACCCAGTCCTGCATTATTGACCGTGGCGGTTACTAGTTCCCAGTTTTCGAAATGCAAGATCTGTGTCCAAGATCTAAGGCCTTACTTGAAGTCTTCTGTCGATCACCACTATTGATTTAGAAAAAGGTTTCTAAGGCTTGTCTGTCCCCTTTTCACGAAGGGGCACAAATAACAAACACAAAAGTTCTGATTTTATTTTCATCGCCGGCAAATGACTGTCCGCTGTCCATAGCATATCCGTCCTGCGGCCGTAACGTGAAATTGAGGAAAATTAAATGAAAAATTACAGATGAACAGTTTGGGGGAATAAATCTCCCCCCCCATCTACTTGTAATCCAGCAGGGATTCGAGGTGATGGAAGCACATTGAGGTCATAAGATCTGTGAAAATATTACATGCCGGCCGGGGCGCTTTTGTGCCGTACGACTGATGTATTATTGGCCCTTTTGTGCCACCTTCATTTCAGACCTTTCTGCGCTTTTCTGTTCATCTCGAGAGCACATTGTCGGAAGGGGAAAACAAATTTGACACGACGCTGCTGGTTTAGGGCTCGGAATACAAACGGGTTCTGAGTTTACGTAAAGTCTGAAGCCCCAAAAGAGGGCAAGGGGGCTGAGATGACCTCGTGTCAGATGCTCTAGATGTTGCTTACTGTCTTAACGTGTTCGGCCGTGTAGCGTTCAGCATGTTTCAAGCTTTCGCTTTGTACTTTGGACAAAAGACGCAGCTGTTTCGAACGGCGTCGCGTGATCAGAGTGGTTCTCCTGAAAACTCCGGAGCAGCAACGCGTGAAAGCACATCTTCTGGACGTCGTCTTCCTTCCTCGCCGATACAGAAACCGTTAAAACGCGTCGTCCTCCTCGAGCGAAGCCCCCACGTGGCTCTCCTCTCAGTGGGACAATGTACTTTAGAGGTTGATGGCACAATGGGTTCATCTGGAGAAGTTGGTGTTTTAACTAGTTCACCTTCCAACATGTGAAATGGTTAAAAACGCAATAGTTACTTAAGTTTTATAAATATTTATTTTTTAACGTTTCCCACTGGAGGTAATGAGTCTATATCTACTGCTGGTTTCTTGTTCAAACAAAAAAAAAAAACAAAGTTGAATATTCATATGCAAGACATTATTTATAATAACTTTTCTTCAGCGTCAACAACAGTGCTCGGTCTCTATACTAAACCATAGTCATGTGTCGGTTTTTACCGCACGTCCTATGTTTACCTTATTTAAGTACCTCGATCGAGTGCATCTGCACCACTAGCAGAGATCTGAACCTGGGTTAGAACCACTTTCTCTCCCTTTCTGAACTCGGAAACCACGTGAACTATCGAATGAGGTGTATCCACCTTTACGGTCAAATCCTTCATCCTTCCTCCAGTTACAGGTTGGTGGCTGTAACCACTACATCGCTCTCTACCCCTCGTACAATAAAGTGCTGAAGAATGAACATCCATCCATTATTGATCGCTCTGTCTTAGTCAGTGTTGCCGCAGTCTGGCAGCCTTTCCCGGAAACCACAGTCTGGAAGGTGTACCAGTCCACTGCAGAAGAATGAACGTATAGTCTAAATAAAGAAAGTTATTACTAATCGTGGGAATATTGTTTTAAAATGTTTAAATGGCCAGACCCTGCAGAACATCAGAACGATTGGGAAGCCTGTGGAAGCTCTCCCAGTCTACAGCCCCCCCCCCCCCCCCCATGAAACAAACCCTACACAACCTTTTCTTTTCAGCTTTATTTGAATCAGGAACACAACTTTGTTCTGTCTCCTAATTTTTCAAGGCAGGTGGGACCAACACCACCTCCCATTGATCCAAAAGGGAAGGAGGAGTCAGTGCCACGTGTGAGTTGGGGCCAAACACAGCACGAGTCCACCATGGGTCGTGCGCCGCGAAACCGTCGTGGAAAAAAGAGAAACGACGAGGACAGAAGTAACGGACGCTTTAAGGAGGGGTCACGGAATACGGTAAGACGGCCGGCGCTTTGACTGCCGTCCTGTGTGCCGGTCTCGCTCTTGGCTCGGGGAACTCCGGGGAATCGCCAGCAAACCTTCAACTTTCACCGCGACTGCACAGTTGCAAACACGAGAGGTCCTCGCCGCTCAGTAGATGCCTCGGAAACAGGCCGAAAAAAGCGAGTCGGTTTTAATCGCTTGACCGATTAGCTTCGGATGCGGGTGCGTGAGGAGATCCGCTCACAATATATGCTTGTGGAATTAGACACCTGCTTGTTGTTAGTGGAATAAAAATTGCTTTTAAAATAAAGCGTTCTAATGTATGCATCTGAAAGCAAAATTTATGTTCTGTGGAGAGAGAGATTTATGCCAGGCATTAAAAATGTTCTGGCAAAGAAAAAATTATAATCAAATGACTCCCGCCTGGTGGGGGAGCCTGGGGACGGTGTGCAGATATTGCCATTAGCGCCACGTTCCTTGGACCTCGGAGTTAAGCAAACTCGAACACCACGAAGTCGGGCACATATGGTTTCGCGGAAATTGATGTGAAATTAAGCTCTCGCGTGGACGAGAACACCTGCCCGCTAAATAAAGGATGGGGGGGGAGCCCCCGCTGGTGGGCAGTGCTGAGGTTGTGGGGGAAGTTCATTAGATTTCGCCGGTCCGTCAAGAGACCCCGGTAAAAGTCAGCTCGTTTCCAAACGTGTGAATTCCGAAAACACGTAGTTTAAGGCTTGTTTAAATTTACTGTACTCCCATTTGTCTCGAACACGCCCCGTTCCTCACAAGCTGTAGCTTACATGGCAGCTGGGCTGCTTTTGTACATCTGCTCAAATAAAGCCCTTCACGTCCGTCTTCCATCTCGTGTCATATGCGCCACGGGTCTGAAGCTCTTATTTCATGGGAACTTGCTCATACCGAATAACAGGCTCTCTAGGTATTTTTTAGATGAGTAACTGCCACTCTTCACGTGGAGACGTCCCCACCCACACGGCGCGTTCAGCTGTCAAATGGAGCGCAAAAGTCGCAGAAAAACTACATTTGCTAAGGTACGTCGGGAGCAACCAAGAGCAGCGCGACATCTGATCTCGCCGGCGCAGGAGGCTGGGAGCGGAGCGACGCACGGCCCCCCTCTCAGACAGACGACCGGCAGATGATTTTTCGAGCGCTCCACTCCTGTGACTGATGCAAGGCAAACCCGAGACGACAGCGTGGCGTGAAGGTTCGACCGGAGGGGCGGGGGCTTCGTCGACGGACTGGCACTACGGAATTCCCGCAAAAAACACTGCCGAACAAGAGAACGCCCAAGCAAAAAATTGCAGAAACAAAACTGAATTCTTCTAACAGCCTTCCAGTTTGCCCGCATTTCACGGATCTGACCCAGTACAGGCGGACGGATCACTTAAACGTAAATACGTCAGTCAAGGGTTTGACACCACTGCCTCCTGTAATGGAACCGGCTTTGTAGTTGCAAACGTTTGCCCTTCGTCACTAAAACCCTGACTGTCTTTTCACAAAAAATAATAATTTACTGTCGGCTGTTCGGACCGACGGTGCTCTGGAAAGAAGAGCCGGCACTAGGGGGAGACATATATCTAAAGACGGCCAAATCCGTAGGGCCCAGGCCCCGCTTACGTGACTGCCGAGCAAATCCGGCAGTTTGGCAGCGTTTGATCCAAAACATGTTCTAGTAAATTTGCAGCGAGTAAGAATCTTGCACTTACTGGAGATACTACCTGTGTACAGGATTGTCCTTGGAGCGGCTCGACGTTAATTTCATTTTTTAATTTTTTTCTACCGTCAGCTGCGACGTACAAGCCTGCACATGACATCCAATATGTTTGCGCGCGGCGGTCCGGAGTTCCGCGCCTTCGTACGCTCATTAACAGTTTTACTGTTGTCACTGATGGGGGAGTCATTGTTGTTGCTAGGCAACAGGGTTTTCATTTTTTTCTTCTTCACCAGGATGTTTTTTTTTTTTTTAAATCAAAGGAACAGAAGACGACGGGCTCTTCAGAACGCATTGCCTGGGTGTGAGATATACACCCCCAAAAGTTTATCTTTGTGGAAGAAAGACACTGTACACATGCTGCGAATCTCGGGCTCTGAAGATGTCAGGAAGACGATGGAGTTCTGTGTTTCGTTTTGCGTTTTCCATTCTGTTCCAGCCACCTTTAGCATCGCCGGCGGTCACTTTGGTAATTATTACCAACTTTTCCGCTTTTGTTCTGGAAAACAATGGGGGGGGGGGGGGTGTTTAAAGGGCTTTGTAGCCTCTTCTCACCAAAATATTCAACTTTAATCCCATCACAAAAGACTCCAGGTTCATTTTCCCTTTAATACAGATGCTGAATCGCTGCTTTGCCACTTGCACTCTGATATCTCTGTGAGGTCCTGAACACTGGAGGAGAAGATGATAAGAAGGTAGTAAGACGTGGAAGAAAGCTGTCCAATATGTTCCACAGTGGCCAGACTGAAGTGTGGGACAGTGGTTAAGGACGTGCTCCTTTCACAAGTGGTCGCCAAACATCACCGAGATATGTACTTCATGTTATTGTAGGGCTTTCATTCAATTTTCATCATTTATTGGGTGCCTTTTGCCAAAATAACATACGGCGTTAAATACTCAGCTTTACAGTGATTTATCCATTTGTATAGCGAGGTCATTTAGTGTATCAGCTTACGGCAAGAATCCTTTATCACTTTTACAGCTTACTTTCACATTTTCCACTTTTTGAACTTCATGACTAATCATACAGTAGAAAAGTTGATTTTAGGGTCTTTTTTCTTATGCCCGCTGACTGCATACAGTACCATGCAAAAGTTTTAGGCACCTGTGGGAAAAATGCTATAAAGTGAGGATGGTTCCAGAAATAACACCATGAATACTTATTAATGAATAAACCTTCTAAAAAGTGCAGGAGACAAAAAAACCTCCATCAGATCAATATTTGGTGGGACCACCCTTTGCCTTTAACACACCATCAGTTCTCTTATGCAAACTTGCATGCAGTTTAAGGTAGAGGTCGGTAGGTTCTTCCAAACTGGCCACAGTTCTTCTGCAGACTTTGACTGTCTCTGCATGTCCTCCCAGACTGACTCGATCATGTTGAGATGAGGGCTCTGTGGAGACCAGACCATCTGTTGCAGGATTCCTTCTTTTTGCTCAACATAGTTGTGTATGACTGAGACTGGGTGTTTGAGGTCATTCTCAGGCTGCACAATGAATTTGGGACCAACCAGAAACCTCCCTGATGGTAGACAAGAATCTACCTGTACTTCTCAACACACATTCAAGTTGCATGACCAACACTTTTGCACAGTACTGTACATATTCAAGTTGCTGGGATGGTGCTTCACGTCAGTAGAAGGGGAACGTCCTTATCTGCAGGAAGAGCTTCGAGTTCCAGGGGGTCTGAGGATGACTCGATTCTGTGGATGACGTCTTGGATGTGGCCTCTCTAATTTAACGCCGATGTTGACGCCGAGCCGCTAACCCGGTGGATTTCGTGGAGTATCCGGGGGGTTCCGATCACAGACGAGACAGGGAGACTCTCCACTTTAATTCCTCTTTATCTCGTATCGCGTGTCGCGGGGAATCCAACTTCTCCAGTGTGAGCAGACAAGCACAAAATGGACACGACTATTAACAGCTTGCAGTTTTACTAGTCGGGTCTCGTGTCATTAGCTGGTCACCCAGACTTCCCTGGTCCTTTTGTCCACTTCATCGCCGAAATGAGCCAAACTGCACGTTGCGTAGCTTTCGATTCTATTTAGAGAAAGCGTCGTAATGAAATCCCAAAACTTTGCAGGGAACATTATTGCGGAAGGTTATTTCTTCACTTCCCTCCTCACTTATTCGCCACGCTCATCTGATCAAAAAATGGCTTATCTGCCTCCTATCGATCTGACAGTCAATGTCCATTCCCACAATGAGGGAAACAATTTTCAGGCTGCGGAATGTGGATTTTTCCCAGCCAATAGATCTTCCAATCTATACGCCGAGTTGAGAAAGCTTAAAGAAGAGTATTTTCATCTGAAACGCCGCCTTGTGTCTTTGACCCGAGGTAATGACCGTGAGATGTCAAACCTGAGCACGGTTGATCGTAACGTCATGGAAAGTTCAAAACTGACAAGAAGCAGATTTGAAAATCTACACATTTTCCGCATCAGAACAGACAAACAGGCGCAGCTCTTGAGGCCCCCATTATGGTTATTATTTGCTGTGAACGTGATTCTGTTTTAATACTATGAATATTCAGAGCTGGAAGGATTCAGCCGGAGAGGTGGCGTCAGAATGGACTTGATTGAATTTCAGGGTTTTGAGCATTTCTCCGTTTACTTCCTAACCGATGCTCTTCATGTACATTAACCTCTCTTTTCACTAACATTTATAATCCACTCATTTATAATCCACTTCTCATCATTTCCATAAAGAACAAAAAGTAATGTGATGGATACTAATGCCAGGAGGGCAATTTGCTGTAACATTAATATTAACTGTTATTTACCTGACACTTCTCTTCAAGGCATTGCACCGTGTTGCACTACATGGCCAATAGTATGTGGACACATGAACACCACACCCATATGTGCTCATCAAACACTGGATTTCAAAACCATCAATTTCCATTAATATGGAGATTTTAGAATGCGGCTGCTGGGATTTGCTCCCATTCAGATGCAAGAGCATCAGTGAGGTCAGGCACTGATGTTGGGGGGCCTGGTTTGCAGTTGGCACTCCAAATTGTCTCAAAGGAGCTCTGGTGGTCTGGGTTCTGCAGGCCATACCAGATTCAGTGAACCATTTCTTTATGGACCGCGCTTTGTGGTCATTGTCATGCTGAAACAGAAAACGATCCTCCCTAAACTGTTGTCACAAAGTTGGTAGCACACAGTTCTCTAGAAAGTCGTTGTATACTATTTTCCTTCACTGGAATTAAGGGGCCCAAACCATCAAAAATATCCCCAGACCATTATTCCTCCACCACCAAACTTTACAGTTGGCACTGTGCATGCAGGTAGGTAGTGTTCTCCTGGCATCTCCCAAACCCAGATTCATCTGTCAGACTGCCAGATGGTGAAGCGTGATTCATCACTCCAAGAATGCTGTTTCCAAAACTCTGGACTCCAAAGGTGATGTGCTTCACACCACTCCAGCCAGCGCTTGGAATTGCGTGCGGTGATCTTAGGTTTGCGTGCAGCTGCTTGGCCGTAGAAACCCGGTGCGTGGCGATCATGACAAACAGGTCTTGCACTGGACAGATGATTTTTTACGCACTTAAGCACTCGGTGGTCCCGTTCTGTGAGGTTGTGTGGACCAACACTTAGTGATTCAGCTGTTGTTGCTCCTGAACATTTCCGCTTCACAATAACACAACTAAAGGTTGACCAAAGCAGGTGTAACAGGGCAGAAATTTGACAAACTGATTTGTTGGAAAGGTGGTATCTTATGACAGCCATGTTGAAAGTCACCAAGTTCTTCTACTTCAAATGTTTATCTAAGGAGATTGCGTGGCTGTATGATTGATTTTTTTGTTTCTGTTAACAATGAGTGTGGCTGAAGTAGCCAAACCCATTTATTAGAAGTGGTGTCCACCATTTAGAACGTTTTCAGAGTAAGCTACTTACAATTCTTTACCCCCTTATATTGTTAAACAGATTTTGCAAGAGGAATTTGGGATTTCTACCTTCCTTAACACAACTTCAGCAGGAGTAAAGATTTGTCCCCAGCTTGTCTGACTGGAAGGCAACAGCTCCAACCATTATGCCACCCATGACACCACTTCTGGTGTCACAGTGCACTATCCTGAATGCCACACTGCCAGAAATGTGTCGCCATTTTGAAATTTATTCCAGCGTGTCAAGGAATCTGTCACAAGAAGAGCGGCTTCCCACCGATGAGTAACTGCTATAGCTTTTGCTACCACGTTCGGCCTTCCGGGTGTTTGCATGATGAGATCTCATCTCCATCAGCAGTATTGCCTGCGCTTGGCAGCGAATGCAGGTGGGTTACAGTAGAGCGCTTCCATAAATTGCATTGCAGTCAAACATGGGCCAATAAAATATTTAAAATATAAAACAGTCAAACCCAGATTACCTGTACATCAGATGGGGAGGGCACAGCTGTTTTGTTTTTTGCATCTTTATCGACCGACAAGTAAATGGAGAGAAACCAACAGTCCGAGATGTGGGATGGTTTTGGGAGCAGGCAGGAGAGTGTTTAGGGACATCCACTTGTAATCTGAACACCCAGCTGTAGGACCCTTCAGGAAGGTAGATAACCTGAACTGTTCTAGCAAAACTGTCCAGCTGTGTAAGCGAGCAAAACAATAAAGACCCTCATTTGCAACCACTGGTGATCCTGTCGTGCGTGAGGGATGACCACGGTACCGCTGTGTTTATGGTTCTTCATGAATGCCGAGTGTCAAATCACCTCGAGCGAATTTGAAACACACACACACACACACACACACACACACACACACACCCCTCATGGCCCTGAGCTCCTACAGTAATGCCTAAAAAGGCACTCGATGTGCTAATAGGTTAGCTGGTCACAGACCAAACACCAAAAGCCTCAAGCTGATAACCTCTGTTTGGCTTTTTGTCACGGTTTGATTCTCCAGGCGGGTCAAACGTGAACTGGAGGTGCCTGTGAATTTGTTACATAACAATAATGCATTAAAAAAGTATGGCTCATCCTGGGACGACTGGACTAATAGCTGGTGGGAGGCGTCTCGTGATTCCAGCGTACCTGAAACATGGATTTATCAATCGGTTTGACATGATAGTGATTTTCATAGGTCTTTAAAATCATCGAACTCAGGATAACATGTCAAACTGAGAAAAGCAATGCTTAAAAGAACAATATAGTTAACATACATCTGACACAAGTTTGTCCGTCCTTCCCAAGTCTGGAGAGGTAGTTAACAAGCAGTTAAGAGGAGTGATCATGTAAAAAATGCCCTTTTATAGTAAAATATAACAATATGAAGAGTTCTAAACAAGTAAATCACTACTGAAACTTAAGTGATATTTTATATCCCACTTTTCCTTTTTTGGAAAATTCTAAGAAACATGAACAAGATCTTATTGAGATGCTCCAGACTGGTTGGTCATCCAGTCACCTAAGGTCAGGTCTTGGGCAGATGAGCTGTAAACGTAACATTAAGTATTTTTTTCAAAATACAATTTTTCTTTTGTTCAGGAAAACTGTGACAGTTACCAAACTCCGTTTGGCCAACCTGAGGCCTTGACCAGGTTATAGCAGTTAGAGAGAGTGGTCACATAACTAGTTTGAATAGAGCATCAAGCATCAGCGAAGAGCCAGTTCTGAGTCAGTTGCTCTCCATCTGCTGCCCCGTTCTGCCGCTTCATCCCTGCCTCAGACCTTCTCGCCGTGTCTCCGAGGACAGCGTACACCGCTGCGTACGAAGCTTACTGCTTCCTTCTTGCTAACCACAGACGGCTGACGGTCCGGTCATGGTCTGACTCCAAGTTGCTGCATTTGCTGCGGAGGCAGGAATAACGTGCAGAACATCTGCCCAGCCGACGATGGAGATGGGAAGGAGGCCGTCTGATTCACAACCCATGTTTGAAAGCGCGTCGAAACATACCAAGTACTGCGACTTCCCTGCGATGATAAACACGGGTGACTTACTACAACATTACGATCATAACCAGCAAGTCGTGTGAGGACAACCTTTATACATTCATGTGTAAGTTGCTGGATAAACGGTGCTGAATCCGCAGAAGTGATGTTGTGAGGTATCGCCTTTCAGTCACGCACCTTCTTAATATCTTATCTTAGCTGCACGTCGGCTGACCGCTCTGCTTTTTCCACACACTCGTCCATCCTTGACGTTCTTCATGAGCTTCCAAGTCACCACCTTCCTGGATCGGCGCTGTGAAACGCCGCCAGTGCTGGGGATTGCAGTATCCACAAAGCCCTGGGCTGGATGGTAAGTGGCACCGTTGCCAAACAGAATGCAAGTCAAATGGGGGTCACAGGAATAGGGGGGGGTGTTCTCCCAAGAACAAAAATGGATCCAGCTGTCCAGCTGTGGTGTCGGGCGGGAGGGGATAAATTTCAGCCAAAGATCCTCAATGTTTGACCAGGTGCTCCTGGCCATTACGTGCCAAAGGCAGGCTGTGTGCTGCTGCAGACCCCCCCCCGGCCCCCCGGCCCCCCTGTCTGCTCTGCAGCGTGCCTGCTGCTTCTCATCACTGCGGCACTGAATCAATTTTCATCCCTCGATCACAACTCCTCCACCCCCCACCCCCCGTACCTACACCACTTGGTGTGAGGTGGAATTGCCTACTCTTCATGCATGCTTTCGTTAGGATTCCAACACACACACACACACACACACACACACACACACACACACACACACACACACACACATTTGGTCTATAACAAGGCTGCAGCTGTCAGTTGCTTTTCCCTTCTTGCTTTTATTGCTAAAGAAATGTGACTAGAAACCAAAGATCTACTTGGATTATGTGAGATAACAATGATTTATTACAGCAATTATGATGCCGCCACCATTTTGACTTGCTCAGCCTGATATCAGACTGATCTCGCGTCTGTTAGGCGCAACAGCACATTGTGTTGAGGTTCTGCAGCACAGCATCTGCAGGTTCTGATCACATCTCACACCTCAGCGAGACCCCGGGGCTCCTTCTCCTGCTGGCTGCTTGGTGATCCCACTCACAAGGCGTCCACAATCTAAAGTCCGTCGGGTCTCGGTTTTGGCTCGGATGCCGCACAATGAGCCCCCTCGGTCCTTCGGCGCTGCCCAGGCCCTCCCAGCATTTACGCAGGACCTCAAAGCTCGTCTCTTTCAGACCCGTTTCTCTCCCGACTGCCATGTAAACTCGAGGTCCGTCATCTGTTGCATTTCTTATGAACTCTATAGGCAGCTACTCATGTGATGTGCGGGAGCAAAAATGGTGGTATGAGACAGACCAACAATGGTCGGAATATTATCTGTCCTTAACGCTTTGTCCTTTATTCCTGTGCTTCTGTTCACTCTGAGCTGTCTGCCACTTTGGAGAAAAGCATCTGGTAAGCGAATAAACATCAGTTTGTACGTGGCGGTGAAGCCCCGTCTTGTAGCCGAAAGGTTAAAGACACCATTCCCGGGACAAACGGCGGCAGGAAATCCAAAGGCCTCGGCGACATAAGCGGAACCTTTGAAGGTTCCGAATCTCGGAAGAGGCCTCCCGCGGTGCGCTGGCGTCAGGCTGCTAATGTGACTCTCCTGCCAAAAAAATATCTGGCTGGATGAAAGGGTAAAAATGAAACGCACCAGATGACAAAACAAACAAAGCTATACCTCAGGCCCCCCGTGTGACCCCCTGTGAGACTGCTGTCCTGTTTGACGGAATTCAAAAACGTGCGATTTTCGAAGCTCTTTGTTGGCCGGTGTCGCCTTATTCTTCAGAGCGCGAACCAGAAAAGCGACCACCTTCCAGTCGACGGCGTTTTTAAAATTTTCGCAGCTCCTCCTCAAACAAACCCTGCTGCCGTCTTCAAAGCGGAGGAAAAAGTGTCAGGCTTCTGGAAGCGGTGATACCGACGTTCTCTCAGATCTGCCCGCGTTCAAAATGCATATTTAATTCTGTTCCAATGGGGAGCTGGAAAAACATCTCTCTTCCGCTCTTCTCCTCTGCCAGGCGCTGCATTGCTCCTCTGGATGTCTGCGGGGGGGGTATAACAATAGGGAGGAACCCCCCCCGGGTCAATTTCGATGGCCTCAGATCAGTAAAGCTTTCGATTTGCGGCGCGTGAAACATCCCGAGCATCGGGCGGCAGATTTGCCAAACTCTTCGGAGACACCCGGAGCCTCACGCTCCCAAACTCAAATTTACAACTTCACGAATTCCAGGTAGCGCGAAGCCTTCCTTATAAATGGAAAAAAATAAAAACATTAAAAAGAAAACAGCGGCTGTGTTTGTTTTGTTTGCTATCAGGAGGCTTTAAGGGGATCAGCGAGCCGTCGCCGCGAATGCTGAGTTATTTCGGGGACCCAGGCTGCTACGACTTGAGTGATCAAATTGAAATAAATTGACCTGCCAGAGAAAAAATAAGCGAAATCCCATCTCTTGCGTGATCAAGATCCCTCCGTCGCCTTGTCAGCGGCTCCCGCCCGGCGTGCCAAAGAGCTCGGCCTGCTGACTTCTCCCGCCGCCTGTCCAGCACATATTTAACATACAGCTCAGGGAGGTCGAGGGGCTAAAGACAGACGCACGTCGGCCTGCGTCCCAAACGCCAAATTGACCACAGTCCCTCCCTTCCACCTTCACCCCCCCCACTGCGGAGCACGAAGGACCCAGAGGGATCGCCTTCCGCCTCATCCCTCCAAAGCGTCCGAAAGTGGGAGACTTTTAGAAGGTTCTTCCTCAGTTCAAAAGACAGCTGTGTGTCGGCACCGCAGAGGCCGTGACACTCGTCCTCAAATGAAGGGACACTCATTTTGACAGCTTTTTTCCCCCACATTGACACTCATCTGCATTTTTAGGAAAATTACGTTGTCATTGGAAGCTTTTTTGCTGGTGAGACATCGAAATAAAGTGAGTAATAGTTTGGGTTCTTTTGGTGATTTTACTTCCTTTTTTTAAATCTGGAAACTGCGGCACACGCACAGGAGGGCACGGCGTTTGGCAGAAGCGGGAAAGTGGGACTAAGGAGATCTAAAGAGGTGTCAAATCATCCAAAATTCATGAGAATTATGATGCAAAAAAAACATCTCCTTGCCAGATGTGTGATTGACCCACTTTGCAAAAGCGCATCGGAAACCTTACATTGAGCTTCTCCTCACAGAAAAAGAGAACAGGTTCAACATATCAAATCAAACATTTTTCGTGATGCCTTCAACAGTTGGATGAACAGTTTTCCATTAAGCTTATGTCCTATCCCATTCCCTGAAGAAATGTCCCAAGGTGCTAGGAGCAGCCGTACATTTAACACACAGCTCGGATGTCCTTGGAAACATCTCAGGAGCTTTCCAGTGAGCTTATGAGGGCACCAGAACAAAATCTGTTTGTCGCTGCAAATTTCTGACTCGAGACTTAATGGCTGTGGGCTACGCGTGGCTTCGTGGAAGAGGACCTGCCGCCTACACCGCTTCCCTCCCTCCATTCGTTTGATACGAGTCCTGTCTGGGCGGCTTTGCTCTGCATCCGCCTTCGGTCTTCAGTCACGTCTAATCGGCGTACGGTCCAGTCTGCAGCTTTCGTTCTTTGATATTCGAAACACACAAAAGGATTGCGTCTTTAGTTCGGTTCCATTTCTCCAGAGAGGAACGCGATCAGTCGGGGTGTTTGGACCACACCAGACGCGGTTTCGAGCCGAGGAGCTTTGAGCCGTGTGCGTGCAACACGCACGCTTACAACGGCGAGAACCGGGCGGCGCTTCAGAAGTGTTTTCTAAATAATTATTTGTCAATGTTTAACGGACAGAAATCGGCGACAAAACACTTTGCGAAAAGGATCCATTATCAACGATTGCTGGTCGAATGCAGGGACTCGGCGGAGCAGAGTCTATCCTGGACGGGTGGGGTTTTGAGGCAGGGTGGACCCTGGGTGAGATGCCAGTCCATCGTAGGGCAATAACACACACCGAGGGAAAGCTAGAGTCACCAAGTCACCTGAAACGTGTTTGTGGGCCGTGATGGGAAACCCACGCAAACCTGGTGAGAACTTAGAAACTCCGCAGACAGATTCAGACCCACATCTGAACAAACCCACCAGCACAACCCGTGAGATCATCGAAACAGACAGCAAGAACCCCGGGCAATGAAACGACGATCCGTTAAAGTTGCTCACATTGGTATAAGAAATTCGTTCACCCCCCCCCCCCTTTCCTGTCTTATTCAAGAGTAAAAACAGCCACGGCTTGGGCAACGTCTCTTCCCCCAACTTTAAATTCAGGGCCTGAGCCATATCAACGTGGAACAAAAAAACGTGGTCCAGCCTGCGGCGAAATTGAATTTTGATCCGTCTCTCAAATCTGGAGGGATGCTCACCATGCGCAGGAGCAAGAGATCACAGAGGAAGGTCACCGGAGTCATGGGGCATAGCTGGCGGTATCATTCAGAAATGTAAATGCCCCCGACATTATAAATCTGCGCACACTACAAAGAAAGGAATTTATTAACAAATGAGAGGAAATTCAAAGTCACGGGGAAATTATTCAAATCGCAAGGCTGCCAAAATGAATACGCGTTTTAAATAAATTGGAAGAAAAATTTGCATGACGGTCTGGTGAAGCCCAGCTTCCCCTTTTTTGTTGTTCCACTCTTGCCTGTTATTTTTCCTGAGTCCCGCTGACACGTGTAACGCCGGTGAGAGGAGGATTGTGGGAAAAAGATAATTATCTGACCGGCGCCGGTCAAGAGGCTTTACATTTCCGATCGCGGGCGGCTGGTTCATGCTCGCTTTCAACGTGACCTTTGACCCCCGGACGGTCCTCCCGAACGCCGGTCAAGCGTGTGGATCTGCGCTCTGTAGAGGGATGGAAGGGCGGGGCGAACGGGGCGAGAACGATCGGATCCGTCGCTCACGCGCGCCGTATAACTCTACAACTTTTTCTCAGCCGCGTTATTTGTGCAAGTTATATAACAGGTGCCGAAACACGTCAAAAGTGAGCCGTTCCGAGGGATCGGCAGGGAGGCTGGGACGTTTGTCTGAGTATTTCTCAGTATCTTTTTGGTCACATCTACATTTATGTATTACGCATAAATATAATATACATAAAAATAATATACATTAGCAAGGTGACAATGAGAAGTGCAGTAAAGTGCGGTGAGAAATTCTCGCCAAACGGTGGTGTTGTACTGCAGTCGGCCAACAGGTGGCATAACGGTGAGAACTGTTGTCTTGCACTGTGATGGTTGCCACTTTAAATCCCGCCTCCTGCGACGGCAGAGAAGAATTGGAAACGGGTAAACCGCCGTGAGGGTGATTTTTCAACTTTCTAAGTCACCTGGGACAAAAGTCGGGAAGACGACTACAGTGCTTAGAGTGAAAAACCGAAAAGACAAGGAGAGAAGTTTTGAATGAACTTAAAAGCAAAAATAAAGGAAATATCTCTCCGAACATCTCGATCGTAGCCCTGGATCACTGTGAAACTACACCCTGGGCGGGACACCGGCCCATTACAGAAATTGTGGGAAATATTTCATTTTTAAAACACAGATTTACACTTCCGGTATGTGTGTTGGTATTCTACACGGATACTCTTTGTTTATGCGAACTGACTTTAGAAATCTGATTTTTTTTTGGTGCAGGTGTATGTGTCACATCGGAACTTTAATTCATACGGCAAAACACGTTTGGGTGAAAAAGGCTGGAAAACAATCACTGCGTTTAATACCTCTTTCCGAAGCAAACAACCACGTCCCAGAAATGGAAAGCATGTTTTGTCAGCACTGAGACACGAGTCCTATGAAATATGAGTCCCCAGCGTGACATAGTTATATGAGGTTCTATTCAGGAGAGAAGAAAAAAAAAAAACCGTTCATCTTCCAAACCGCTAGCGCTTAAACAAAGCCGTCACGCGGCCGGGCGCTAATGTACTCCTCAGGTGTTCGGTTCGGGAGGAGGTGTCTGCATTTCTCACAGATCGAGAGCTGCACGTACGACGCGGTCGGGCTTCGTTGGTTGCTGGTTGCGTGAACTTTCCCAGAACTCATCTCTGCTTTATGTTCATTGTTTTATGAACGTGGTAAAAAACGCGTTAGAAAATCTGCTCGGAGAAACTGTCCCGTGTTTTATTTGCACCCTTGCTAGTCCACGGACTGTTTGCGGATATGAACACCGTGCGGGGCCGTGCCGAGCGGGGTCTCCCGGCCAGTGGACAGAAACGGTAGAAAATTCTAGATAACAATGCCAGATAATGGTAGAAACGAAGACGACGAAACACAGGCAGGTCGCGTTTCTTTCGGAGGCCTCTGGTTAGGGCGGTGCTGCGCTTGCAGTCGACAAACAATTTAAACTTTTGAAAAAATTTTCACCGCGCCGACATACAGGTACCGTTCGGTTTCTCGCCATTTCCGAAATGAGCTCTGCGAGGTTCTGAGGCAAGGAGGTGCCAGCAGCGGCGGCAACAAAGTGGGAAGGAACCGGCGGGTTCCGACAAATTGAGATCAGATTGGGGAGGATGTAAGGAGAAGGGAAGAGGAGCGGCAGCATTGCCCTTGCTCCTACAGAAGGAAGGAGGAAGAGCCTCTGAGGAACAAAGAGCTTTGAAAATGATCTCATTACTGTCATTTGCCTTCGCGTGAATGTAGGCCTCTCTTCTGAAAATACCTTTAATGGGTGAGGAAAAGAAAGCGAGTCACCCGAGCTTGGAAGAAGGGCATTTCCAAAGACGCCGTGACTCACGTCTCTCGTTGTGCTTCTAATGGAGGCTGGGGCTGCGGGTGGGCCTGTCAGGGGGCGGCGGCGAGGGCTGTGTGCAACACCATCGTGTCCCGTAATATTTTTCACATCTCTAAGGAAACCAGATAACAGGATAACAAACATCAGCGTGGAATCTAATCTGCCCCTTGGCTCTACAGTAAGGCAAACATCTGGCGGGGGGTATTGAAGATAGATACTTCTTCTACAGGGAAAGAACCGGGCCATTTTGTTGGATGAAATGACACAGTGCCATGGTTGACACCCCGATGAAGCTCAGCGACGGGGCGATATGGTTATGTCACCTTTTCTTCCAGCACAGCTCTAGTCAATTACGGCGTTGTTGTCCGTCTCAAAACAACTCACCCACACCGCCGCCGACACACACCTCGACGCTCCGAGCCGCCCGCTCCTTTCCACTCGGTGGGTTTTTCGACTTTGATCAGGCTGCGACGGGACTGGGAGGGGAGTGTGTTTCTCCCACTACCACCCCGAGCGTTCCTGGCTGCTTCTAGTGGTCACGGTGAGCACCTAAAGGGAACAAGCGCCAATGTTCTCAAACTCATGGCTCACAGGCTTGCGATGCATTGCAGGGACTCAAACTCGCGCCTCCCCTGTGCAGACAGATTCTCGACTAGTACATAACTAACATAGAAACATAGAAAGTCAATGTAAAGTAGCGTCCCTAATATTTTGCCTTTTTCTTTGACCTATGACCTGGGGAATCTAGAGACTTGCTGTGCTTCTGAGTCAATATTCTAACATGGAAGGCCTGGTGCTTCCACCGCGACACATCGACATGCCTTCCCATGACTCTCGGAATGTTCTTGCATTAATACACACGGGTATTAGCTCTCCATTTGAATATCACGGGAATGCAAGTAACCCACTCAACATAACATCTGTAACATCACCGACGCACAAACAGGGACTTTTTTTGACAATTTGTTTCCAATGCATTTTTTTGGCGTGCAAAAACATTTTTTACATGACGCAGCATCTCAGTTTGACAAAGTGGTGGTGAAGGAATTCATTTCTCCCCCCCCATGCTTTTTATTAAATAGCCGACGAACAAAGCAAAAAACCATTTTTCAGTAAGAAGCGAACTACCGACGTTCCAGTCACACCGAAGGGCACAAGGCAGAAATCCAACCTTTAACATAAACCTCTGAAAAGCTTCCTGACCATAAGACCTGACCACCTGACCATCAAACCGTCCATAAGTAGCTCGAGTTCAAAATTTACTCACAGAGCACTTTTCGCCCAGGTCTCCCTCCCTAAAAACACGTTTGTTTGTTTATTTATTTATTTTTGAAGTCTATCTTTTACTGGTTCCTTCAAGTTGGCTGCACCTGGTTCTTGTTTCCAAGCCTGGAACCAGCGGCGAGTCCCGGAGTGAAGGTGAAGGAGGTCGTATCCCTACCTGCCACCGTGTTATTTGCCTTTATTAATGTCTCCTTTAACCGAAGCAGCCTTAAGGTGTCATCAGTTCAGTCGTAGATGTGAAGTTTGGTGCCGGCTGCCATTAAAAAGGAATAAATTACCAGTCTCTGGGTTCCGTTGTGTGGCTCGATGTGGCTTGAGGAT
Organism: Arapaima gigas; assembly: GCA_900497675.1. NCBI lineage: Eukaryota > Metazoa > Chordata > Actinopteri > Osteoglossiformes > Osteoglossidae > Arapaima > Arapaima gigas. The sequence goes on from UFQX01001171.1 coordinate 18,603, forward strand.
AAAGATATTGTACCGTATCTGCTGCTTTTTTCTGGGGCTCTTCATTGCATCTCCTGGACTCACTGACTGGCTAAAGTCTCGGTCTGGACAGGGCTCCCTCCCTCGCGGCGGTCCGACTGTTGGTGACCAGAAGAAGAAAAAAGGGCTCAAAAGTGTCGCCCATGCGAGAAATCAGGCCGTGACGAATTACACAAGATGCCTTTGATATGAACCTCATTCTGAATGTGTTGCTCAGATTGATTTTGGGTGCGTGTCATCGGCCCTGCAGAGCCTCGGTGGCTTTGGACTTTTCAGGCAAGAAACTGCTGTGTTCGTTCCCTGTACTCGTGTCTCTCTCATACACGCTCGAAAGGGACACGTACGCACACAACGTGGGACACGTAAGCCGAGACGACGTTACAGTTTGGGACTGAGCCCTTTACGTGAACGAATGCAGGGTTTGAATCCACATACGTGATTTGAGTGACACTTTGGATCAAACAGGCTGAGAAAACGCACTTGTTTCAGCGTCGCTACTGCATGCCGGGTTTTGGCTGCGGAAAAACCGTCCGTCCTCATCAGGTGAGCTATGAATTCATGGTTAAGGTCACAGTTATCGGGTTTCCAGTTGACTCTTGCAATATGTTCAGCGTGGAACAGACAGGCGAAAAGCGGAACAGTTGCAGATGCTGTTGAAAGGGGCTTTCGCATTTGTCACCTGACCAGATGTGACTAAATGTCTCTTCTTGTTTAGAGATTCACTTCCCTCCTCTCCTCTGTCACATGGCTTCCTGGGGCTGCCCATCGGTTGAATGATCTGCACACGTTTGCCTACAGGACCCGATCCCTCCGTACACCTGCACACCCCTTCGCCCCTGGCTGCTTGGTGGCTCCAAAAGGAACATTCTATAGGTTCTCAGTCTCGCCCTCTATCCCTCAAAGCTGCTGAATCCTCTTCAACATCCAAAGATGTGAAAACTCTTCGGTTCTCAAACCCACTTCTCATCTCACATCTTCTCAGCTCCTTAAACCTTGTTTTCCACGGTGGCCTTTGCCGTTGATATCGATTCTATATGCAGCTGCCTGAGTGACGCGCGCTAGAAAAAAACGACAAACCAGTGTAAATATTCAGATGTGTTATGATCTCTCACCGAGGGCTCCGGTTAAGATTGTTGGAGCAGCGCTTGGTGCGCTTCTCCAAAGCCTCGGCCCCCCCCCCCGTACAGGTAAAACCCTTTCTTTCCTCCCTGTGCACGTGTAGCAGCTGTGTGACACTGCACCCCTTCGCCACTTGGGGGCATTGCCCTTCTATGGCGCACGTGCTGCTGGCGTGTCGGGTCGGCAGCTCAGCACACGCCCCGGTGGTCTGACAGCCACCCTGCACCTAAACCCCCGCCTTACCGATAACTCGGGGGTCTCCAGCAGTCTCCAGTCTCTCGACAACAAGGCCTGAGCAGAATCGCTGACAGCTCCTCCTCCCTGGTCCCAGTCCTAGTGTTCCTACCGTGGGGCTCGTGCCTGGCTTCGTGACCAGAGTGAACGTTCCTTCGGGGGCCAGCGGGACAGGCTGGGTCTGGAAACACCTTCTGCACAGCAGCCAGAAATAGCAACAGCTGCGGTCCTGTCTGCTCCCGTTTCTGACCTGCATCCCTCCTTCAGGGTCTTCTTCTGTAGCTGTGGATGGCACGTAAAGCGTACACGAGTACATGCTAGGCGAGCGAACCTCGCTAACACGCGTGTTCACGTACGCGTCACGCAGGCAGTAGGTAGCACCCCGGCCTGTGGGTTTGGGTGAGAGTTTCAGTCTGACTCGGTGCGTGTGGAGTTTACATGTTCTCCCCATGTTTGCACGGACCCCCTGACAAGTCCATGGAGATTGTGTGTTGCACTGCTCTGTTGTTCTGATGGGCGAGTTCACTGCGGCGAACACTGTAAGTCACCTTCAAGAGGGGTGATAGCTACACACTACTTAATAATCCTTGTACATCGCTGCAGGGAGGAGTACCTGCTAACTGAATAAACGAAAATGACGGAAGGCAACGACCGGTCTCCTGACAGCTGGATAGACGTCTCCTGTCTCCGGGTCGCGGCACCAGAGAAGCTGCAGACTCACACGGCCAGCCCTGTCTGGAGCGGATCGACGCGGACGTCTCCGTCCTTCAAAGGGCTGCGTGTCTTTAGGCGAGGAGAGTCCAGACGTACCCGCCTGGTTGCCGTGCCGGATAGCAGACCCTCCCGCAGGGCATCCAAACATATTAGATCCGCCGGTAATGAAGATAAAGACTAAAGTGCATTTTATTCTTTCATGGACTGGTTTGTTACCTGCGTACGGCAACCCTGGAAATCTGGAATCTGTGCACTTTAATGGAATCGTGTTCATCATCTGACAGATTCCATTGAAACAGTTGTGAGGATCAGGTAATGGTATAACTTTGTTATATAAAGAATGAGCGCAGACTGGCCTTTGATTTTTTTTTGGAGTGGTGGGCCACATGTTTGATCGTGACAATGCGATTTCGCAGAAAAGCGCTGCTGCCGCGACGACCTCAAGGTCATGGAAAAGATGCACTAAAGACACAGTGCAGGTGGATTACTTTTCGCGGGACAAGGTTGCCATTTATTATTTCCACTTTATTTTGCACGACAAGTGGTTTTGCACACGATCGCTTGTGCGGTAGCCTTAACCTGTCGGAAATGCAGGGAATGTGCCAAAGTGGAGGAGATGGGGAGGTGTTCACACCTGAGGGCTTGAGCTGGGCCATGCATTCAAATAAGACCCCCAGCACTGGGCTGCGTGAACAGTTGTGACGGTCTGAAGACCTTTGGTACGTCTGAATGGCAAGAGCAGCCCCCTCCCCCACGTTCCCCTCAGTTTTCCTGCATCCGACCTTGAACAGATGCTGCAAGATCACAAGGAAGCAATGGAGTTTTGGTCTTTTGCAGGTTAACTCGTCACCCGAATCTTCACCCTCATCGCTGGTCTGGAATTTTCTGGAATTTTTTAACTGAAGCAGCTCACACTGTCTAAGGGATATAAGCGACCTTGTCGACAGCCCTCCCGTGACAGTGAAAATCGGTCCTTCTCTTTAACCACCATGTCTTTTGTTGACCGGCGTCACCCTAGATCTCCATACCGATACCCTTTGCAGGCCTCCGTCCCAGAACGGGCACCAGCAAATGGGGTCCTGTCAAGACGCCGTGCGGCTGACAGACAAATAAACTTTTCTGTCGCGCAGCCTTTTTGTGCCGTGTGACATTTAGTCCATCTGCGATCGATTTCACACCCGTTCTTCACGGCGCCGCTGTTGCTTTATCCTCGTCCGTGAAATTCAACGGATCCTTGCAGTGCTGCGTTTTGGAACTTATAGCCTTGAATTACGCCTTGATATTCCGCCTGCGTGAAGCGCACATGGTGTAAAATTGTTTTAATTACAAACTTGATGAAAAGCCAACAGTTTGCGGGGAGTGCTTGAAAATAAATCCTTGACGTTTCGAATTTCAATGAGTTTTGATCTTAGAAGTTTCCCCTCCTATCGCCATTGAACAAAATTAGAACGCGGCATTAAGCGGTAATGCATTCTTAATACATTCTCATTTTTTAATATCAAGCACGGGATACCACCGGCGCTCCATAATAATCATCCGCAGACCCCGACCCGTGGCGAGGAGCAGACAATAGAATTCTAAGAGGGGGGAAAAAAAAAAACTTTTGTCTGAAGCTACTGTAAATCCAGCTTTACGGAAGGTTCCATTTCTATACGCCCACATCGAAAAAATACCACATACCTCCACGTATTTCCCGGCCTCTTTCTGCACGAACGATCGCATTCATGAAAAATTCAAGTGTTCAATATTCAGTACTCAGTAAATTGAGTGGAAAATGTTGATAAAACTCCATGAGTTTATTTTAAACTCCAGAGATATTTGGCATTGAAATTCAAGCAAAGCTGGTTAAATAGCTCATAGAGGTGAGGTAGACCAGATCTCGACATTGTCTGTTTCGTTCTGGCGGGAACTGGGCTAATTTAGACGGCGGTGAGGCCGAGCATGAAAGCTCAAACTCAGAAAGCATGAAGAAGCGACAGTTCGATCTTCACCCTCCTGCCCACCATCACGTCGGCCGGGTCAGGGCGTTAAGAATGGGCGGGACCTTCTCTCCTACCCGGCCCCCCCGACGACAGAGAAGTTCGTTGGTCGCTCACTTTGGGCTGAACCCACAAACACACAACACACCTGAACGCGCGACACACACACACACACACACACACACACACACACACACCCACTAGAAGCAAATGAATTTGTAGCCGCTACACTATACAGTTTCCTGAGACCTGACAGGCCATGAAAAATGTTTGAGACATTTTCCATGTCTGTTTTGGTGGGTAGGTGGCGGGGGGGGGGGGGCACATTGAACTTGAAGTTTAATAAGAGAATAAAAAAAAGCAGCAGGAATTGCTAACCGAAGTGCGCATAAATAATACATGACGACGGAAAGTTCACGCAGCTCCGCAGCTGAGAAGCGACTTCAAATCGTGCCACACTTTGAACGCAGGATCAAGGTGGATTAGAAGTAAAATATAGTTGTGTAAAAGCTCTTATGATAGTAATGTAATGTAACTGGTGCTCACGTGGAGGAGAGAACGTATTGTGGTGTTTCTCGGAGATGTGCAGGAGGAGACGTGGCTCCGACGACACGAAATTGAAACGAGCTCTTGTCACACGCGCACTTAGGCCCGTTTCTGTTTCACACCGACCCTCCGGGAACACCCCCCGCGACGCAAATCCGCGTGTCCTCGTCTCTGTGACCTTGGCTTTTTCGGGGCCTACGCTTTTGGTCTTCCGGGGGAGCGGCCGCCGAAAGAGGGCCGTGTAATGGCAATTTCCGTTTTAATAAATCTAACGTGAGTTCCACGGCTTCCTTTGGAGCATCTGGACATTCTTCATTAGTCTGTTACAGGGGCTGTTATGAAAGGTTAATCGAAACAACCGAGGCTGGCAGGAGATGGGGACTGACCCACACACACACACACACACACACACATATATATATGCATGCGCTCGACGTGATTTTCTGAGTGCAGAAATAAACAAGACCGCCGTACTGGAAGGAGCAGAGGCAGGCGTGTAAAATGTGGAAAATTACAGGCTTTCTCTCCCTCCTGGTCCTGGGTGCTTAGCAACAGTCTCCGCAAGAATTAAGGAAATACAACCTTGCTGTTCGGAGCCTGTTTTAAATAAGCACTGGGAGTTTAATACGTGCACCATTTAGGTTCGGCCACTTAAAGCCGCACAGTTAAAACCATCCAAGAACCCTCTGTTTTTGACGCTCTGATATGTATATCAAACCATTTCCGGCGCTAGCAGATTTTTTTAACCTGACAGCAGAAACACGGAACGAATTCTGCTGTGGAGCATCTTATACGACTTTAAAGGGTGAGAGTAAATATTAAAGAAAACTGTGGAAGCGTGGTTGCAGACACAGGACTGTGTCGATGGCCCCAAGAGGAGATGCTGGCGCTCTAATGTTGGCGCCGACCAACATTCGGGCCTCTGCCCTTGTGAACCCTACGGCTTCCAAGCATATGGTTGGTGAGGTCAGTCAGTGGGTGGGTGGGTGGTGATGTGTGAACTGATCTGGTCCTCTCTTTTACACGCCAGACACCGGAGGTGGTGCAACGGGATCGCAGACAGGGGGCCGGCACATCTGTGAAAACCCACCCGTCGTGCTGAAGGTCTTGGTGCGAGGGGTCGAGTCAGCACGTGGTTTTGGCTTCTTTGTGCGGTTTTTATCATTTTTTCGCCCGCTGTCACATCAAAACAAACACACTTCTTGCATCAGGAGACCGTGAGCAAGCAGGTCTTAGAAACACACCTTCAGCTGTTCCCCTAAGTTTAGACACCAGGTTCCTACAGTCCTGGAAAGGCCTCGGTCTGTTTTTGGGGACTTTTGACTGGGACTTTTGGTTTGCTTCCTCCCACGGGAGGCATATGAGATTCAGATCTGGACCCTGCGACAATGGATTTAGGTCTAGGCCCCAGTTCCTGGCGTTTCAGTAGATCCTCACCGTTCATCTTCAGTTTCCGCCCACCCTGTGTTTACTCACGGCAGAAAACAGGTGTTCGCGCATTTATCTGTGATCTTCTGGTGGTCCGAGAGCATCTAAAGGTCAGTTCAAAATATTTAACTTCTTACTATGGGAAACACGGTATGTGTGGTACCACAGCGCCTTGTCTTTAAAACAGCCACCTAAATATAGAAGAGCCTGTTCTGAAATTGATAGTGGCAAAGAAGACAAATGATATGACATTTTACATTTGAGGTGTACCATCAAGGACCTTTTATGGCACTTGCATTTTTTTTTTTTATAAAACTTATACTTCTTGTATAACAATTTCAATTTTATGTCATCCATATCCAGCCTTTTATCTCGTGTCTGACTGCCCCCCACCCCGCCCCACCCCTCCTTCCCGTCTACAGCCATAAATCAGAGGAATTGGAGCTCCAGGTTGTCCTTTAAACCTGAAATATCGCATCACAAGTACTGTCGCATAAAATGAGAGCGTGACACAGAATTCTCGATTGTTTTCTTTCGTTCCGTCCCCTTCAGCCCTCGCTCGGACTTCTGAGGTCAAAGGAAAGGTTTAGTTCTTTGTGATGTCGTGCGCACAAGACATTTTGTTTTTTATTGCTATTATTATTCAGTCTCGAGCCAAAACAAAAAACAAAGGCGCTCTGCAAGCCCTGGCAGAAGAGAAGGGCTTTCGTCTCGTGTGCCATCGAAAGTCCAGAAAGATATCGACTTGGAGAGGCGTCAAGAAAAAGGTTGACCTTTTTGCCGGAGCAGGGCCGTCCTTGGAATGTGCTTGAAATCCACACCAGGTAACGGGCATGTTTGATATTCTGGATCACGAGGGTCCGTCAGTCTCGTGTTAATTCAAGACCGGTTCATGAAGACATTTGTATTCTCGACAGGAGCCCGTGGATAAGGGTAATTAACCAACTAGGAACACGACGCTGTTTGAGTTCCGGCTTCTTTTCTGGAGTGTGTTCTGCGTTCCCGGGCGTCTGGCCGCGGAGTTGACTGGTACATCGATCAAGTGGAAAGCGAGGTGTCGAAATGTGACGGCCCGCTCGGTGGACCACGACCCCTCGCCTGCACGTCGAGCGAGCGCATCTTCCCGGGACCGGCTGTCAGCCAGCGTCCGGCCAAATGCCAGGCTCCGTCCGCAAACGTGCGTGATAGTTGGCGTGCGTCCGTGTGAAACGCCACCCCCCCCCCCCCCCCCCCCCCCCCGCCCCTTTTTTTTTTCCCCTTTTTTCTTTTNCCCCCCCCCCCCCCCCCCCCCCAGCATCGTGAATGACAGCGCTCCCCCAAAAGAAGTCTTATAGTTGATCGTGAAACTCTCCAAGTTTCAGGATGGAGGGACTCCTTCATCTTGGAGAAGTAAGTGTGGGATGAACAACGACAGCATGTTTTAATATTTATATTCCAGAATTAGTGGAGGACACGAAGAACATCATCGGTAAGTGCTTGATCTCGGCACCAGATTATGAATCAGAGTGTGGAACAGAGATCAAGAACTGAAGCACTGAAATTGAAAAATAAAGTCTGGAAATCCACGATCTGCTAAACGTGTGCCAAGTAATTTGTTTGTCTTTTGCTTTTTTGCCAGTCTTATCCGGTATAAAAATAGAGAACGGCGACTATTTCATCACCCCATTCAAAGGGGCAAAATTACAGCCGATATGTTTTGTAGCCGTGCATTTTCTTAGATATCTAAGGGAGAAGCTGTGAGTAGGACATTTTTTTTAAAGCTTTTTCAAATTACCAATGAACTTCAAAGGGTCCATTGAGAGCCAAAGGGTCAAAATCTCATCCTTGAATCCTCAGTGGCATCTGTAGAACTTGAGGTTTCAAGTCAAAGCCTTTATTCGTGAGCTATTCTATTCACCAACAAATCCTGTTTTCACTCGCTCAATGCTAAACATAATTTCCGTGTGACGGCAGTTAAAATGTACCCTGCTTCCTTACAGCAGAGCAGGAATACATTCTGTACGTATAAAGCACCGTGCAAAAGTCTCGGGCGCTTCGGTGTTCCGCAAAAATATTTGTCTTAGACGGTTCTTTTACGTCTCCTGCATTAGTGTGTCGACAGGAACGTGTTTAGGCTAAATTTCCAAACATCCGTTTCCAAAATATCACATGATATCACACAAAATATTGCAAAATATCACAGTGAGATTTTCGTATGTTGTCAAAGAAAGAAAGTAAGACGGTAACAGACGTCTTTTCGGATTAAAAACTTGACTTCCCTGTAGCCGTACAGCCCAGCGATTAAACAAATACAGCAAACCCTCGGTATCCGAACTTCTGCTGTAACAGCTCTGGAAGATTAATACCTGTATATCGGTGCCGGAATGAAAACTTTTGCTATAGCAAATTTTTATCCGGAGTTTATCCATAATAAGAAACGAGAACGTGAATACAAATCAAAATAAATTTGAAAATCGACAAATAAATATCGTCCGGCACCGTACAGTGTCAGATACCGAGGGATTATTGTATAACAAGCAGGTACTTGTGATCAATGACATGATATGTAGATCGAACCAAACTTATTTATTTGAAACAGAAACAGGGACTAAAACAGGCCGAGGGACAACTGTACTAAAAAGATGACTGTACTTCAAATCTTACACCATGGCGAGTGAGCATCGGAACAAGACACAAAGTGGTCGCCCTGCACCAGCAAGGTATCTCCCAGGCAGACAGATGTTTCCGACAGATCTGCTCTCCGAGCTCCTCTGCAGAAGTACAGGCAAACAGCTAAGGCTGAGGACCAGAAACGCAGTGGTTGACCACTGAAACTGAGTGCAGCAGACGAGAGAAACATCAAGCTTAGTTTGTTTCAAAATCTGAACATGTGCAGCACTGCTGTCAGCTCCGAAACCATTGTGACCCTTGAACAGCCGTCTACAGTCTTGCCAGAAGTGGTCTTCGTGGGAGACCTGTGACCAAAAAGCCATTCGTCTGAGATGGAAACAAAGCCAAGCAACTCCTCAAGCAAGGACTGTGGTGCAGAAAAACAGCACCAGGTGCCCTGGACTGCTGAGTCAAATTTGTCATTTTTGGCTCTAACAGAAGGCAGTTTGTCCACTGAAAGGCTGGAGAGCTACATGGATGACTGTCGGCAGGCAACAGTGAAGCACAGCGGAAGTTCCCTGTAGGTTTGGGGCTGCATTTCTGCAAATGGAGGTGCTGATTTGGTCACTGCTGAGAAGTACATGCCGATTCTTATCCATCACACAAAACCATCAGGGAGGCATCCCCGAATTCATTCTGCAGCACGGCGGTGACCCCAAACACACGGCCAAAGTCGTAAGGAAATATCTTGGGCGAAAAGAAGAAGAATCCCCTGGCCCCCGCGGACCCCTGTTCTCAACATTGTCGAGCCAGTGCAGAGACAAGCAAATGAGCTAGTCGAAGCCTGCAGAACAACTTTGGCGAGTTCTCCAAGATGCTTGGAACAACCTACCAGTCAAGTACTTTAAAAACTGCACACAAACATACGTGAGTAAGAGAACTGATGCTGTTTTAAAGGCAAAGGGTGGTCATAGCAAATGTTCTGTTTACTGCTTGTTCTAAGAAGGTTATTGAGCAATAAAAACTATTCATGGCATTATTGCAAGAATCTCGCTTTACACTATTTTTTCACAAGTGTCAGTGACTTTTGCACAGTACTTATACATATATACATATTTACTTGTACATATATGTATATATATATACAGTTCTGTGTGAAAGTGTTAGTCATGCAACTTGAATGTGTGTTGAGAAGTACAGGTAGATTCTTATCCACCATCAGGGAGGTTTTGGTCCCAAATTCATTCTGCAGCCTGAGAATGACCTCAAACACCCAACCTCAGTCATACACAACTATGTTGAGCAAAAAGAAGGAATCCTGCAACAGATGGTCTGGTCCCCACAGAGCCCTGATCTCAACATGATCCAGTCAGTCTGGGAGGACATGCAGAGACAGTCAAAGTGTGCAGAAGAACTGTGGCCAGTTTGGAAGAACCTACCGACCTGTACCTTAAACTGCATGCAAGTTTGCATAAGAGAACTGATGGTGTTTTAAAGGCAACGGGTGGTCCCACCAAATATTGATCTGATGGAGGTTTTTTTTATCCCCTGCACTTTTTAGAAGGTTTATTGGTTAATAAGTATTCATGGCATTATTTTTGGAACCATCTTTGCTTTATAGCATTTTTCCCACAGGTGCCTAACACTTTTGCACAGGACTGTATATGCCGAGGTTTGACTGAATGCATTTGCATTAGCGCCACCACTGTGATACTGGACCTTAAAGTATCAGCAGGTGAGTCAAAGCTGGCATTTTGTGAGGCTTCTTCGTTGATGTCGACCGTTTGAGAAAGTGTTGGTTCCTGGGAAAGGTGGATGTTTATAAGGCTCGTGTAGGTGCAGCTGGAGCTGTTGTGTCTTTAAGAGGAGACGTATGTGTAAATATCTTGGCCACGATTACGTGATGAGCATTTTTACGTGACGGTTCCTTTACACAGTTAAAACCCTTCTGTGTCACTTAATAAAAGCCGACTTGTTCTGCATTCTTCCCCCACCAGTTGTGTCTCTTTAAACCTTTCCTCAAGGACACGGCACCTGCACCAACTTGGATTTGTCTGTTACAAACATTAGTAGATATTCCATTCACACCGGCCCACCTCATGACACTGATCAGTACGAGGTGTGTGTGTGTGTGTGTGTGTGTGTGTGTGTGTGTGTTCTTTGCAGTCATCCCCCGGCATTTTAGAGATATTTGGGAAAGCTGATGTGGGGGCTTTCAGACGGGTTCAGGATCCATTATTATTTTCCCAGTAATAAATAATGGAGATAGTCGTCTCAATTTACATTTTCTTGATTCACGCAGACTTTTCAAGAACCAACTGAACGTGCAAATTGAGGGATGACGGCGCTAAATATTTGAATCGCCGTACCCCGTCTCGACCCTTCTAGCTTTTATTCTCGGAAAAAATGGGTGGCATTTTGGTTGATGAGACAGAGCACGCAGACACAAGCCACAGAAGAAAGACAAACACGTTCGGTGGGTTTGCTGTTGCTTCTGTAGGGTTAACAAATGATACGTTGGGCCCCGCAGTGTTCGCGAAGCCATTTGCGCGCCCCGCGCGTGTCGAATCTGCATTACGTCTCAAGTAATGGGACGACGGAACAACGGCTCCAAATGCGTCACATGCATTATTCATTCTCGCCGCCGCTGTTAAACATGCTCTAAATTCCAACGCACTGCACATCTAGTTCTACACTGGCGACTTATAAATAAATATTAAGGTTCGGTAGGTCAGCTTGAAAAACCCTCCATTTTGTGTGTAAAATTGAATGAGAAGAAATAGGGTCCAATTGAATCGAAGCGCTACCTCAGTAGGCTAACCAGTCGTGGGAACATAAACTCTTTATTTCAATTTAATTTTGGTCCAGTGTTATATATTAAGCTTCACGTGTTTTTGAACGTGTCTCGGGAGTCGTGCGTTCGTCCGGTTTGTACGCATCGGTGAGCCAGATGTGTAGCGATGTGCCAAACCTCGTCTTAGGCTGTTGGTCGCATGAAACAGGACACAGAAGAGCATCTTTATCAGGTACAGGAGAAATGAGAAGATTAAAAGGGCGCAGATGCTTGCGCAGCCAAAGGCCCCCAAGCCAGACACTTGAAAGGAAGCAGAAAAGAACTGCGCCGTGGTAAATCTGATTGATTTGTTAAAATGCGTTTTCTCCCAGCAGGTTCGGATCTCCATCGTGGGCATATCAGCGGAGCCAGAATGATTTATTCTTGTATATATTTTAGCCAAGAGGTTCCTTGACAATGCCGTCCATTTAATGACTCCGCACAATGGGCGCTTTTTACTGTGAGCGACAACCGTCGGAACCCTCAAAAACCACAGTGGCCCTCCTGAGCGCTGCATCAGTTAGGATAAGACAGGACAGGACAAGACGGGACAGGACAGGACAGGACAGGACAGGACAGGACAGGGCAAGGCAAGATAGGATAGAACAAAACCAGATAGAACAGGACAGGACAGAACAGGACAAGATAGTATAAAATAGGACAGGACAGGAAAAGACAAGCCAGGACAGGACAAGACAGGACAGGACAGGACAGGACAGGGCAAGGAAGGATAGGATAGAACAAAACCAGAGAGAACAGGATAGGGTAGGACAAGACAGGATAAGACAGGACAGGACAGGACAGGACAGGACAGGACAAGACAAGACAAGACAGGACAGGACAGGGCAGGACAGGACAGGATAGAACAAAACCAGAGAGAACAGGACAGGACAGGACAGGACAGGACAGGACAGGGCAAGGCAAGATAGGATAGAACAAAACCAGATAGAACAGGACAGGACAGAACAGGACAAGATAGTATAAAATAGGACAGGACAGGAAAAGACAAGCCAGGACAGGACAGGATAGGACAGGACAGGACAGCACAGGACAGGACAGGATAGGATAGGATAGGATAGGACAGAACAGGACAGGACAGGACAGGACAGGACAGGGTAGAACAGGATAGGATATGATAGGACAGGATAGGATAAAAAAGGACAGAACAGGATAGGATAGAACAAAACCGGAGAGGACAGGACAGTACATGATAGGACAGGACAGGGACTTTATTAATCCCTGCACCGGAATTCAGAAGCACAGCAGCATAACACATGACAAATACAAGGTACATGTGACATAATAAAAATGTGAAGCAGCGCAAACAAATAAGAAATAAAAAAAAACACACGACGAAAGAGTACAAACTACAGATACAGTAGACAGACAAACAAATGGAATGACTCTAAAGTCACAAGGCACTTCGCTGCTTCTCTATCCTGAGGAGCTTACAAGCCCTTGAGTGGCATTATGGGAAGGCATTACCGATAAAGAGGTCCTGTGTCTTATCGATTCAGCCACTGAATACTTTAAGGATATTACCCCTATCGGGTGAGCTCCGGAGCACAGAGTGGGACAAAGCTGGACTTCACATCGCACCTCCTCGGAGTGTCAGTGTGATGCTGCACTTCTGCTGAATCTTGTTATTCCGTCTGTCTCCTCCTTCCTCCTGTTACGGCTCCACTGTTGTGTGAAAAGAGGCCATTAAGCCACAAAAAATCACCGCGCGATATGAGAATCCCTGCGCGATATGCGAATCCCTGCGCGATATGCGAATCCCTGCGCGATATGCGAATCCCTGCGCGAGGTGCAGCTTTAAATGTTGTTTTAANAGAATCCCTGCGCGATATGCGAATCCCTGCGCGATATGCAAATCCCTGCGCGATATGCGAATCCCTGCGCGATATGCGAATCCCTGCGCGAGGTGCAGCTTTAAATGTTGTTTTAAAACTGCCGCACTTCCATATTTTCTGACTGAGAGAAAGCAGAACCGCATGGCCTGGTAAAGAGCACGTCGTCGTACCGGGTGGCCTGTTACCCCGATCATTTTGGGGACTTTCTTTGTGCGTCTCCACTCCAGCAACGTTGCCCTATCAAATGTACAATATATAGTGGAATAATTCATTTTTTAGCTGACACTCTTCTCCAAGGTGACCTATAATGTTAAGTTAGCATGTTAAACTACATACAGTCGCCCCTATCTGCAGTGTCAAATTCAAGGTAAGTACCTTTGACCAGAGGTACCCCAGCAAAAGCAGCCATTTGAGTCCAGGCTACAGGTGCCGCCCATATACCTCCAGTGCGATGTATTAATGTATTACAAATGTAGTAAAAACAATAAAACTGGAATCCACCGTGTCGAACGGAACCTTTTCCCAGAAGAAAATGGCATCGACGGGGTCCAGACCGTTGCAGGCCAGTTCAAACAAGGGATAGAAATGCGAACGGTAAAGGTGACGGTAAACAAGGTAAAACGTGCGTCGTCGTTCCTCCACAGCTGAATGATAGTCCAGCACCGGCTTTGCTTTTTGGAGAAAAATCTCGCCTTTTAGTGCCCTTCACTCCTAAACGCAGGACTCTGAAGGCCAGACTTGCAATATCTCCCAGCGTCTTCTGTTCGCTGCAGGAATTCAACCTTTAATACTTCATCATTTACTGAAACAGACCCCCGCGCCAACACGCCCAGGGGAGGACCGCCACTTAGTTCCCCCACTTCGACCGGCGGACGGGCCGATTCTCACGTTTAACTACGCTCGCGTAACATTGCTTTCCCATTAATATTCATCTCTGCGGGGATATGGATGTGCTTTCCAAGTGGCCACAACAGGTCGCTCAGCAGTAAAACAATGCGGGGGAGGCGAAGGGTGCAGCGGAGGTGCTGACTGCAACAACCATCTCAGCCGTAATGGCAAGACTATATAAGAAGTAATGCATAATGGCTTTTAGGCCTACAGATTTATGCTCCTGTTGATTTATGTTTATTTGGTTGCAGACAGCGCACACGCACACACACACACACACACACACTTTAGACTAATGGGTATGAACCTCCCTGCCCGGCAGTGACTGAGATCAGCTTCCTCAGCAGCTGCCCATCAAAAACTGAACAAGTTTCCCTCGCCGGGGTTTCAGAAGCTATACGTGTCAGTTGTCCGCAGGCGGCGGCGGTGGTGGTGGGAGTTCATTTAATCTGTGCGCCGCTGGCTGCAAAGGCCGCATCTTCCTCCGTCAGGCCACAAGCGGGCGCCGCCTAGACGGCGGGCAAAACGGACCGCAGCGGCGGCAGCGCCGGAAAACACGAGCACCGATCCGGTTCTTGCGCCGGGACGCCCGGCCAAGCGATAAACAGATGTGGCACGCGCAAAATGATTTTAAAAAAAAAAATTTGGACCGCGTCGGAGCTGGGAGACTGTGGCGCAGCGGTTTGAAAGAGGCCGCCCGCGACTGTATTCATTAGGTGACAGACAGCCATTTGTCATCATTAGGAAGCCGCTCTCAAAAATTGGCCGCTGCCAAAGCGAGAGTCTAAACAAAAACAGTTTTACATAAACTGGTTTGCGTCTTATTAAAGCGCAAGGAAATAATACTTTTGTTGACAGTATCGGTGGGATTCTCTTTAAGCCGTGACACTTTAATAGATTACGCTGTCATTTTTTCGCGGGAGAAAAATGGGAAAAACCTGCTCGGTTTTGAAAAAGGGCGTTTAGGCTGCGCAGCTGATACGTGTAATATCATCCTGCCTGTGAGACGAACGCCAGTAATCGGGAGGTATGAAAGCCGTAGACGCGCACAAAAGAGGATCCGACCCTCTCTGGGCGGCATCGCCGCGTGTCACAATGGAATTGTTCGCTCTGGCTGTTGTCTGGCGACCGTTCCTGCTCGTCTTTATCTAGTCGACTCCCCTGCGCAAAGTCGCGGGTGACGTCGGACCGCCGGCTTTGGCCGCCACCTGCCCGTTCGTGCAGCGGCGTTTTCGTCGCTCTCCTCTCAGGCTGACTGCCCACCACCTTCGGGTCGCACGGAGAGGCCTGACCGACGCGTCCCCGCTCTCCCCTGCACTAAACAGTGAAGTTTTACATATTTCGAGTTGACCCGCGTATAAAATAGGTGCATTGCCGCTGGCAGCCGTGTGCCCTTTTATGGGTCCGTGGACCACGGCCAGGCGGTGTCACGAGCGACGTCTCAGCCGGCCTCCTTAAGGGACTTTGATCGGCGGGAAGTGATACGGGAGGCGCCATAGCTCTCCATCTGCTCGCCCATTTAGGTGCAAAGCGCTGGGGCACAAAAGCTGTGCGGTCGATAAAATTCACTTCCCCACAACATTCAGCCTGACTGACTACATCAGGTGTGTCTGCTGTTCTATTAGAAACACGCTCCTTTCTGCAGGTATCACTGTGAAAACTTTTTTTTTTTTAATTTGACCTCCTGGTATATTTATTTTACCACATCGACTTTCGTAAGGATATGGATGTGTGCGATCGCTTGGCATCCTGTACAGGGTGTGGTGTCGTAGCTTACAGCCCAGGGCTTCCGGGACCAGCTTTAGCCTCTGGTGCTGCCAGCCTGAGCAGGACGAAGCGGTTAACGGTAACGGACAGATGGAGTCAGGATCGTGTGTTTGCATCCGCATTCGGTTACAGGTTCAGATCCCACGTTGGGATTTTGCTGCCGAACCTCCTGCAAAGACGCCGAACAGTTCTGCTAAATCCTCGTTCCTCCGCATATGGGTGAAAACGGATGTTTGATAATGACGAAAGCTACAGCTGGTTTCGAAATGATGTTCTGAAAAAGCTCTGCCCGCTTCACCGACAGGAGACCGTCGCACACAGTCCACGGACTGCATTTTCTGCTGGCGGAGTTGTGGTTATTCTCAGTTGTGTGTTATTCTGTATTACATCCTACGTTCTACATTGCTAAAGAATTATCGTATAAGTCAAAGTGAGCAAAAGATTGAAGCCACAGCGAGACGGAGTCGCTGCAGGTGAAACACGCGGCTCTGTAGCCAAAACAACATTAATACGTGAGAATGTCATGTGCGGCGTGTCAGTGAAATGAGGTTCTAAATTTAGCCATAATGGACTTCAAATGTTACAGGTTCCTTTTGTGCTTAAGCAATAAATGTGAGTTTAACTTAGTCTTGTTTCTGATTTTGGAGACCTGTTTTAACCCCGGCTGTAAGCTTTAGCAAGGCTGTGTGTCAGGGCGTCGATAAGCTCTGTCAGAACACAGTAAGGAGATGTGGAGGTACAGCAAAGAGGCCCCCAAAGAAGGTGGAGTAAGATGATAGAGTATGGAGGTACAGTGTAGGGTAAGGAAGTACAGTAAAAAGAAAAAGTGGGGGGTAAAGCATGGAGATACAGTTTGTAGGTACAGTCAGCAAACATCACCCCCTCATGCCTGTCCTGCGGTTGATCCCACCTCGACTTTCAGAGGAACAGACCTGGGGGGGCTGATTTGCATAACTGCTGCAAAACAGGCGCTGGTACGCTGGAGAAGACGGCCTCATTATCTGCTTCACGGCGAGAAGCGCGGAAAAGAGACCAGATCCAAGATGCTTCCGTGTCAACAGTGTCAGCCGACTCTCGGCAAAAGCACTAAAGCAGCGGGAGCTTCTCCAGTGGGTCGGTGGTTAGCATCCACCTCCACCGTCCTATCGTGCCCAGAATGCCCTCTGATATAACCTACAACGGGGGGGGGATGAGGACAAGTCGCCCACATATATAAAACATGCCACAACTTGTGATATTTTGCAAAGGTCTGCCTGGAACAGGAGCCGAGGGCCCGGCCGACAGCACGCCGCCGCCGCTGTAGGGGCGACCTTTATGGCGCGAGTTGCAGCGACGCTTCCAGCCTTGCAAATGGAAGACAGCTGTTTGGTAATTGCACCCAAAAATCACAATGAGTCGCTCACATGCTCCGAACGCTGTTAGCGCCGTAAAGCTGTCAAGCGCTGCTCATCCCCGGCCCGCGAGATGAATTAGCAGGTGGCGCTCAGTCACTTTCAAACCGCTAGGAAAAGGAAGGTAAAATGCACAAACGTGTGTTGGCAGCCTGCGCTCTTTTATTATCACAAAGAGGTCAACCTGTCTGCTAAAATATAAGTTGTGCAGTAACCAGGGTAAATACCTTGACCAAGGCTACGACAGCAGGAGGGGGATCAAGCCGAGGATGTTCTGTGTAGGTCGCCCGATGCATGTCCTCAACTCGCGTTTCCTTGCCTTGCTCTGCGCCTCCAGGACACAGACACCTCTTTGTTGGAATAAGATCAGCCCATTCCGCGGACAGTAAATTTGTGATACTTTCTGTACGTAACTAAGTGCCTTCAGGTTAATCGTTGGCTTTCGCCGACCGCATATATCTGGAGCATGTGGACTGGAGCATGTCTGCTGCCAGTTTCCGGTGTTTTCATTCCGTGCCCAAAGTACGATAACCTTGGCCTCATCATTTGTGCTTCCAAAAACTTTATAGCTTTTAGAATTCTGGCCCTGATTTGAATGAGCGCTCAGCCCCTCAGCGCTGAATCCCTTCCAGCATCCGAGAAGCTCTCAAAACATTTTCGGGCAGCGGTTCCCTCCCAGGCTCCTGAAACCTATGTAGGTTAGTCCTTCACCACCTGCTACTTTTATCTGCTGCTTTATATGGTGTCTGTATATCTGCCACATGCTCCACAGTGAAGAAAAGACTTAAATCAAAATTCCACATAACTTGTGGGTCAACGGAAAGGACAAATTATTCGTTTGATTTAAAAAAATGGCATCGTACGCAAAAACAGGGAAGGATAATCAGTTCTATCCACCTTTAAAGTGGAATTAAGTTGTAAGCCAGCTCACTATAGTTTACCACGTTCGCTTGAAGGAAGATTTAACATAGATTCTAAATTTGGTCAAAGGAAATGATATACTTTTTGGGTTTTTTGTCAGCATCGGTACTTGTAAAAAAGACGAGATAAAAAGGATGCGCCCGAGAGCTGAAAATGGGGTGCGGTATTTCAGCTCTCGGTAGGATATGTATTTGACTTTGACGACAGATTTCCAAATAGGACAACGACGTGGGATGAATTATAGGCCCACAGTTCAATGTGTTTATGCCTTTATTCATTTTGAGAGAACCATAAAACACCCTGCGCGTAATGGAGCTCTGGGAAGGAGCCGTAATGTGGGAGAATTCTGAATGTCATCGAACGATAATAGCGTTAGATAAAACACATGAATCGTGGAATTAGAAACAAATGATGCATTTGGGCTCCAAATCAGAGAGCCACACGGTGGGAACTTTTTCGAATAAGTGATGTTTCCAAAGTTTTGGACTGTGCGACGATGGTTTGTTTTCAGGACGGGTTTGAGTGCGTCGTCTTTTGTTTTGTCTTTTTTGCACTAATAATCTGGGCCAGAGCCGAAGCGCAGGCACAGACAAGCGGTCGGTGTTGAAACCACTGGAAACATCATATTTTGCCTCATTGCGAAATTAGCCCCGATCGGGCGCCGAAACGCCGGAGGGAAAAACCCACGAGGAATTAGAGATGACGTGAGGCCGGGCGTCTTCTCCTTCGCGTCCGCCCCCCGGCGTGTCGGAATCTCTCGGCAGCGCCCCTCTCGCTTCACGCGTTCGCTCGGTCAAATCCGCCGCGTAAAGGCGCCCCGGGCGCGAAACCTTCCGTCCGCCGTTACAAGCGATGCCTCCAGGTGAGCGGAATACCCGATCGGACGCTCGGCCGTCGGAATGTGGGCAATGAGGGGGCGCCCTCCCTGCGACGCCCCCTCCTGCAGGTTGCTCTGGGTGCGCCTGATACGGTGACCCGCGCGGAAAGCGATTAGCGGAGCGGCGCGGTCGTAGCGTGTCGCATATTTAACAGCTGTTTTGCATGTTAATTATGCGAATCCCGGCTGACCAGGACGCAACCAGTCAACTTCTTTTCCCACGAATGAGTGACACGCAGGGAGTAATTTGCCTTCTCCGCCTCGATAAGGCGGCGGTTATATAGGAATGATCGCTTCTTACGTCCGCGGGGCTCGTTCGCGGCGGGACGTGTCACCGCGACGAGGAGGCCGAGCTGATTCGTAGAGCAAGCGAGAAACGCGCCGGATGTCAATCCGATACCGGCTGGCAGAGGTCAGGAATGCTCACCTCGGGGCAGAATTAAAAACGACAGTTTCGTGTTAAAGCTAAAAGAGGAGGGTCGGCTCGCCGTGACGCGATCAAAAGACTTCCCTTTAAAGAGGGAACGTTTAATCGGGTCGAGACGTCTCCTCGGGAGGCCGGCGGCGACGCGCTGCAGGGCGAGGACGAATTCCGCAGCGAACGCGCGGGGCTTTGTCACTCGGCGCACGTCTTTGCGGGACAGACACGTGCAGGTCGGAGGGACGTCACACAAAAGGGCAGAGCCGTACGCGAGCAGAGGGCTGGGACAGGTGACAGGGTGTCCGTCAAAATGACGGCCCGGATGAGTGACAGAGGAGGCGCTCGGCTCCTAGCTGCAGCTTTGAATATTTCATGGTCTTCTCCGAACGCCTGTATTGTTACCGCTAATTTGACATCTTCCTCTAATAACTACACTGTTCTGCTTACGACGTTTTATCCACTTATACAGGCGGGTAATTTTCACTGTATCAGTACAAGTTAAGTACCTTCCTCAAGGGCACGACAGCAGGAGGTGGGACTGCAACCCAGGTAATTTGGGTACAAGGTGATGATTCGAACCACTACGCTGCCTGCAGCGTCTCGTGTTGAAACGTTAAATCTGTTAATGTGATAGAAGTTTTTTTTTTTTTCAGCCGCCTTGTCATTTGTAAGTGTGGTTTGTTTGACTGCATAAGGAAACGGGTTCGCTTACCTCGCACACACGAAGGATGACATCCATCAGCAGACCCCCCTCCCCTACACACAGGCAGGTGGTCTGAAGCTGTTCTGATCAGCTTGTTCAGATCTTGGCAAGTTTTCCAACCTTTGTTGCTTAGGTAACATGTTCATCCAAGGATGTTTGCAACAGGCGAACGTTTCTTGTTGGAATTATTTCTGGCGAGGTTCTTAATGGTACCACAGCAAGACCCCTTGATGGACTTGAATCGGCAACCTTGAGCAATGTCTCGGGCGCTGGGAGGACCAAAAAATGTTAGCAAAAGCACACAGTGGATTTACACACAAATGCCAGGAGGTCAAATTATTCTTATTTGAACACAGTGTCTGCTTCGGTCTATGGGGCTGCTTTCCCTGCTCTTGGATTCAAGTGATTTCTGCAGATTTTCCTTTCTGAATAAATCTGTTCGACGAAATACAAATAAATGCTTGAACATGCGCGGGATTTTATTGTCGCAGAGCATTTTTAATTTGTTTTATATTTTACTTTTGTCCTCCCCTCATTGATGCTTTTCTGACCACATTTCCGGAACAAATGGTAGTGATGCCACTTGTTTGACTCATCACATGCAAATCGCGTCATTTCACAATCCCAAGATGCTCGACAATATGCCGAGACAAAATATGAAATGTGTTATGAGCGCCGTCACCGCATCCATAGTCTGGCTTTTAAACAAACCACGGTGGAGGTCATTCTTCCCTGGCTGCTGGTGGCAGTATCACAGAATGCTTGGCAACCCATCGGCATGGTAACAAGGACCACCCCCAGGCACGAAGCACTGTGGACGATCTGGGCGGCCGACACGACGGAATAAGACAGCTTGGGAGACAGAAGGCAATTTAACGCTGGAGCCGCACTTCCGTGGAACACGAGATCGCCGATGCGCCAGCAACAGTTCCCTGTGTCCTGAGAGAAAGGGAGCAGAAAAAAAACAGAAAGAGAAATAACTAAAGTGGCTCTGCCAAAAAAAAGCCAGTGAATAACTGAAGCTAGTATGGGCGGACAGAAAGACGAGACCCCCGTGCCCGCGATTTTGGCAGTGACGCACGGCGTTGCGGTACGTGGCTCTTCGTATCTAACTAAAAGTCATCGCAGTTAGCCATTCGGGCTCCTTCAACGCTGCTCACGAGAACCGACACCCTTCGCTCGCACGGTCTCCCCAGCTTGGCTTAGAACCTTGTTTCTAGCTCAGGACGCCCGCTGGAGCAGAGTCCCCGGTTCTGGCTCCGTCCTACATGCTGACACTCTGCGGCACGCTGCCTGTTGCCGGCGTGCCAACCGGATGGAGAACCGCCTCCTCCGGTGTTCTGGGCGGCTCGGAACTATGAAGCGGAACCTCAGAAGCGGAGACGAGGAGGCCGTGCGACGCTGTTTATCGCGGCCATGTCGACAGACAGCTCCTTGGCCCGGCAAATCCAACGCGCCGACCCGATCGCTATCGCTGCGACTGGAAAAAACGCGATCGCTACGGGTGTTGCTCGATGTCGCCGTAGGACGCAAGTGAACGCGTTGTAATCTTTTACGGGGCACTTTTAATTCGAGTCATGCACTTTGAGAGAATATATTCTACACAAAGTGCTGTGCAAGATGATTCTCTGCTCCTTAGCTTCTTATTTGCATGTCTATCATCCTCTTGCATTGCATTTCTTGAGTGCAAATGAAAATGCTAAAGGGCAACAAAGGTTTTTATGTATGAATGATATTCATGGGTGCATGTTCCAGCGGGGTAACTGGGATTAAAGGGGTTATTTCCAGTGTTGCCTGATGACAAGCGCGGTACACGGGAGGGAAAATGCGTAATAGCGACGTCTCGCAGCTCACTGCTAAAGGAGACCAGCCAGTTAGCTTCCGTCGGCATCACAGTAGACACACTGTGTCTCAGCTCCCCCAAGAACCCCGAGAGCTGAAGACACTCCAAGAGAAAGGAGCAGAGCGGTGTCTGCGGCTGTCACACACCTGGCCGACAGGTGTCGACCTCGCGTTTGATGAAGGGAGCGGCAGATGGTTCGGCTCCCAGAACGCTACGCGTTTCTGTCTTTAAGGGGTCAGAGCACACGGCAGAAAGACGTCTGCACGTGCCTCACTCGTGCAGATGGGCCCGCATAGCAGATGGGCAGAAGGCCGGGTTCTAGAGCCTTCCGACACCTGCCGAACGACACACTCAAGTCTGTAGAGGAATGGAGGCTCCTCTGGGAGAAGTGGCCATTGGAGGGTTTGAGTGGGGAAACAGATGGACAAGGAAAACTTGCAGTCATTCCAGGGTCATAATTATGAAAGTCGTGTTTCCTGACCCGTGAAATGATGTTACTCGGCAAGGAGGAGCGTAGGGACGTGCACGTACTTGTATATGGTATGCGGTGCGGCCCACAAACCCACATGTACACACACAAACCTTCTACAGTATAAACTGTAGCTGTTATAGAGTAGATCATTTGTTTCACGAACCGAGAGCTGACTGAAAAACGGGCGACAACGTGTAACACCGCTGTAAAATATTTTTATTGTTCTACAGTAGGGCTACAACCTGAAGTTCAATAAGAATTGATTTGGCACTGAGCTAGCGTCACTGCCTCCGTTTCTTTGCATTGCTTTTTTGTTTCCTATTTGTTTGTTTGTTCATCCATCCATTCATTTATTAATTCGCTCATTTGTTTTTTATATACTCGTGTAAATCTGATCATTGATTCGCTTACAGTGTGTCTCCAGAGTCCTTAGTCTCCGTTTTGTTCTTCTGTCTTGACTTTGCTGTGCGTGTGTTGCTGTAGCCTTGTGCAGTTTCCTGTGGGGTTAATAAAGTTTCATCCTCCATCCATCTACGTAGGATTTATCATAATAGCGCAACAGTCCTGTGAGGAATACAAGTATCAATATAACTAGTTAATAGTAATCTAATAATAAACCTGTGGAAAGACATAACCCCAGCTATGAAGGCTGCACCTCAGCCTGGTGACCATTTATTGTCTCTGTTTCTGGCTGACATAAGCAGGACTTGACTTCAGTTCCCCAGCAACAAGCTGGTCTACATGGGGCAAGTGGAGCAGTGGAGGAAGGACGACGATCTTTCTATCAATGTCAGCGAGACTAGGGAGGTTATTATTGTGCCCAGAAGGACTCGAGCTGCTCGCACTCCTTGGTGCATTGGTGGTTCAGCAGCGGAGGTGGTGCACCGCTTCAGGTTTCTGAGAGAATACTTCACCAAGGAGCTCTCCTGGACCCACGACACAAGCCGTCTGGTGAAAAAACCACCACAGTATCTCTGCTTCCTGAGGAGACAGAGAAAACCGAGGTGGCCTTCCACCCCCCCCCCATCCTCACTAGTTTCTACAGATGTGCCGTTGAAAGCACCCTGATCTCCTGCATCTCAGTCTGCTATGGAAACTGCATTGCCTCCAACCGGAGACTTCCGACGCAATTTGGGAAGACTGCCCAGTTCATCACCATGATATCACTACCCACCATCCAGACTACCTACAACAAGCGGTACCTCGGGAGAGCTCACATCCTCACCACAGACACCTCCCACCCTGTCCACCATCTGTTTTCATTGCTGACATGTGGAAGATGCTATTGCAGCCTGAGAGCCAAAACCACCAGGCTCAGGAACAGCTTTGTACCACAGGCTGTCAGGCTGCTGAACTCCACCATATGTGTTTGCGTATCCGTATGTTTGTTTATGTTCTGCTTTTGTGTACGTGTGTGTATATGTATAAACATGCATATGTGCACATGTGTATGTGTGTGTGAATGTATATCTTCCTATTATTTATTTATTTATTATTTATCTATACATTGTATGGGCTGGTGAGAGGTTCTAGCCTGGCAGGGCCAGGGTCACCGTGATGGACAGCTTCATGCTGCCCACCCCTGCCTTGGCCTAAATGGGCAGCGTGGTGACCAACTGCCAACAATTGGACTGATAAAGGACCATATTTAACCACCTGGACTGAGCACCTGGAGAGTTTGGCAGGGTTAGCCAGCAGTGCTTGTTTGGCTGGGCTGATCGGTTGAGTTTTGTTTGATGGCCTTATTAAAATTCCCTTTTTCGGTGGATACCTGTTGTCTGGTGCCATTTTCCGTGTCCCTGTGGCTGCCTCCACCCCGCAGCTGGCCATGTTTTGGTGGATAATGCAATCAATAGCACCTGACAAGGATGGCAGGACTTTGTTTTCCTCCCTTTTGTTTTGAACTGATTGATTCCTTTGTTTTTGCAATTATGGATTTTGACATTTTCAGCTTTCCCTGATGAAGAGGAACGGGAAGCAGGTGGCCAGGATGCAGCTCGAGAAGGCTGTCGAAAAGGCCAGACATCTATTTTGGTGGGACTTGGAGGAGCATGGACCAACTGCAGTAGCAGAAACGGTGGTTGGAAGGACAAGTCAAACCGATCCTGGATCTTAGAACCCCACACCTGGCTCCTACTCCTACTGGGATACAAACTTCCTCACTGACCAGTGGTGCGATGAGCAGGAGATGCTCACTCAATTGGGGGTGACAGCCTACCCCTTTTGTAGGGTGGAGGGCCATGTGGCTGCCTTCTGCCCAGCCACTCGGATCGATGTTCTGCCTCCTTCCTACATGCTGACACGCTCCAGCACGCTGCCTGTTGCTGGCATGCCAACCGGACGGAGAACCGCCTCCTCCGGTGTCGTGGGCAGCTCGGAACTATGAGGCGAAACCTCAGAAGGGTAGACGAGGCCGTGCGACGCGCCAGTGTTGGAGCTATGGGAACAGCAAATAGATGGGGATCAACTCACACCTCAGCAATGTTGAGAAATGCTGTGGCCACGGGTTTTGTGTGGACCTCCTGTGTATCAAACACAGCTGGAGATGCTGATGAGGGAGAACAGCCAAGGTACTTCAAAAAGTTCAGAGAAGATGGGGCCTGGTGAGCGGGCCTGGGAGTTCCCAGATGTCACAGCTCTCAATGTGAAATTGGGGCTGTCCCCCTGCTGGTTGCTTGTCCCCCCTTTTTTCTCACTTCCAGCCCTGCTGAAGAGACCCAGCCAGATGAGGCACCTGCAACCCCAAGCCACCACCGAGGCATCAGCTGCCTGCTATGCCACCTGACCCACTGCCTGATGGGCAGTTGGCAAGCACCCTGCAGCCAGAGGAGTGGCCAGAAGAGGGGCCACCACACATCTCTGGACCAGAGTGGGAGGCAGTGAGTGTCCCTGTGCCAGAGGGAGACACAAACTAGGACCCGAAGGAGGTCTCTGAGCCAGATTGGCCCCCAGAGTGGGGCCCAGAGAGCATCTCAGTGCCAGAGTGGGGCCCAGAGGAGCACCCTGAGCCAGACTGGCCCCAGGAGTGTGATCTGGAGCTAGTTCTTGCACCAGATTTGGACCCGTAGTGTTATCTTGTTTCTGTTCTTGTGTCAGAACAAGCCCCAGAGTGGGAACGAGAGCGGCTCCCCAACCTGAAGTGACCCCCAGAGTGGGACCTGAAGGATGTCCCTGAGGAAACGTGGCTCCTGGAGTGGGAAATGGGGGAAGTCCTTGAGCTACAGACCCATGAGTGTGAGTCACTCCTCCTATGAGTGTTTGTGTTCTTGTTCTTATCCAGCAGGACTGGATGCCCTGGGGGAGAAGGAGACAGACCTGGGGGCCGATCTGGACTGGTAAAACTGGAGGCTTCCCAAAGAGGCATCTACAAGCTCCAGAGCAGCTCGATGAGGAGGGAGCATCAGACGTCTTGCCATAGGAGCAGCAGCCCAAGGAGGAGGGACACCTTATGGCCACTTGGGGGGGGGGGGGGGGCCCCAANNNGGGAGGGGGGGGGTGGGGGGGGGGGGGGGGGGGGGGGGGGGGGGGGCACCAAGTCCGCCTACGCAGGAAAAGCTTTTGAGCCAGGCTGGTAACCCAGCCTTGACCTTGACCATCAGCTCTGCTAAGTCATTTTGGGGCCCAGGTGGGCCTGAAGCTAAGGGGAGGGATATGAGATGGTGAGCGGTACTAGCTTGGGACGGATGGGGGTCACTCTGATGGACACCTCCCTTCTCCCTGCCCCTGCCTAGCCCCAAAAGGATCTGATAATAGCTAGATGCAACCAATTGGACCGATGAGGGACCACATTTAAGCATCTGGGTCAGGAGCTAGGAAAGTGGCAGCAGCGTTCACGCGGCTGTTCTGTTGCCTCCCTTTTGGTCGGACACTTCCCTTCTGGTGCCATTTTTCCTACCCCATTCATTGTGTACGCTTTCTTTCCCCCTCTCCTATGTGCTAAGGATCTCCATTTCGGGCTGCCTTGTATACCTGCTCTATAAGGGTGTTTGACAATAAATGATTCTTGAGTAGCCATATTAATACAAACAATGGAGTTAATACACACAGCGATACACACAGTGAATCAAAAGGAATCGAACGCTTTCGCAAATTTATCACTCGGCAAGTGTCACATGAACACACACGTCGCACACTGGATTGTCCACGCAGCATATTGAGCTTCTGTAAGAGATAACTGGAGAGACTGGTTCGGACCACCGTTCATATGACATGTTACTGCGTTCGATTCTTTTTTTCCACTTTCCCTGTACTGTGTTCACATAGTTGTCGTACGAGGTACAGCAGTAACTTTTCAGGGAAGCCTGTGGGCCCGGCAGCTGAGTTTTTGCCCTCGTAAGCTGCGAAACAAAAAGAAAACGGTTGTGTTTAGAAATGTTTCCCGATGCATAATTCCTCGTGTTGCCGAGCGGTAGAAATATCAAAGCAGCCATCATGTTTCTTTTGATTCCAGCAGGTAAGAATATTGTGTAGCTATTAAAGAGCTTTCGTTTTGGGAGAATATCAAACGGCACCGTTCCCTCTGATCAATTGTGCTTCTCCGAGCAGAACGGTCGTGCGCCGCAAATCCGGCCTCGTCGCGGCGGCGGAGCCGCTGCCGATGTGCTGTGAACCGGTCACGGTGCCGCGCAGCTGCCCGGCGGGCGGCGGGATGAGTTTCTACCTCCCCGACCCCGGGTTAGTCATCATTCGCATCAAACGGTGGCACGAGCGCGCGCTTGTTTACATCTCAAGCTTGGGCCAATACTGCCTCTACAATATAAAATGATTTTTTTTTAAGTGTCGGAGCATCAGGTACCATGGCGCTTAGACCCCTCGCATTGGAATTTAATAACCTAGTTTTAAATCTGTGCTGTAGGACTGTAGCCCCGTCGCTCAAGGTACTTATCCTGAATTGATAAGACAAAGTTATCCGGCCTTATAAGTCACTAAATCCATGTAAGCAGCTTATGGTGTAAATCTAATACTGTAGTGCTGTCCATTCCAGACTGTATGGGGTGGGCGTAAGCGGGTATGATGAAAGTCCTGAAACACTGACATCATAATTGAAACATCGTTTTTTTACACCACTGTGCACTACAGTGACACTTTTATAAAACAATAATATGTGAAACAAGCATGAAATATGCCTGATATGAACAGTAACTGAAACATACATACTTAACACACACACACACACGTATGTATGTATGTATGCATGTAGTACAGTGAATTATATGCAGAAAGCGGTGAAGAAGGTAGCAATACGACTGAGTCGGAACGCCACTCCTTCCTCTTAGTTCATCTTCATGGAACTAACAATGCAAACAAACAGTATCGATGTTGTTTAAAACGCTACATTAGGCAGCATTTTCTGCAAAAAAGAAACGTGAGCCGTATATATTTTCTCACGTGTTATGCCAAAAATAAGGCTCTTTTAATATTTGTGATTTTTTTTCGAAAACATTTGCGTGACGGTACGTAAAACCCCGAGCTGTAAACCCGAGGTCGGGCTGTGTGATACGATACGGTCGTACCCGGATTCGCGCTCGAGATGAAACCGTGAGAAACGGAGCGTCACGGAACAGCGCCGTATCAGGTCATTAATACAGAGAAAGAAACTGGTCTATTCAAAAGATAAAAAAAATATAAAATTACCAAAAAAAAGTGTGGCCCGATGTTTTTTGGCATTTTTTTCAAAAATAAGGCAAATGGCGAAAACAAAAGGGCGACGCCGTGGAAGAGCGCCGTGGGGGGCCGCACTGCCCCAGCGATTCCTGCACTGGAGGAACCCATTAGCTGAATGAATGAACGTCCAGATAAACGCCTGATCGGATTCTGAACGGACGACGCGGAGTGCAGGGACGTCCCGCCGCTACTACACCCCCCCCCCCCCCCCCCATAAACGCCCAGTTTTATTACTCTCGCCGGGCGATCGGCGCGACTCAGAAGACGTCCTTGGCCAGGAGTCGACTCAGCCTTTTATTGGCCGTTGACGTGCCAAATTCATCAAGCCAATAAATAAATAGATAGATAGATAGATAAATAAATAAATAAAAACCGGGGAAGGCCGCGTGGCGTCATTTTTAAATGCGCAGTCGCCGGGAAGTTCACGGAAAAAAGGGACTCAGCATTGAGCCTCCGCAAGTAAATCAGTGTTCAGGGTTGTTCATCAGTTGCTCTTATTTCACCCACCGCTTTGTGCACTTAGGCCCCCGTCGGGGGGCTCTTGGGGTCTTCTTCTGCCTGAAGCTCCATCCTATCCGGTCATAAGTGGAGTTTAAGACTCGTGAACATCTCTTTAAATACTGCATAAGCCAACGACGCATCGCTGGTGTTTAAAAACTTTCTTTCTTTAAGTTTGCTTTTCTAAAGATGGAACGAAACATTCATTGGCAGGAGAGCAGATCTTACTAGAATGGAGTTCACCGGTGACCAGTGAAAAGTGCGTGACACGTCACATACCCTTTTATACAACACCTGAATTTACCACACAGGCAGATCAGGAGACGGAGCGGCGGGGTGGGTGGGTGTTCTGGCTCCACCTCCACCGCGTTCCAGCATTTATTCCCCGTCACGTCCAGCCTCTTGTCAGCCGAGCCCAAAACGGCTGCCCGCCCCTACACCCCCACCGCTAACCCACTTCACCTGCGCCACCCGGGACCGGTTACTGTCCCTGAGGGGTCCCGTGATTTAGCTCTTCGTCACCACCGAGTTCGCCTTCTTCTCCTCGACAGGTGTCGTCCCCCCGCAAAAGGGTTAATCGGTTTACCCAGCGGTGGTCGTACAAATCGCTGTTGGCAATATTATTACCGTCCAGAGGATTCGTTTTATAGGTGTCAGGTGAGCAGAGCCTTCAAGGCTGCTTTACTGCTCTAAGTCGTACAGCTTGTATCTTTTTACAGATGGAAAGCCAGGGCAATAAAGAGTATCTGAACGTTCCCAAAAGCGCTGTTTAACAAGGCTGTTGAATAAATGTTAATGTGAAATGAAATTAACTTCAAAGTTAAGTCTTTGCTGCTTTTTGTACAGAACATAATGGAAAAATTTAAAGAGCCAGTAGTGGGAAAGATAATAATACGTACAGTATTTTAATAATACTGTGAATATTATATATCCAGGTTGTGTTAGAGCGGTAGGAAAGGCGGGTTTTTCGCTGGAGGGGGTGGTGTTGGGTGGTCTAGTGGCTAAGGAACTCTATCTCCCCCATGGCACTCCTGCCTGTGAAAATCCTGTGTGAGGGCATACTTCACACCACACCACCCTGGCGGACACTTTGCTGAACCCCCCCCCCCTCCCATCCACCCTCAACACCTTCCTGGAACCATCTGTCCTTCTTTTGGACACAACCTGGAACACAGAAGGCAGCTGGGATGAGATGGATCACCCCCTGTAGCTCATCCTGGCCCATCTCGCCTCTGTGGACCACTCACACCCACCCAATGAGCACAAGGTGGGAGGCGGCGGAGGGGCGGGGGTGGCAATAGGGGCGGATCTCCCCCTGGGTGTGGAAACCGCGAAACAGATGCATGTGTCTGGTCAGCTTGAGGGCTCCTGGTGAACATCCAGAGGTCACTCATCTTCACAGCTCATTCCTAACTTGGACTAAATGTCCTCACCATCCCTCTGCTTGCGTGTGTACAGTATTTTTACCACAGTCCTTGCTAAATCCCTCTCCAGTCCAGGTATGAGCTTCGTTCTGCACCGGTTTTATTAGCGATCTTCACTTGGTACGGTATATTAGTCATTTCTGAAAGAATCCTTTAGGAACCGCTACACCACTATGTTGACTCATGAGTTTATAAACGCACAATACTATAAATTACTGCAGATAAGTGTAACATATTGCTGTAGCTGGTATGTTCTAGGATTCTGGTGGCGCTAAGGGGGCGCAGATGTTTATGAATATGAAAATCAAACATAATGAATATGAATTAACCGGCGTAAAGGGGGGGAAAAGTTGATGAAATCACACGACAGGCTTCGCATCTTCACGGGGGGGGGCCTCCCGAAGACGTGTTTTCAGTAAACCACCGGACCCAGACAACAGGCTTCATGTTAACTACGCGGTCCAGGAAACTGACTGGAAGTAGAAATTTGGAAGAGTGTCCTGTAAGTGGGCCAACCTGGTGGGGAAGAGGGTAAACCATCTCCAGACGTATGAAGAGCATACAGAAGAAGCTGGATCAAACGTTGGGCCTAAACGTGTGTGTTTGTATCTCTGTGTATTGCTGCGGTTTTAATTATTCTTTTCTGTCGCTCAGTTACAAAAACCTCCGGAGCTGTCGGCCCAAGACCGCTATAACCAACAGCCGCAGGAAGAAAATGTTACCACCTAAATGCCAACTTTCTTTACAAAAAAAATACACACATATATATAAATATGGTGTAAATGCCACTGTAAGTACACACCGGCGCAGGAGCCAAAAACTCAGGCGCGGGCCTTTTGCCGCCTTTGCGGGCGCCGGAGAGAACCCTGCGGTAAATGCCAGCTAAATGCCGAGGAGAAGTGCGGTGTTTTTAAGAGGCGCTCTGAAACAGAAGGTGACACAAGTGCATTAACACGTTGCGGTCGGCGCGTCTATTCAAATTAGCGCCATTAATCACAATTATCGCGCCGCGTTACACATCCCACTTCGCTGCACGCGCCACAAAGGGAAAACAGCCCGGAAGAATCCAGCCCGCGATCCCTCATCTCTCCAGAGACGTGCGTGATCTCCAGTAATTGCCGAAAGGTACTCGAGCTGGAGTCGCAGATGCGTCGTGGAAGGGTGGGACGGCGCCTTTCGCCGGGGGGGACCCAAGCGCGCCCGTCCTCACGCGGGGGGGGGGTTGAGGCCGAGCCACGGGGGGCCTCGGCGCGAGGGCGGGCCGTTGACCGCAAGATTCAAAGCCCCGGAGCGGTGCCGAGTCGCGCTGTGCAGCGGGCATACGGCCGCCTGCTTTGCCATCGGGGGTCCCAGTTACGGACAAAATATTTATACCCGTAACCTAGGAGGTGACGCTGAGGAAGCTGAAACGCCGGGTCACGGCAAAAAATGAGAGTTTGCTGACGTCGCCTGTTTTGTGATCGACGCGAGGCCCGCTGTCCGGGTGGCTACCATCGGTCACCAGAGGTGACGGCGTTCCCGGTTCGGTGCAGAAGTCCGGCGTGACGTACCGAAGGACGAGGATGCTCCTTGTTCTCAGGCTGCCTTTCAGATCAGAAGATGCCGGGAGCTCCTTCAGGTGAGGAAG
This sequence comes from Arapaima gigas, assembly GCA_900497675.1. Taxonomy (NCBI): domain Eukaryota; kingdom Metazoa; phylum Chordata; class Actinopteri; order Osteoglossiformes; family Osteoglossidae; genus Arapaima; species Arapaima gigas. Next base: position 50,412 of record UFQX01001171.1, read on the forward strand.
GCACGAGGTAGATCGTGGTACCGTCCCGCTGCTGCTGCCTGTGCGGTTATCGTAGGGTCCGCAATAATTTCATATCAGACTGTTTAGTATTTTGGAAGATTTTTTTAAAAAATTTAAACGTGAACGTGAAGAAATCAGGACTAGAGCATCGACAAAAGTCAACGTGTTTAGGAGGTCAGGACGGACAACGTAGAGTCACCAGTTTCTTTGAACTGTGGGGAGGGGGGGGGCAGAAAATGTGTAGGAAACCCTCACCAACCCACATTCGAACCCACATCCCAACCCTGAGCCCAGCAGCTGTGAGGCACAAGCATTAGCTGCTGTGCCAGCATGTTGAAGTGTGACGTGTGTATGATCTGAGGACACACTGATGGTGTCGTTCGAGGTTATTGGTCCGGCCGGAATCGGAGAGCGAAAGGACGCCGGGTCGACCTCCGTTTCCGGACAGGTCCCTGTGGATCCGGGTTCTTCTCTGTCGCAGCACCACGTTCTCCACACCGCCTCATTGTGCACACAGGCCCATTACTCACACGCTTCCCACACTGTCGGCGTCACGCCCGCTTCTTCTTCCCAGCCCTTCACCCAGTAATAATTTCTCTAATACGTGTAATTAATTCATGCGGCGATCTCTGCCGCCCGCCGCCGATCAGACAGAAACTGCTTCTTGCCACCGTTTCTCATCGCTCTCTTTAAAGAATCGCTGTCTGCGCCTGTGGCTGACGCCCGACTGGCGTCACCCGGAAGACACCCGGTGACAAGAAGAGGAACGCGGAGCCGCTGGCATGAACTCTTCGCCGGAGACGTTTCGGTGACATCGGGGGTCAACGTCGGGGGTCAGTCGGTTTATAACGGGATTTCTGTCCCAAACAAACCAGACAGGCCCAGTTTATTCTTCTAGGTCATCGTAACACACATATCAATAAGGCGTTTAGCAGTCGATCTACCTCGACAGGCAACTTTACCGGTCATAGGTTGTCGCTTCCGGAAGGTGTGACTTCTCCTGCAGTTTGGACCTCCTCCCGCTTGCACACAGGTCACTACCTGGAGCTGGGATGAAACCACAGATGTGGTTTGATACGTTCCTCTCCAGATCCATACTTCCATATTATCATGTTACAGTGTGGTCAGGGGCTTTCTCGAAAGTTCTACACCCCTGACCACGGAACGGAAACAGCCTGAACGACTCACGCAGCCTCCGACCAAAGTGGTGAAGCTCAGTGAGAGGAATGAGCCGGAAGCTTATAGTTACAAACTTTCAAATGACACTCTTCTCACTCAAATGGCTGGCGTCGCTGTCCCCACTCGACCTGGTGGGAGAGTAGAAGGAAAACAAAAGGCAAAAAAAGAGGGACCCCTACCAGCTCCTAGAATTTCGGAGTCTGCCACACGGAGACAGCTGCCAGGTTTGGGGACATTTGGAGATGTGGAGACATTGCAGCAGGCGGCCACCTGGTGGCAGCACTGTCAGTCGGATCCGGGCAGAGCACTGCAGTGTGTCCCCGAGGTGCGCCGCGTTTTGGTTTTGATGACGCCCGCAATAAAGCTCTCTTTGTCAACCCTTGGGCCAAGCTTTCGAAACATACCGCTTTGACTACCGCAGCACCTGTTTTCTCTACTGTCACAATTCAGCTGCCAGAACTCTCTCTCTCACACACATACACACACACACACACACACACACACACACACACACACACCTTTTCAAGTCATCGCTCTTCTAATTTCATCACTCATCTAATGAAATGTTCTTTGTACTACCTTAAAAGCTACTGCGCAGCCTCGCCCGCTGCGTCTCAGCGAGCATCCCCATACCTCACCTCACACGAAAAACACGAAGATGTGGTGATGAAGAAGGTGTCCCACTGATGATATCTGGCTCGGCCCACATCAAAAGAGGACACCTTCAGAGATGGATGCAAGCTGAGGAGCTCAAAAATCTGCATTTGCAGACCTATTATGATGAGGTTGAACTCATTCCAGATGGTAGCCGTCCTGGAAAGTTCAGGGATGGAACATCGGCATCTCATGCTCAACATACAAGTGCGAATATGAACAGTGCGTGTCAAGCGTCACACCTCACAGAGATGTGCATTAACGTATTTGCTGTTACGAAAGACATCGAACGTGAAGATACGTCTGCCGAGCTCGAATTGCAGCCGTGGCACTGTGGGGGGGGGGGGGGGGGCCCTTTTTTTTTTTTTTTTTTTNAAAAAAAGGGGGGGGGGGGGGGGGGGGGGGGGGGGGGGGGGTCCTGTTTTGTTTCAGCGTTTCAGTGCTGGATGCAGCCCAACTGAATGGTGCTGCGACCTGAGACGTGGAGAAGACATCTCCCGAAATGCTCGTGCTTCCTCCCTGCTTCGAGCACACGCCATGCATCATGCATGAATCCCCACTTCCCACTGAGCTGTATTCTACATGGATTAAACACGTTTGTTTATTTATCGAGTCAGGTGGCCTCTCCAGGCATCGTGCATCGCCTCCCCACCAAGGTCTGTGCATTTAAAAAATGAATACGAGGAGTGAAGTGGAAGGGTCTTTGATTTCAAGAGAGCTCCGGGCTCCTTCTCCCTCATATGGTGCACGCAATATGCTGCACGACTGTTGCCGTGGGGAGACGGAACACCTCTCGCCGCCGTGTGCAATTTTTACACGTTTCTGCGGAAGAACGGATGGCCGCGAAGCGAGGAGGTGGATGCCCCGCGTCGAACGTCTGCACTGCCTGGCGAAAAGGCCTTCCGCAACTTTCCTGGGCTTTGTCCGAGCAAACGCTGAGAAGAACGTTCCGGAAAGACAAAACGACTAAACAAAATGTCACGACCTTGTGATCCAGGGACTTGTTGGTAGGCATTGTGGGGGGGGGTTACCACTCAGCCGAGCTGAAGAACGTCTTCAGGAGAGAGCTGTGACAGCGGCAGGCCTCTGCAGGGTACCCGACGCGGACGTCACGTTCGCCACGCCGGAAAGGCGTCCGTGAAGCGGAAGGGCGGGGGCCTGTGGGCTGCGGAATACAAATTATAAATTGGAAACCCATGAGCTCTAGTGCGACTAAGGTGCCCGACCAGCCGACCAACCACGTAGTTCCAACCCTGCTTATCCACATCCTTCCTCAGCCTCTTCTGGCGGCTTTCTCCAGACGTGGCTCCCATGCCAGCCAGCGGCTCCTACATGCCGCCTCCCGCGGACTTTTTAGAAAGCGCTGTAAAAATTCCTAAGAACACATTTTACGCTTGTCTTCCACCTGCTCTTTTCCACCGACTTTCCAGCTCCCGCTAGTAAATAAGTCATACGTGTAAATGGTGACAGAGAAACCCAGGGAGACGCATCATCAAATGATAAGTTTTTGGGCAAATTTTTTATTTAAGTTAAAAGCATTGTTCCTTCAAAATGATTAGGAAAAGCTTCCCAAATGTCTGCCGAATTGAACATGAACTATTTACGGGGAACAGCCCCGGCGACAAGACGCGAAATAGTCTACTAATAATAATACGTTAAAGTTTAATAACTCTCCGACGTATTTAGCAACGCACGCGCGCTAACACGTGAGGCGGTTGTCGTGGCAACCCCGGGCAAACGGTCTAAGGTCAAGGCTAAGGTTTGCAACGACACGTTCGGCTTCTGCGCGTAACACCCGCGGGTCGTCGCGTGTGACGTTCACCCGACGCGAGCGGACACCAGACGGGGGGTGGGGGTGCCTCTCCGCCGCCGCGGGCCCGCTCGTCGCACTTTCCGTCGTTTCCATGGCGTCGACTCCCCCGTCAGCCATAACAACTCATCATAACAATTACATCAATTTTGGACTGTAAAATTCAACGACTGCTGGTTTTCATCCGGCGGCAGCGGGGACAAGATGAATGGATCCTGCGTGTCTGATGGGAGCCGTTTGAATGGAAATCAGGGCCTCCTGATGCACGCTGCCAACCGCAGAGAGGTGAGTAATGTGTGATAGGAAGGGTGGGTTGTTTCCAATCGTCTCTCTGGAAAGACACACACACACACACACACACAAAGGCACCACATACCAGCAGTCAGCAGTTTATGACTAAATTCGTAGGGAGGAACTGGGTATGAGCTCACACGCATGATACAGGTAGGGTCTTGGATGAGTTTCTTCATTTGCCCCAGGTGTCCTCGCTCCCTTCCCTTCCAACCCCCCTCTTCCTCTCAACTTCACCCTTTTATTTTCCCACCAACGATTCTGCAGGAACCTTCCCTAAAAGGCTTTTGCCACCTTTCTACAAACCATAAGTCCCACAGGGCTATAGTGTTACAAACTACACTAAATCTGTGTTTGCCTATTCTTGGGTTACCGGGGAGTCAAATAGCAAATCCTGGGAGGTCCATTCCTGGCTCTTTGCTGGAGAAGAAAATCGTCAAAGTCAGAGGTCGCCGGGGAGCTCAGGCGAACCTTCGTCTGCTCTCCATGACCACGGTTTCACGCAAGCTCCTTCTGCACAGGGGAAATACTCCATCTCCCATTACCCAGCGAAGCCTTTTCCTCAGGTGTTCACCAACAGGAAAAATGGGTGCCGATTTAAGCCTGGCTGCAGACGACCCACCTTCTGTGCACATCTGAAGGGAAGCAGTAGAAGCAGTGATCCCCAAGGTCAAGTTAAATAAACCATGGGGTTTATGCTTTTTATTTCACGGAAATGTTTTTTTTTTTTTTCCTCAGCCCTCTTACGCTTTGCAGACAAAGAATTTGAAGGCTTGGGTTCCAGGAGATTGATGATCAAGAGCTGTTTACACATTAAACTATTGCGGCACCTGTAACCTTTGCCCGCGCTTGAGTCAAGGTGCCTGTTGGCTCAGACGGACGCGGACGTTCTAACCGTGACAGCTAACACGCAAGAACTGTCGAATCCGGGATTTAAAAGGCGTTCGAGAAAAGGATGGCGCCAATTAGCCCCTGTCAAATAAACAGCCGACCTCAGACAGGTCTTGAACGTGTTGTTAGCTCAGGGGTTCTCGCTTCTGCCGCCACAGCGCAAGAATTGAGCGCACGGACTCGACCCGGTCAAGGACAGCGACTCAGTAACAGCCGAGACGGCCGTACAACCGGCGCTGGTGTGTCGGAAGAAATCGCCGCGCGCCCAAACTGTGCGCTTCGCGAGGCCCGACTAGGACCTCGAGTGACATTGATCACACGAAAGCGAGTCACGATGCGGATGAATTATACAAGCAATCTGGGGGGAAAAAAAACAAAAAAATTAAAAAAGTACTTAAAGAAATTAACAGTTACTGTTAGGCGTGCGATAAATGAAATATATAGAGCACTCAGACTAAGTGCGTCCGTTCAGTCTGTGACTGTATTGTTCGCATGTCATGAACATAACCTTCGTGGCAACTAACTTTGTAAGAGTAAAAAGCCCCTTATTTCGCCTATTTGTTGGGAAGCAAAGGTTCCGGAGCGTTTCCTTGGCTTTTGTCCTCGGACCCCCTGGTTCCACAGACAGCACTGACCACTGGGTCCACCCCCAGTATTCGACTCCTGCAGCAGGTCCTTTCTTTGCCCCCCGACGGAGCACATTGACTCACCTGCCCCCAAAACTGTCAAAATTATTAAACAACGACACCCCCCCCGAACCCCCACCCGGACCCTGTCCAGCGTCAGGAATTATTTCATGCTGTTAACACCCCATATGGTGCAGCCCAGGTAAAATAAACCTGAAAAATGATACAGCATTTGATAGCGTTCAGTACGTAAATCACACTTATGGGCCAGCAGATAAACTTGTGGAGAAGATACTTAACCTGAACTGCTCCGCTAAATATATTCCGGTGGGTGGAAATTGAAAAGCCGACGAATCGGTAAACATGTACATAAAAAATGCTGTATGCTGCAATATCAACACGTTACAAGGATGTACTAGGATTTTTTTTTTTTAAAAAGGCAGTCGGCCAGTCAGAAGCAAGTTAAGGATGCGCAGGCGTGTACCGCTGTGTTTAGCGTCCTGCCTCGATTCTGACCTACAAGGATAAAGGCTTCCCATTCAGGTTGCTGTTATAAGCATTTTTATTATTTTACCTCTATGGAAATTTCTTCCGGTTTTCTGCCGTGCCAATGAAGAAGAGCATCCAGACCACCTCTTCATACGGCAAAGATGTCCGCTGACACGTGAGACGCGGAGCGACGCGGATCCGGCAGAAGAGACGAAGCGGACTGCCGAAGAGCCCGCTGCATGCTGGGAACCAGCCCCGTCTCGCTTCCAGCTTTAGACCAGCAGATGCTGCCTGGTAGAGGGTCGCGGGTCCAGCTGTGTTTTATGTGCCAGATAGGAGTGTGTTGCTGCCAGAAGGGAGGCGACTGCCTCAGTTGGGCCCCCCCAAAAAAGCAGGAAAACAACCCTTTGCACCTTCAGGCAACTGGGAGGCAATAAATGCGTAAATAATTTGACGACCAGAATAGAAAATCTGGAGAAATAACACGTGAAATATCAAAGAAAAAAGAAGAGAAGAGAAAAATCTGCTTGCGGCAACCTGAATGTACGTTGTCTGGTAAAAACGTAAAGCATATATAGGAAAGTGTTGCAACAGCCTGCTTCAGTTGTACTTTTTCAGGTGAGGAAACATCTTCAAATGGAGCAGAGCTGTGGCATTTCAGCCACACTGCCGTCAGAAGCCATCGTGAAGCTGAGTAGTGCCCACAGTGCGACCGCTGGGGGACGGGCAGGTTGGATAGAGATTCAGGATGATGGGGTGTCGACCTGGGGTCAGTTTCCCTTTTCAACAACAAGTGCCCTTAAAAACTCTAGAACATCTACCGGTAACTGGCTGCTCAGTGCAAGGCCACTGTGTGTCCCAGAAACACCCCTTCTGAAGCAGGGTAAACTGTGGTCGATACACCAGTCCATCACAAGGCTCTCACACTCACACACCACTGTTTAACTGAGACCACTGAGAATCGCAAATCCAACCCAAACACCTGTCCTTGCAGTGTGGGAGCAAACTGGAGCCCCCAGGTCCTCTTAGGGAAAACACACCATCTCTAGACAGACCGATCCACTCTTATCTGAGTTTCTTTAAACCACAAGAGCGAATTATTGACCCCCACCACTGAGGCCAGACAACCAGTGGTGAGACCTACAATCTAGGTCATCGGGCGCTGAGGACCCCCTGCTTTGATGATGCCACCAGCTCACCTGCTCCTCAGCCTCACTTGACTTGGCTTCGCTGTCCTCCACATTGTTGTCCTCAGTAGTATAACCTTTGTTGGCTGTTACTACTGACACTATTTTCCATGTGTAGAAGCCCAGGAGGGGGGCAGCCGCTGGCACTCGGACCCCCAGACGTTCATTTTTCTCCCTCGCCTCCTGGTTGGGAGTTTTTTTGTTTTCTACTCCTCAGTTGCTGGCAGATTTACTGTTTTGCACTTATACCCTGTATAGTTGCTCTCATTGACATTTAACCTTCATCTATAGCTTCACCTGCTTTCTGTTCCGTCCTCCTGATCTACTGTTCAGCTCTGAGTCGCTGTGTGAGAAGAAGCCCGAATTGAACTGAAACCCTTTAGCTGTGAGGCACCAGCACTCCCGGCTGCATCACCAAGCTACTGACCCAAGAACAGCAGCTGAAGAAAGATGCTTGCGTGTGGAGGAGAGTGAGTTGTTCGCCCGGTCTGGACTGTTCACTGAACACACCATCTGCTCGGCAGCAGGCAGCCACGGGCCCCGTAAGGCCCTGCACAACGGATCAAACACGGCGCGCCAGTCTTTAGTTACACACCCCAGTGGGACACTATTAAACATAGTAAAACACGGCCCTTATTCATCTTTCAGGAGGGTGTAAATAGCGCTTAACAAACTTCCATAATCATTACGCTGCTGCTTTGCCCACCGCGTGAAAATGCAACCGGTATCTGCACCATACGTCGCTCTTTACAACACGCTGTTGCTCGAGCTTCGTTTATTTATTTGTCTGGATTCTGCTATAGTCATGCGAGAACAAACAGTTTGGAAGAATTGCCGCAGTAGCAGGGTCACCAACCCAAAGGTCTGCTGCCACACTGCACACCTGTAGCTGTTCACACTGCTAAACTTCCCTCTGCTTGTTTCTTGCTTCACCGTTCCACCACGGCGCTACAGGCTACTCTTTCTTAAGATGAAACGAGGCTTAAATCATATGGTTCTGTGGATGTGCCCGTGGACAAGGAAAACCAAGCGCAGGGTGACAGCTGCTTTACGGAGCGCAGTAATGCAGGCTGTCACATTGTTTGTATTAGTTGGAAGCGTCGTGTAAAATAAGAGGTGCAGCGGAACGCTCTTGGAGTCAAAGGACTCGTGTTCTTCTTCCCTTAAGCAAGCAGGGCATTTCCCTGAACGGATTACAAAAAGCACAAAAATGACCCTGCTGTATAAATGAGTAAATCATTGTAAGGACAGTGTCAACCTGTTAACCCTCCCCCCCATTATCACGCCGACCTCGCATCTCACCACACGCTGCTGCAGAACAGATCTCCCATCAAGTTATTTCCCCTGAAAAGCTGCCAACCTTTCCTCTCACCCTCTCACCCCTGGAAAGTGTCACCGCCTGCAGCGTTCTACCCCGCCATGACGCCGCTCACAGCTAATGAAGGCCTCTAGTGCCATGCTGGCGGTGATGTCCTCCGGCACCATCCGGTCCAAAAAACACACGACACTGGTAAGAATACCCCCCCCAAACAGCCGGTCAGCCGCTAACAATATTCACAGGTGACAGGCAGGAGTGACATCTCCTAACACCCCGGCTACAGCTAACCCCCCTGGGACCCACCAAACGTGAAGCTGAAAGAGGAAAGAACCCACAAATGTTTAAGAAACCAGCAAAAAGACAATAAAAAGATGTGCAGGAAACAAAGAAACGGTGTAAGAGACATTCAGCAATCCTTCGGTATCCAAACTCTCTATATCTGCATGTTCACTCTAATGGCTGTTTAAAGAATAATAGCTACAACTAACTAGTAGGAATTAATAGGGAAACCGATACCTGTATATTGGTAGCAGAAGGGAAACTTTTGCTATAACAAATTTACAAATATAATGTTGCAATAAACTGCCGTTAAACTCGGTGCTGCCGGTACCGTTAAATTTGGCGCGCGGCCGTGTCTTTCGCCGCGTTTGCGCCGCTTCACCACATTTGCTGCATTTTTTTAAACAGACCTGCGTGCTTCAAAGCCCATCGTGACGTGAATGCGGCGAGTTACTTTGACACGCGTCTTAATTCCCGTCATTCAACGTGTCATAAGACTGAAGTGGGGCCGCGGGCCCCGTGCACGCGCGCTCTCACCTCCCGCGTGTGGCGCACTGAGTGACACGTGGAGCGTGCTGTGCTGCACACGAACGCGCCATAAACATGCAAAGTGTTTTTTAATCGGGTAACTGGTGTTTACCGCGTTCTTCATGCTGAAATCATAGGTTATATAGGTGCTTTTGAAGTGGCCGGGAGAACATTACTTCCCCATATGGGAAAAAGACACTATTTATCCGAAAGATCTGGTATCCGATGTTTTTTCAGGGAGAAAGTAGATTCGGATATCAAGGGATTACTGTAACACGGATCTTATAAGAACGAAATGGAAATAATTTTAACACTTCCAGTACGTGAAGACGAAGCGCTCAACCTCAGTCTTTCAGAGCAGCCAGGAAAGTGGTGGTGCAGCTGCACTGTGTTCTTCATGCAGACGTGTCGGTCGGGCTGGAAAAGTAAAACCGTGGTACATTTTCCATTGCTTGAAACCTCTAATAACCTCATCAAACTCCCGTCTCTGACGGATGATTTCGTTGGCATATTGGGGTAGAGCTGCCGCGTTTAAAGGTGACGTTGTGTTTCTTTCTTGATCCTCCTTTTTGATTTTTGTCAGAAAGGTGCTAAACCCGGATAAGGATGGTCTTCAAATGATTATTCGGGGTGGGAGTGTAGAGAGCGAGTCAGCTGGTGAAATCGATCTCAACAGGAGCGAAAGCAGGTGACAACCCAACCCATAAGTGTAGCTCATCCTGCAGAAATTGTGTTAGAGAAACATGACTTTCGGCGCTCTCAGGCAGACTCACAACTTCCAGATTGTTGCGGTGATTTTTAAATTCTATTTTGTCCACTTTTTCTTGCTTGCAGCTCCGCCTTCTGCTCCAGAATATCTATTAACTTGGTTTTCAATTCTAGCCAGTCCTCCCGTTTAGAGATCCTACATTACCATTTATCCCTGAGAACAAGTAAATCGGAGAATTCTCCTTCAAAAGTGCAGAAGTCTCTCCAGCGCTCAGCGGAATATTTGCGACGTCTATCTTGGCTTCCATACGGTTCGTTTGACGTGATAAATTTCTCATGTACGCCGACAAATCTGCCAAACCTGTGCCTGAGGGTGTGTTGGTGCAGCTGGTAGCAGAATGGGTGGCCACAGCTCCAATTCCTTCTCCATGTTTGTCAAAAATATCCCGTGTGTGCATTGCAACTCTCTTTGGTTGTGTAGGTTCAGTCATACCTTTTCCAGCAGATTCTTCTTTCCATCCTCACCCCTTTTCAAAGTGCATTTTGGTGAAAATCGGAAATCCGTGTCCTTAGAACAAAGCATGTCAAATTCGATCAACTGTGATGACCTAGGATCATATGAATAGAGCAAATATACAGAAATTTTGGATCTCTGGAGAGGAGAGGATACAAAATTTGTGGCCATCTTGAAGGAGTCTCATCACAAGGCCATCTCAAGCAGTTGAGAGAATAACAGCTGGGGCCTAATGACCTTGAATAAAGGTGAACACCACCCTAGACAGCGCCACACATAAAAACAGCTTCCCAGAGTCAAGTGGTAGGCTCAAGTTAGCTGCAGCTTTACCTTGAAGAGGGAAAAAGAAGTAAATATCTACCGTTAAAGAGTGTTTGGATGAAAGAGAGGAGAGTACTAAGGGAAACAAGCAAACAAAATTTTTTCTGGTCGGGCGTTATACTGGAATGGCAGTTAACCAACGCGGCTATTGAGATCCTCCTCGAAAAAGTTAAACAGCATTATCTTAATGATCTTGACTCTGCGTGATCTCTGAGGCTAAGCTTCAGCTCAGTGTTAAGTTATTTACGCCTCCCACCCATCTCAGTGTCTCACCCCCCAAACTGCCAGTGCAGCTGTAACCTTCGCAGGCATTCGGCGGCTCCCTGATTAATCGCTCGTGCCGCAGAGCCGCGGCTGGTTTATTCCTGGAAAGGTCCACAGTTGGGAAATGGAAATACCATTTCTAAGTGTTTTTTTTTGTTTACACTTTCATGCCAGAGCCAATGTATTAATCTTATCACTTCAAATGGTTTTGTGGACCTATGTGGGTCTGTTGGGTAAAGAAAAAGAGTCTGGTTTTTACTTACTGCTCCGGCTCTTCGATGCTTGCAGTACAATTCACAAAGATATAAAGTAACAATAAACTATCTGTTATTTGGCGGCCCCCTTTGTTTGAGTTGACTTATTAACGTCGGGTTTGCACAATTCACTGCAGGGGGTTGACTGAAAAAGATCTGAGACCGATTCTACTGTGCCGTTGTGATGTCGTCCAAAATCAAGGCGTTGGGACTGTGGACCAACAGTAGGACCAGTTGCTGTTCTGTCCTTCACCCCAGGAGTTCATCACTGTTTTGCAATGGCCGCTAGTACAATAAAGACGTAAAGCTGAATCTTGTGTAAAGCTCAAGAAACCCGGTTAAGAGACTTTTGAGATAAACGGAGGCAACGAGAAAAATTTTCAATTAGCCCGCATATTAACAACAGTTTCTCCGTTCGTACAGCCGCGGTTTTACCGCGTCGATTCGGCGTAAAAAATCTGATCAAGGGTCCGGCAGCAGGAGTCGGGTTTTGAACCCTTTTCCTGCAACGACACAACTATGCCAGCAGTGATTGTTGGAGATTGTTTGAAGGAAGCATCAACATGCTCGACCTCAACGTGTCTCATCGGTGTAGATGGTAGGAAGCAGACATCCGTGCTGATTTATACAGCTGGACAGACAGACAAACTGTGGTCCGACGAGAGAACATCCTCAGTCGGGGTGCAGGAATTAGAGCAACGCAACAGTGTACGAATGGTGCACTTGCGGAACGATGATGCTCCCAAAAACGCTCGGCCCTCAGAAAGCTACTCGCACTGCAGGACCGGTGCATCCGAGGTGCTGCATCACGGGTTACGATGCGACTCAGCACAGATGCGTGGTTGGATCCTACGTCTGGGGTTTAATCGCGCGTGTTCCTGTCACCGTGTCGAATCCCCTCGTTCCCTCAGAGGCTGGAGTTCCATCTAAGACTATCGCCCTGCAGGAGAGAAATCCCTGCCTGAGTCGTTGCCCCCCAAATTGACCTTCCTGGCCAGAGAACAAGGCTCAGCGAGCGGGAGCAGGACGGAGGAGCCACGCTGGAGTCAAGGGAATCCTCTCATTGCACCACGTGTGGCCTTTATCCCATCGCCCTGCTGGAGATTGTCATACCGCAGCGCTTTGATGTTCTCTGTTGAGGATCACAGCAGCTGCACACCCTTCACCAAGACCAATGTTGGCGTGTCAGCGGAGCGACGCGCAGACACAGTTTGGGATCTCGAATGTAATTTTCTTCACTGCGACGAGAGAAATAACAAGAACAACGGCAACAATAACAACAACAAATTGCAAAAGCGCTCGCAGTGCTACTGACTATTCAAATAGCTCCTTAGTTTCAAGACACATTCTGGCTTGACTGCGTGGCTGAGAATCAAAAGCAACAAAACTAGCAGTGACAAATCCCGCTTAAGGACAGAACATGTTCGTAGAGCCAGAATAGCTGAGGGGGGAGAAGGAATGTGATCCAAGAAACCAGAAAACTAAACTGAGCTAAATTTAACTGCAGGAACATTTGGACGAGTGTTTCATACGTGTGACAGAGAGATTTAGACATCTCCTCGGTGCGTAACAGCAGACGCGCACACACACACACACACACACACACACACACACACACACACACACACAACAGCAGCAAGCTAATGAGACCTCTTTCCTCTTTATGACTGGCTTCGTTGGTTTGGTTTACTGTGTGAAATAATGGCATCAGGAGTCATACTGATGACTTTTAACTGAGCGCTTCGTCTGAGTCAAGCTTCTCCTTGGAAGGGTTCTACGGGTGAGAGGACTGTATGGGTTGAATGCTTGCGCCCATCCCGAAAATAAACACACCTGACCCGTCCGCGTGCAAATAGACCCATTAGAGAGGATTCAGGTAAACACAGACGGCTCAGGGAATGTTAGCATTGCAAAGGCGTCGCTCAGTCAGACTGTCAGGCTAGAACCCACCCGCTGGTTGCGAGGTGCACTCCTTAACCTCGGCCGAAGGAGAATAAACGAAGTGGAGACGGCCCGATCTCCTGGCACGGGATCAATAAAAAGTCGGTAGAAAAGCTCTCGGTGCGGAATCAAACCTTCAAAGTTATGATCAGCGTATCAATAAACTAGGTGCTTGATGGTGACAAATTCGCTCTGAATAGTTGGGACCGGCTGCTTCAATGAGGGGCTAAGTCGGAGAGACCCGCTTGACCAGGGGGCTGTAACCGAAACATCGCCGAGATGAAAAACCTCCTCCAAAGTGTGGCATTGTGCTGTATCTATGTTAAAGGTGGTTTATTGTGGCTTAGATGTGATGTGACCTCATGGAGGCTCCTCATGCAGACGGGAAGGCCGACGGTGACGGGAAGGTAGGGTTGATGACCAAGTTATGGGATTAACTGTTTCATTTCTCTCTCGTGCCTAATGGCTTAGCTGAAGCTCCTGGGAAGCTCTGTGACTTGAACATAAGTGTAACGCAGCATTACGAAGGTGATATATGTGGTTGAGATGTGGTCTTTCTGTCGTCCTCCGATGTTGACGGTGCGGTTTTAGCATAAAGACGATCGAGGTACAGATCACCTGTTCGCGGCTGCCGAGGCTACAGGCTGCTATTGGTTCGTATCTGTGGACATCTGATTCAAACCGGGTGATTAAACTAATCCTGTTCTAAAGGTCTGAACCCCAGCACGGATTCGGGACTGATATTTGTCCCGCGCAGCTTGTGGGTGTTGACTGAACGGCGACGCGCTGCTATCTTGCGACGTTTCGCGCTGAAAATGGCCGTTTTTTGGGCCGCAAGGCCATCGTCGCGGTGGAACCCGGTTCTCAACAGGCCGAGCGTCTCTCCGCCGTGAAAAGGACGTCCCGACGTCGGTCAAGTAGGCGGCGAAAGCATCTTTTGCTTCTCCCGGTTTTGCGAGCGCCGTGGGATTTTCACCCGTTTGCGTCTGATCGAGGTCACAGGTCTGGATTGCACAGAATCGCTCTTCTGCAGAAGAGCCGGAATGAAAGGTTGAATTGCTTGGCAGCCACCCTAACCTGAGGTGGCTCATTGTAGACGACTGTTTTCCCTTTGGATGACTGTGTTTACCTAAGCGGTTTCTTACCGTCCCCTTCCGGGACTCGAAGCTGCGTTCTGTCTTAAAACCCAGATCCTTAGCTCTCGGCCTCTCATCTTTACGCTTTTAACGCGTCTTCTGTGTTTGATTTACACACTTTCTTTGCTCACACAGACTCGTGGTCAAATGCATTTGGGCAGGTGGAACCCGAAGCAGGTGCAATGGCGGCGGTCTTGCTGTCGGACCACTGCGCCGCCTGTTGATTTAAGGGGGGAGAAAATGATTTATTCCTGCAGACCCCTTTAGGAATCGAGACGGCTCTCGAAGGCGTTGCAAAATGTTGACGGCTACGCACTGAAGCAACCCAAACGTGTGATAGTTTATTAGGGGGAACAGTTTAGCTTTTGGGAGTTAAGTATAAGAATTCGCCTTATCTGGGCTTTCTGTGGTTAGAACCTGTGCCTGAAAAGCAGTCAAAAAGTCAGTCGTAAGCAGCAACCAACATTTTGGTTTTACGGTACTTTATTTCTGAAAGCCGCACACGTCACGCCGGTTTGGAGGTGGCTGTAATGTGATGTTAAGGAAGGGGCGGATGGGGCGTTTCTCGGCGAAACGCGTCGTGTGGACACGCGGGGTTTCTCCTCACGTCGACAGCGAAACTTTAAACCGCCATCGTGCGACGGTGAGCTCGCGGAGCAGCCGAGGAACGCACAGCCCTCCCGCCGCCCGGGTTCGATCCAACGCGGCGCCTTCCCACAGCCTCCTCTTGCCAAACCGGGGAGTCGAACGTGGAGCAGACGTAGCTGCTGACAACCGCCTAAGATCAGTCGTGCGTCTTCCTCCGAGTTGCTGAGCTGAAGCGACGAACATCACAAAATGATGAACCTCACCGACCTCAGCAGATGCAGGAGGCAAACAAAAGCGAGAAGGTGAAAGGGAACAAACGTCTCCCCCCGTTTCATTCCAGGGTGAACGAAACAAGTGAAAGGTGCGCGACCGTTTCCCAGGCCTAAACGTTCCGGCAGTTTCCGGGAAAACTCTCGGGGCCGTCCGAGATCCGTTACCTTTGCCGCGATGATTTGAAGATCAGAATCCCAGCCGCGGGATTTTTGTTTCTTGAGCCGCGGTCCTGTTGTGGTTACGATGTACCGGCATCAACAGACTAATGACGGCAAAGACGGTCAGGAGAAGCCAAAATCCCCCAAACCCATAAATCTGTGCGTGGTGCTGTGATCCACCGAGGGAGACAATGCAGGCAGGACGTGTGTTGCGGTCTCAGGTTTCAGACTTTATTATCTATCGATTTTCTGCAGCATTCAAATTACAGGTATATCTGTAACAAACCCAGAGTGTTCATTTCGGAGCAGTTTATTAAGCTGCTCGGTCTGCGTCCTGCCAGACTGAACTGCGAACTGAGGGCTCGATCTTCCGAAGCTTGGGGAACAGCACCGGTAAAAGGACCTCGCTTGGCGAACAGAAAGGGGGTGGACGAAGTCTCGGGGAAGGATCTTTCTGAACTGGCTCCATAAGTCACTTTGTATGAAAGCACCTCCTGCTGCTCCAACCTGTAGCGATGAAACTGCTTACCCTGAAGCGATGCAGTCAAGATGACCCCGCAGAATAAACCAGGACACTTTTAAGCAGCTCCGTGTGCCTCACTTACGAGAAGAGCATCAAAGGGCCTGACTAACAATAATAATAAAGTTTTTACTTACATCTTTTGTGTAAGTGCTGTCTTAACCAACTGATGTGCTGCCTGGATTGCTACAGAAGATGCTCGGAGAAACAAAAATTATTTTTCCCGTCCCCAGAGAAATGTATTCCTTCCATCTTGGACCGGTCTTGAAAAATAACTAATCTTTAACTTCAAAACGTACAGTTAAGGTGCCTTTTGTAGTCGGGCACTGATTGTAATAGAGTTTCTTCAATTACATCCCACTCCATTATAACAGCTTGGCGGTCATATAAAGTCCTCATGTGCACCAGGGCTCCTATTCAGTGGTTTATTTCGGTGTTCTATTACTGAAGTGAGATTTTATGAGTCTGCTTAACAAAAAGATTGCTTTGAAAGCGTCCCCCCCCCCACCCGAAGGAGAGGAATAATGCATTAATAATAACAGCATAATGAAGACCTGTGTTGGAACTTGGATCTCAGGAGCCAGCGGACAGCGATCTCTGCGTCGGGCAGACACGCGGTGCCATGAAGAGAGCTCAGTCCCAAACCCTCCGGAACAATTAGAATTCAGCGGCGTCGCCACCGACAGCGCTGACCGCCCCGGCCCTGCCAGGCTCCGAGCGCCTGTCTGAACTGGGGGCATCGGCGGGGTGGGAGGCGGCCGGTTACAGAGCTGAAGCTCATCCGTTGCATTCGCATTCACGTTTATTCTGTCCGTGCGTCATGCTTTTTTTTTTTTGTTTGCTGTCATTGCTGCGATCGCAGTTGTTTTAACTACGAGCGCAAAGCGATGTCACTTGTATCACCACCACCGTCCTCTCTGGCATCACCGCCCTCGTAGCGCTTCCAGAATTAAAATTATAACGTATGAGTCAAAGTACCGGGTGGGGAAAATAGATGGGAAAAACGGCGCCGTCTCATTATTTACCCTCTGCTCATCCCTTTAGTTCCGTCCTCCGCGGGCTGGTTAAGCACGCGAAAACGTGTTTGAGCCAACGCACATCTTGTACGAACTGGTATTTTGCAGTCAAGGTCTCGATAAGAAGGCTACGCGAAAGGTGCTGTTTCCAGGTCATCGTGCTTGACCAGCCATGTCACAGGACATTAAGAATGTTAAGTGTAGTACTTTTCCGACATGTACGTGGCAATACAGTCAACGATGGTGGGACAACAGGAGTGAAATGGAACGAAGTGGACAAGTGAGCGATGTGTTGTAAGACCTCGCTGTGATTTTAGCCCCTTGTTCGCACCCTGCGGTCCTCCTAGCACGTTGCCATGGCTACAAGCAAAGTCCCAACATTGCAGCCAATAGCTCTCTGTCAGTGTTACTTCCCTACCCACCGATGATCCCATAGCAATGCAGCTTGATGCGCAAGAGGAAAAATAAGTTAAAACAAAACGCAGCTGACATCGTATACCTCACCGTGAGTCCCGCTCGGCAGCCAAAGGGACGGCAGGCTGTCTACGGGAATGAAGGTCGGGTAGTTTGTAGTGGAAGCAGCACCATCCACTGTGGGCTGGGACGTGACCCGCAACACGACCGATGTATCGGATATCGAGCGCAGAAACGGGGCTCCGTTAACTTCCTCACTTGCTGTGAACGTTGAAGCCGCAAGCTGAGATGCAGACGCTGAAAACCATGTTCTCCGAAGTGACGTGCAATGAGTAAACAAAAGTGCGACTCGGAACACACACAGGAAGACCACAGGGGAACAGGTGATGCGACACAAATTTGTGGAATTGAAGATCAGGAGGGTGCAAAAGGGATCTTGAATGAAAAATGGGATTCAGCAGCTTTGAAGGACAGAGGAAACTCCACCCACTAGGGGCAAATTTGACAACCTTTTGCACCTATTGTGAGGAAGACCACCAAGTGGCCAGTGGGCTCTAGGTTCAGTGTAGGGATCAGGATGTGTATGTATTTCAGGTCCAACACGTTCACTCTCTTGTAGGGCTTAAGCAGTACTCGAGGAACCCAATCTGCAGAAACAAGGAGCGGAGATACACTGGAAGTCAAACAGAGCACCTGCAGTGACATTTTGGATCAAATAGCCAACGGAGGCTAAATGGTGGAGGCTGTAAAGCCCCACTGGAGGAATTTACAGTAACCCAAACAGGGCATCAGTTAGTTAAAGCCACAGGTATGGAAATCTTACGAAGGAAGGAAATATAAAAAATTATGCCTATATAATGCCGAGGGACTCGGTTATTGTTCTGCACAAACCGAGTCCATCAAAGCGGAAACAGGGCTGGTGCGTAAGTCCAAAAGACCCTTTTAATTGTCCACACGGGTCTTTCGGAATGAAAGTTTATGGCCTGTCCTGCCATAAAACCCACCTGTTTTGCTGCACCTCAGACGGAAAATGTGAAAAATCTCCGCACGATGCAGAAAACTCATCTGACAGCACTATTTTGCCTGTGAGAGAAACCAGAGTTATTGTTTTCAGTTTAATGAACCTTTCATTGTCACAGAAAGAAGAAAAATGTTTTTCTCCCCCCCCCGTCTCTCAAATCCTCCATTTTGAATCTCATATATATTTAATCGGGTCTTTGATTTTCACTCAAACAAATAACTCCAACCTTAAAATGATGCAGTAGATTCTCTGATGATAGATCGTAGTAGTAATAGCCTCTGTGGACTTTTGAAATGTGACTATTTTCATAACCATGCGTGTCAGAGGGCTGCTAAAAAATTGCTTATTTCTGTTGGAGAAAGAGGGCCAGCACATTCTCAGTAGCCCACTTAATGTGCACCACGGGTTACCATGGAGCATATTTCTTATTAGCTGATATTTATTTGAAATGAAAATGAGTGCTATGCTAGATATTCTATTTTGCGGGACGTTATATTTTACCAACAGAAAACCTTCAGAACTAGCATGTAATTATTTAGTCCCAGGAGTCCACAGCTCCGTACCTGAATAAAAATGACGGATTTTGCCACAATAATTTGTCCCTTTTAAGCCACATCATATTTTTCACTTACAACCATAGGCCTCGGAGCAGAAACTGTGAGAAAATTGGCTTTAAAGAACTGAAGGAAGCTAGCGATTCGGAAAGGGTGCAGAGATGGGAAACGGTGAAGGAGGAACCTCACACTTTTGTCTTCCATCAGTGGTAAGTAGCCTGGTAAGGTGTGGTCCCCTATTTGGAAAACCAGTTGAAAGAAATGCCTTCACGTTGCCCACGCAGTGCCTCACGTCACACTTAAAAGGTGTGAACCAAGTTTACCTAGGACTGCAGATGACTGGTGAAAAGCCAAGGCGTTCTGCAGTCCATCTCTAGACGTACAGCACCGCGTCAATCTGGTACTGCAGCGTTGGCGTTTTTGCATGCCTACGTGAGCGCTAGGTCTTCCATCACCATCAAACCGGCAGCGTCTCTACGGCCAGCCGATCCGAGAAGTACTGAGGACAAATGATTGTACTTTCGAGCCCTGGCTGAGTGCTTAGAAGCGTGGCTGGAGGAGAAGGTTGATGGAGGAGTCGAGGAATAAACACTCCTCCCAGAGCTGCTGCTGTGGATCGGCCTTCATGGTGGGGCACACTCACTCATATATGAGGGCAGCAGCTGACATGTCACGTACAGAATTGGGGTGAGCAAGTCGCTCAGGAGAGCATAATGTAAAGCTGCAGAGCGTGGCAAGGCACGAAACGGAGGTCTGAGGGATGACACAGCTCGTGCTCGCAGAGAACGAATGCCCAAGGATGAGGTGTGTAGGAGCATAGCATGGATTATTCACTTTCCTTGGCATATTATTTTAAGAAAGTAAACTTGTCCCTACTGGAAGTCGAACGTTCCCCTCGGAAACGGAAGCGGGATATTAACCGATAGCTACTGATGGTTGCAGAAGTGGGATTTCAAATGGTGGCTTCTGTACTCGCGCGCCAATAGCTGGAGGACCGTGCTGATCGCAGGCAGCAACAGGATGGTTTGGAGGTTCCTCTCAACCGCATGCAGAGAAGGAAGCAAGAGAGAACGTCAGCGAGAGAAGATAAACCAGGCGAAAGAATCCTGTCGGGCACTGGCGGAAGTCAGGGTAACACGTCGACTCGTTCTTCTCCGAGCTGCTCCGGTTCACAGGCCGCGCTCAAGCTGCAAATCACAGAAAGGTTAAATGGGAACAGCGCCGTTTGTGCGGTGGAGATGCGCGGCCTTATCCCCCACCATAGAGACACAATTAAGCCTGTCACGTTTGATAGCGAAAAACCTACCGCGTTTGTTCGACGAGAAGAAAGTAGGTTCTGGATAAATCTGACTCAGTCCCAGATAAAGGAGGTCTCTCCCCCCTCCGCTCTCCACATTTAAGATTAGTGTGCAGGGCCTGATCCATTTTTATCATTCAGCCCCCCCAAAGAAACAAAAAATATCATGCAACATTGACACAAGATATTTACATGCGAACGTGGATTGAATAAATGGACATGAATGCTGGAAGGAGATAAGGCGCAGGGGGTACGGCTCAGCGACACGCTCTCTCCACGGCAACGGATCCATTGCGCGCCACACAATGGCTGAGAAGAAGAAGACGAAGAGGAAAAAATACCCCGTGTCTGTCAAGTCTGTGCCGTCTGTCGGTTATTTTCCAGCAAAACACCCCGAGGGCGATATCCAAACTGGGTGCCTGCTGCAAAAGGAGTTTTTGGTTGCATCAGGTGTAATATTTTGACACCGGGTGCAGCCTTCACGCCTTTAGCCACCGAGTGGAAAAGTGCTACTGTAGCCTTTGAACACTTCAAAACAATTCCAACAAAACACAGCAGGCTTTAAACCAACGGACACACTTTGGAGAATCGATTTGCCCGGAGTCTCGTGTCAGAGCTTCACGTAATTATTCGCCTCTATTTATTCGAAACCTTTGTTCTAGGTGGCTTACGATGCGGGATAATTTTACAATTACTTGCACATTTACAGCACACACAGGAGCGATTTTTACTTTGTCAATTCCGGGTAAGTAATGTGATCAAGGGTGCTACAGCGGGAGTGAGATATATCCAGAACCACTACGCCCCCCTAACTACACCCACTGTATGCAGTTAAGCTAAATGCCGAGGAGTCCAGAAAATTTCGAACTGAGATGTTGGATCGGGTTCACTTGTTTAAGCAGTCAGACGGTGGGTGGGTTGCATTTGGATACGCTTTTTGTTCGTGGCGACAGAGCCGCATTCTGTGTGGAGCGACTATCTCTGGACGTTGCGCGGATCTCGTACGATCTTTAAGAAAAACTGGCATTGCGTCCACGCGATTGGCTCCTCTCCACGCCGTGTTTCGTAAAAATCCACGCTATGTTCTCTGCGATCTTCTCGGGCGAGTTGGCCTGCTGGTTCAGCACATTTTAAGAATCATGAAGAAGCTGAAGGAATACCTCGGGGCTTGCGAAGCTGTGAGCAGAAGTGGTTCTATAATAAGTTACTGCTTATTGTCAATAACCTGTTTGTACCAACATTGATGTCAGGGGTTTGCGGAAAACTCCGAGTCTGAAACCGGAGCGTTGCCTGCGATCATTAAATGACAGTTATTTGTGATCAATAGGATTACAGGAGGAGAGCATCCCTTCAGCTACAGAGCGCCTGAGGTTTGAAATAGTTTGTTAGATATTATCAGAAAGGTCCCTTCAGTGTCAGAATTCAAATCAAGGCGTAAAACTCATCTCTTTTCCTTGGCTTATCCGACATAAGTAACGTCGGATCCTGCACGCTTCACTCCTGCATCTCGTCTCCGTTGTATAATGATGTTGTCTTTCAAAGTCATCAGACCCTAAGCCCCTCTCTTTGAGTTTCTTTGTATCACAAGTGCGGATTGTAGACCCCCCTCCCCTGATGAGGCCAGACGAAACCAGCGGGGAGACCAGCACTCCATGTTGCTGGAAGCTGAGGACCCCCCTGGCATGATGATGTGATCAGCTCACCCGCACCTCAACATCTCTTTATTCAGCTTTTACTAGAGAGGACTGACTGACTCAGCTTTTTTGCAGGTTAACCTTTCACTACTGCTGCTATTTTTCTATGGGTAAAATGCCCAGGAGGCGGGCAGCCGCTCGCACTCGGACCCCCAGAGATTTATGTCTCCTGGCTGGGAGTTTTTTTGTTTTGTTTTCCTCTCCTCAGTTGCCAGCAGGCTGATCGTATTGCACTCGTACCCTGTACGTCTTATTAAATAACCTCACCGCTCGTACCTGTCACAAGTGTTCTGTTGTTTCAATCTGCTGTGAGTCGCTGTATGAGAAGAAGCCTCTGTAAAAATGAACTGAATTCGGGAAAATGACTGTTCATTCGTATCGCTCTTGTCGGCTTCCAAAATCAAACACTAAAACAACTTCATGTTAACTGCATGTACTTTGGTAAATGAAGACCCTACTTGACTTGACAAGATGATGTCAAGGGTTATAGCTTTAGAAAGTAAAAGCTTTGAGAAAAATTGGAAAATAATTTAACACAAAAACTTGAAGTGGGTTTTGCAGTGCACGAATTCTGCCGGTGTGGGGAAAGCAATACGAAACAAACAGAAAAGGCTATTACGTTTTACATAATTTATCAGGCCAAAAATAAAATTTCAGTCCTCTGTATATATTGTTGTTTTTGAAGTCCGTTCTTTTATACCGGAGTTCACCGGGATGCATTCTGGCAAAGTAACGTCAGTCATTTCAGGCTCTTGCTCCACGGCTGAGCGTGTTTCCAACTTGAAGATGTTTCCTAAGTTGGTTTCTGTTCGGGTCGTGACCAAAGATCACTAAAAGCATCATCTGCCCAGGTCTGGTGATGAAGAACCAACGTTACATTTTGCGCACGACTCCATAAGATAATGGAAGCATTCTGTGAGCTGCAAACTGACTCTGTTGTCTCGCATCTTCCCACAGCGCCTGACTAAAAAAAAAAAAAACACGTACAGTAACAGGTCTTCCCGTATTTATTTCCCACACTAGCCACATTAATCCCATAACTTCTATTTCTATTATGCACACACACACTCACACACTTTTGCGACGCAGCTGGCATTTCCCGGCGAAAAGCGGCGCGCTTGATTTCCACCTGTTTCGAAAATGTGCACGGTCCCTGCGTTGCCATAGCAACGCGCAGAAAATCTGATCGAAAGAGGTCTCTCCTACTTGACTTGCTCTGATCCCTACCTTAATATTATTTTTGGAGAGGGAATTTTTCAGCGAAAACAAAACTAAGCATGTTTTGTGCAGCAGATACACCGGGGTACCGGTGGGGGTGAAAATCGATGTAGCGAAAAAGACTTTTTTTGTATAAGCAAGGGTTAAAAAAAAAAAAAGCCCTTAACCTTAAGCTCGAGCAGCGATGCTTTTGTCTTGATGCTATCTTGCTAATCCCTAACCGAATCCGCATTCGTCCGTGTCACGGAACAGCCCCCTGGCGCCCCTCAGTTGACCGCTTTTACTCCTGAGTCGCAGTTTTGCAGAGGGTCATTTGGCCACATAGATGCCCTTGGAGTTTCAAATCCCACCTGGACAGAAAACTGTCGTCTGTTAAATCAAAAGCCATCCCAATACATCTATGCATGTTTAGTGAGAAATACGCTATATCATTAATAAAATATTAGAACATCACCGTTCAAAATGCAGAGCTGGTACAGGAGGCGGCGCACTGAAGGTTTCTGTAGACCGGCCAAGTCGTCTTGAGCAAAGTTTTTGACACTGTTTTGCATTTCCCATATATATAAAAAATAAAATGAGTAACTACAGACACATATGTGGCATATAATAGTTCACAGATACATTTGGACTGGAAGTCTAGAACCTGCCTAAAGTCCATTTTACCACCAAGTCATTGAACACCTGCTCAACTAACGGTCACGTTCTGTAAAACTCCTGGATATAGCTTTGGTTTTAAAAATCAGTAAGATTATTTCAGTGTTTTGTTAACTTTGAGCAAAGATGAAAACTAATTTAAACGGCTAAAAATGATCTGCAACCTTCAGGACGGGCGGAGGGGAAAATATGTCCGATCTACACTTTCCTACTGAGCCATGCGTTGTCGGCCAGTGACCGGACACGCTCCCGTTGTCGGTTCGCTGCCCATGTTTCACAGGGTGTGGCGCTAGAGAGAAGTTACAAAAAAGTTGGTTTCGCAGTTTAGTTGCGGTTTTTAGGCTTAATGTACTTTTTTAAAGGGGGAGAACAACGCAGGTTTCACGCAGTGGGAGTTACCGTCCGAGGTCTTACTGCGAGTCACAGCCTCAGCCGTGCTGAGAGTTCAAGCCTTTGTTTGGAATGTCAACCGCAGACGGGTGAAGGGCTGCGATATCTAAGCCTTGTTTTATAAAGCGGTTGTTCGTTGCACGAGCCTGAGAACTGGCCCCCGTTCGGCTGAATGTTGTTCTGTTCCGCGGTTGGACATTTACCGGAAACACAAACGTTAACTTTAATAGTTACCTGCTGCTCCGTAAACTACCTACTTCCGCTCTGAGAACTTAACTTCATTGCTTATGTCACCACTTTTAACGCTAAAAATTTCTGACGGGTCCTGTGTCGCTTTTTAAGTTTCGTTTGTTCTTCTTCATACTGTGCGTTGAAAGGCCCGTATGGGAGGCGTCCGAGACCCGCAAGACTTGATGTGTGTAATTTTAATTGTTTTCCCACAGACAGGTGCGAGAACAGATGTACCTTTGTGTTGCTTTGCTGGGAATATGTAAACCTTTCATCCCGGCACGGCATAACAAGAGAACCTCCTGCTTCCCTGTCAGCCGCTAGCTGTCTCTATTAGCAGCAGTGACAGTGCAAAGGGAGAAATGGCCTCCTTATCGAACCCCCCCCATCTCCCATAATGCACCACTCTTCACCTTGAGCTCTTTGAAACCAGGTGGCTGGAGAAATGCTTTGTATCTCAAGTGAAACCGAAGCATACCGAGGCCATACCAAGTCACCTTGCCACAGACGCGTGAAAGAATTGGCAAACAAACCAGGCGTCAAAGATCAGTCTCCGTCAAACACGCGGGCGCGCAAATAAAGTGCAGCGCGGACGTTGAAATAATCTCGTATAAGGTGTCTCAAGGCATCTACGAGCAATCCGTATTGAGAAGAAGTCTGTAAGACTCGACGCGGGTGACAAAAATTTGCCACCATTAGGGACCTTCAGACAAATTACACGTTTTTCCATTAACTCGTGTCCAACAAGGCATAGCAAGATGACGTTCCTCGTCCATCTTCGAAAAGATGTTGACCTGCACAACAGGGGAGAGGAAAAAAAACAAAGCAGCACAAAACACACCGACATCTCTTCCTTCATTCTGACTTCACAGTCGTAATGATGTGGGCGGCAAACCTGCTGAACCGCCAGTTTATCGGACTCGTGTCCGGGCCAGAAAGTGGGAAGGTGAGTAGCAGCAACACATTAGGCAGGACTGAACTGGACTAGCGCTAAAGTGTTTGCTTTCTTACCCTTCTTACCCACAAGCCCTGCTAGGGCCGTGGGGCACCACACAGTGGCGCTCGGATCGGAGTCCAGCGAAAGAAGAAAAGCAATAACAAAATATATGCTGCTAAACTTATTTCAGCAGTCTCTCGGAATCCAAACCATCCATACCCCGATTTTCGCTCTCGAAAACGAACGCCCGCATGCAGGCGTCCCAACGGATATTTTTATCCGAAGCTCAACCATAGTGAAAAATTAAGATGAAGACAGCGGACGGAAAATCCTTAGCGTGCCGGACAGGAAAACTTTAAAAGCAATTTTAACACGATGATCTCACTGCTCGTGGAACGTGACAGTTATCGTGTTGTGTTACTCTGACGCACGTCTTTGTTCCCTCCGTTCAGCATCTCGTAACACTGACCCCCCCCCACAAACACAAAACCCCCAAGTGTTTTCCGAACAGGTTACTGTTGTTTAGAATGTTTTACGGTGCTGAAGTCACACGTTGGTCCACGTGCTTTTCGATGGGCTGCGAGCGGTTTGTTATTTCTTATTATTTCTTTGGCCATTTCAAATAACGGGAAGTAGAAATTTAGCCTCTTTCGCTGGCGGATTAGATTCGGCCGCCGAAGGGTTACTTAGTGACGCGTGCGGCACCGTGTATGATTTTTACCCTTCCTCGCTGCCTGTTTGGGTCTTTCTTAAAGCGTGTAGCGGCACGTACGCACGTGTGTTTGGGGGAGCCAAACTTCAAGCCCGTGGCTGGAAAAACAAAGAAAAAACAAACAGACAGACAATATGACGGAGATTTAGCTTTATAGATAGCGAGATCGTGCGCCTGTGGCCGAAACATCTCAGCGATGCCAGATAATGCGTACGTTAATATTCCATATTAGTCATGCCCACAAGCCTGGTTTTAACCTGGTTTGGCCTTTTAATTTCTCCACGATGTGATAGGTTATTGTGCGTAACCACTGTCTGGCATGATATGGTGGTCCTATCAGTGAGGCATGCAGGAGCACGACCACATCCATCCCTGGCTTTCTTCATATCTAAAGGGACAACCAGGGGACAGGAATTCATCGCATTGCAGAGCCTTGTCTGGGGGAGTGTGGATGCTGTTGCTGAAGAACAGGCCTCCTTTTGTGTTTTATTTTGTCGTTTTGCTGCTGACAAAAACTCCATTAAGACGGCCCCTTACCGGCTCACACCTGGTCACTCCCGAAATCTTGTACCCGGTCAGACTATTGCTTTCGGATAGCAGCGATTCTGATTTCAAATTCCTAACCCGTTGGACCCTTTTCCAACTGTCAGTCATTGTCACCCTGTGTTTCGCTGCCTCTTTGTAGCCCACATTGTGTAACTGCTCCTGCAGGCCTGACTTCCAGGAGAGAACCCCCCACCTCTAGGAGGACAAAACAGGCACCTCCCAAACGTGCTGATGCCATTTTATTTTTACCAAGTGCTCTCGGATTATACCGGAATGCAGACGCAGCGAAGCGCAAAGCCAGTGTGTGGAACCGCAGCAAGCTGCCGCCGTTGTCGATTTTTCCAGCTCGGCCTGCGCTAAGACGTGGCCGAGGAGGAAAAATAAAAGTCGCCCAGCCTTGAAAGGCGGCCTTGAAACGTGCTGCCAGTTCGCCGCAACTCTTACCTTCCGGTAACTTCCCAAAATTGAGCCGGTGAACTGGTCAAAAACCATATCTCGTGTATGACCTGTAGAGAGAACCAGCCAGAGACGGGAAGGGAACAAGACATTGGGAAGATCCCAACAAGCCAGGGCGCACAAAACGGAACTGACTGACATAGGCGCTGAAGACAGGTGAAGCCCAAGAAGAACACAGTTTGAAGTGCACGCTGTTGCCTACTGAGGGCAACGAGGGAGAAGAAATAAAGAACACAAATGAAATCGCGCATTTCTGTTGCGAAGGACAAACACGCACGCCTCAAGCCACACGTGTTTCGTCACCGCACGACCGACGCGTAGCGGATAAGGCTGCACAGCAACCGGTGCGTTTAAAAAGCATCTCAAGACGTGGGACCTTGGTTAGCTGCGGCGGGTGTGCAAAACCATTGTTCAGCTGTTCTCACACGCGAGACGGGGAGCTAACAAACAGCAGACCCCCAAAGAACCAAGACCGCGTTTTAAGTCTGAATGGGGGGGTAGCACGAGTCAATTTTTGAGAATCAACAGAATTCATTAGCATCAATGCTCATCTTCACGTTGGTCAGGGCACACAAATAGAATCAATTTGGCTCACTTAGGGGCGAACGCGGCAGAGGATTACATCTCGAGGTGTCTGGTTGAGAAGAGGATTCTGCTCGTTCATTGGCGGTTTTATCGCACGATCATACAGCTCATGTCTGCTAAGTGGGAGATGTTACCCTGAATGGGAGTACGTGATCGCAGTTGTTTTAGATAGGTGGTGGTGGGGGGCGGGGGCAGTTTTAACAGAGCAGGACGCGTAATTTAACAATTATCCGAATGACACTGCCCACCCTTAACAGCGAAGCGCTAAATACTACCGATCACGACAGCCTGACGCCGAATAAGTGCAATTCAATTCAATTCAATTATGTACGCTGCCCCTCAAGAGAAGCTGCCTCCTGGCACTTAAGAGCAAGCACAAGAAGCAGACCCATGCAACACTTTGCGAGAGTAGTCGCATCAAACACATTTCAGAAAGACTGCTATCGTGTGGTTCGCAGTAATAACTCGCTCTGTACAAAGGCGGAGCGAAAAAAGGTGCAGAAAGTGCACCGAATGGCAAAAGTCACCAAGGGGGCGTTGATCTGCAGAGGCTACCTTGAGAACAACACGCGACCCAATGTGGATTCGTGTGAATATCCAGAGTTATACGCACCGGACAGTTTATTAGGAACACCAGCACACCACTTTGTTTTTCACGCAATTGCCTAAGTAGCGAACCACGCAGCGGCTGCTGCGCATAAAATCGTGCAGATACAGGTCCTGAGCTTCAGTCAATGTTCACGTCCAACTTCAGAACTGGGGAAAAATGTGAAAAAGAAAAAAAAAAACATCCAGTGAGTAGCTTCTATGGACAGAAACACCTTGTTGACGCAAGAGATCAGAGGAGAACGGCCAGACTGCTGACAGCAACTGAAATAACCACAACGGTGGGCAGAAAACCATCTCTGAATGGGTCACACCGGCAGGAGACCACGTCAGATTCCACTCCCGTCAGCCAAGAACAGGAAGCCGAGGGTACAATGGACACTGGCTCGCCGAAACTGCACAGTTGAAGATTGGAAAAACGTCGACTGGTCCGATGAATCTCAATTTCTGCTGCGACACGCAGATCGCAGGATCGCAATTTGCCATGAACGGCACGAAGCCGTGAACCTAACCTGCCTAGTGTCAACAGTTCAGGCTGGTGGCGTAATGGTGTGAGGAATGTTTTCTTGGCACACATTGGGCTCCCTCACACCGATCGAGTATTGGTTGAATACCACAGCCAAAAACTGGACACAATTTACCCGTCTTCGAATGACTTTTCCCAGCACGATACTGCGCCACGTCCCAAAGTCATCTCAAACTGGTTCCACGAACATTACGATGAGTTCAATGGGTCCCCAGTTACCAGATCTCAATCCATCAGAGCGCCTTTGAGATGCGGTAGAACAGGTGATGGGCAGCATGAACGTGCGGCTCACAGAACTGCAGTAATGATGTGACACGATCGTGTCAACATGGGCGAGAATGTTTCCAGCACCGTATTGAATCGAAGCCTCAAAGAACTCAGCCAGTTCCGCAAGCAAAGGTGGGTTCTACCTGGCATTAAAATGATGTTCCCGACTGGCGTGTGTATAAATGAATTGGCGCAGACTAGAAATCTACGCAGGAATCTTTGGATGAAGACACCTTTTGAGTGAATAGAACCACGCGATACCTACAGTGTTGTTTTTGTGTTCAGCAGAAAACTCTATTCAATAAATCTTCATTCAGTTCAGGCAAATGCAGTCTTTGCTCATTTGCATTGCTGTAGCTTCTAGATGGAAAGAGTTTCTTCCTCTTTTTGCAGAACCATCACTATGTGACGCAGACGACATTTCCAGTGCATTTACCATCACTCGGTTTAACCAAAAACAGCACAGATCTACCCGAGCAACATTTGGGCAGTTGCTGCTCTGCACAAAGTCTCAGGTGTCATGACCTCCGTGCCCTTTCAAGTCACCGAAGCAAAGCAGTCAGAAGTCGGACAGTGGAACCCACCACGGCATCTTTGTTACTTAGGGTCCGTACTCATAGCAAGTTAGAACCAGCAAATAACACCAAAACAACACGGGACAAGTTAACTTTCTGAACAGGCTTCGTTTTGTCACAGAAGATGTCGAAACCACCCACAGCTCCACTAACATTACACTTCCAGCATGTACTCTGCTTGAGCTTTGACCTATCGACCGTACATCTCAGGCGCCTCAGGACCCCCTCTTTCAAGCTTTGTTAAAGGCTCGCACCAGATTCTTATCCCATTAAACCGACCTGCCTCAGGTGCGTCGGATGTCTTACCGTCAATAGGTGTATCACCGCCGCCACCAGGCTATCCCAGGTCTTCACCGCGTGCCCCTTTTCCCCCGTTTGTATAAAACAACAGTTCCTCACAAAACCAGTTTCCTCCGTTCCTTACGGCTCCGCCGGCGCGAGCGAAGTTAGGGGAATCGAAGCTCACTTGCGGATCGCTTTCTTTTACCACCCCTCCGTCATCGCGTGCAGAGCGCCAGCACACATCGGACCGCCAGACAAGCGTATTTCGCCTGGATAAACTCTTTTCGTCAGCATCCGGCCAAACTGCGAAAAAATCTTGAAGAAAGGAGAGTTGCAGAAATGCTCAGTGCGTTCTGGACGGAATTTGTTCTTCAACCTGTCTGCGTCACGGATAAATAGCAACATAAAAGCAAGTTTATTACGATTTAATATTTTTTTTTTCCATTGTTCAAATAACATGTTCAGGAAGCATAAAGGAAAAACATTTTCGTTTCATCAAAGTTTGTATTTTCTGATATAAAATACAAATGGATGAGATAGACGCAGACATTAAAATCCTACCTTGATCTTTAATTTGGGGCCTGTCGCTGGTTTTTACCGTTTAATTCGTCCTCGCTGGACAAAGAAATGGACGAAATTTGTAGCGTCCTTTACTTTAAAACGTTCCCCCTGGAGAAGGTGAAGTTCCATTCCAAACAATGTGCGCCTGCAGACAATCTTATTTGAAAAGAGATTTTTTTTTTTTTTTGCAGCGATGGAGCAAAACGTTTAAAAGGCAGCATTTCAGGCAGAAATGGCTCGTGATGTCTTGGCCCCGCTGTGAGTCCCCCCCAAGTGGGCTGAGGGTGACACCTTCTAGGCAACTGAAGATCCTGCCACTTTTCTGTCTGCAGTAATGACAACAAGAAAAAACCATCATCTCTTGACAACTGTGCCAGTCGAGCAAGAATGTGGTCAAAGGAGTAAAGGGTCCTTTTTTTTAGCTAAGTTGCTACGCTTCAATTTTCTCTCTCTGTGTTAAGATCACTTAACACAACCAGAGCATACATCTTTATTTTTTTTCTCTCTATCGCCTTTGAGGATTGTGTCAGCTACAGGCTTCGGTGGAGATGTTGAGGAGACCAAGGGCGCTGTCATAATGCAGCCTTTATTAACACTTGGCAAAGGCAAGAGGTTAGAGGCAGGAAGAGCAAATGGAAGGATAACCCTTTTACCATACTCCCTGAGACTAGTTACTAGTTAACCACTTCACCAACCAATCCTCAGCAGCCCCACCTTTCCCAGATGTGCCTCTGACGGCTGGGGGACTCAGTGCAGATCGCCAGGAGGGTCTTTCTCGGGACTGAGGAGGCCGTTTTTGCCCTTGGTTCACCCATCATCAGTCCCAGTTTCTTGGTATCCCACATTCCAGATTCCAGATCATGGACCAGCGGGGACCCCTCAAGCTTCAGATCCACGTTTACTTGCTCACTCTTCTTCAGCAGCGGCAGTGAGTGATCCTCCTCTTTCTCCTGGCTCCTCGGTTGCTTCCTCAGCACAGACCTGGGTGTGCTGCTTCATTGCACGCCGTCTTCGCCCCCTCAGACCCAGCCCCAGAAGGAGCAGACCTGGCTGCTTCCCTCTGGGACAAGCTCGGGCATCTCGGGGGTCCTTCATGTTGCGGCGCTTCTCTTTATCACGGCTCGAAAGGAGCTGTAACAGAATCTCCTTTGTCGACCTGACCTCCGTCTCGCAGCTCCGTCCCGCCATCTCCTAGGGTCCCACTATCAGCACCCAGTCTAGCTTTTCACCCACCTCTTCTGTGTTCCCTATCAGCTGCTAATCCAGCGCCTCGTACTTTATTTCTGCACCAATGTAAGAACCCACGTTGGTGGCGTTATTGACAGAAGGTTCAAGAGACAAAGCCCCCCCCCCGGGACACAAACCAGGGTCAACGCCACCCCTGCAACTCCCAACGCTGGTCGAGCACATTACCTTCACGCAGTCAGCAAAGCATCACCTCTCCACCCGCCATCGCAACACGATGGGAATCTCTGCAAGGCTAAGAATTCCACCTGCTTCACAAACTTGAGGTCAAAGGTTACATGCATTAAAGCAGCTTTTTCAGCTCCATCGGCGCTATGAAACATCGGCAGCAGGACCGGTACGGCTGTAATTTGACTTTTCCTCGAGCGCGTTCCGACGGGTGGAAAAAAACCAGAGTGCGTGTTTGACATGTCATGAAGACAGACCAAAGTGGGATCGGGAAATTACACCTGATGGTGACGTATCAAGCACAGGGTCCCTTCGGCGACAGCGAGAGATGATGATTGTTGTTATTATTTTGAATGCCTCGCTCTCCATCTTACCCCCTCTGCTGTGACCTGCGGGGGCCCTGGGAGAAGGTTAATGGAATGGAAACTTTAATTGTATGCACCGTGTGAACTTTAAAGTGCCCGGCGAAAGGCTCAAGGCAATGAAATTCCCCATTCAGTCCCTGCGCTTTCACGCGTCCCTTTACCGGAAAGATCGCGCCCTGACGCACTTCCCTTTCACGTGTTCAGATTTCATCTCAGGTTGAACCGTAAAGCATTAATTGAAAAAAAAAAAAAGGCGTTTCCCCCTTTCTGCCGCCGCTTTGAGAAGTGCATTGTGGGATTTGTTGGAGGGGCTGCGCCCGTTGATGAAAACGGACAGACTGGTGTTCGAGGACGTCGATCTCATCCTTTTTTGAAAGAAAAGTTTTGACATCTGGTTTGGTTCTTCTTTCCCGTTAAATCACCATGTTCTTTTAGCATTAGCCGCTAACCGTGATCCGGATCAAAGCATCCGTTTCCCGGCGTGTCCCCGTCAATCGTCTTGTCGTTTTTTTAACATCCAAGCGCTGCGTTTTTCAGTCAGATGGACTTAGTTTAGCGTCAATTTCTATTTTGGTTTAACATTTTTTTTGTTTTTTTTTTTTTCAAAAGCATAAAGTGTCAGATGTCATGTGTATGAAATGCCAGTAGGTGGCGAGATGGTTAGAGTCATTGTGAGGTTTTAGCCTCACTTATGCTGTAGAATCCATGCTCGAGGTCTTTAGTAAGAATACCATTAAGTAAAAGTCTCACACACACACACACACACACACACACACAAGCAGGCATATCACATTAACATCACCTTTTTCCAGGCTATTCAACCGAATTGCGAATTAAAAAAGGGATTGTGCCTCTGCATGAAGTCTCCAGAAGTTCACAAAGAGAAGCTATATCTGCCCAGAAATAAATTTGAACATTTTTTTTTTACCCTCAGAAAATCCCCAAAAGGACTGGAGCAATCTGCTGAAATCTTGTTTGAGCAAAACCACTTCAAGCGTAGTGTGATGTTTCAATAAAACATACAAAGCAGGCTCTTTTCAGCATTTCTGTTTTATATATGCACCACAATCTCTTTTTTTATCAGTTACTTGCATACAGCTCTTTATTAATAAACAAATCTTTTTGGCGGCTTTTGATGATGCAACGCATACCGTGCAATACTTCTTAACAAAAACCCCAAATGTCATAAAATTAAATGTAAATAACATGTTGTACATAATAGCACGATTCCTCAGACCTGAACAACTGCTTTCTTTTCAAAGACCTTTAAGAATAAATTTTTTGGAACCAGCCTTGGGTGTAGTCGGTCATTTTTCTTCTCTACGAAATACCTGTCAGGTGCCCGCGTTGGCCGGATGGGGCTATAGAAGTCCTCGCTTCACAGGGAGGCTAAACAGCGGGAGCGAAAGCTCAGAATCGAGACGGTTCGGGGTCGAAACATGAGGGGCCGCGAGGGACACGACTGGACTGCGGCCAATTACTGCGACATCAAAGACGGCGGGGGAACTGACCGCTGGAGAGGAATGCGCCGTGTCTGAGGGCTGGCGTGTGCCATGGCCTCCTGGAGGCGATAAAGCTCCGCACTTTGTTGCACGTCACCTTTGAGAGGCCAGTCGCTTCCATCGCTCTCCTGTTCCTGCCTCTTGGTCTCGGGTTTTAGGTTTGACGGCCGCTGTCGCGCAAGGCGGTGCTCGGTCACATTCGGGACCTCGCTTCTGGGGCCTGGAGTCTACCGATAAGATGGGCGTGTGAAATGTTCTGAAATGGGAGATCCAGTGGCTCAAAAATAAATAGGTAGACGTCCTTCGGTGGGCCACTCAAAATCCTGACCTCGATCCCACCGATATTCGGTGGCACTGTTTCAAAATTGTGGTCCTCGGTGTCATCCAGCCAACCTGAACAGCCTGCTGCAGGATGGATGGGGGAAAATATCTCCCGTACAAAGCTGGCGCAAACTTTCCTCGAAACACTTTGAGCTGTTATTGCAGCAGAAGGTGCTTTTACCAAATATTAAAAAAAAAATTAAAAAAACACGAATAAAATGAAAGTAAAAATTTGCAAATAATTCAATTCAGTTCATATCAGTTTAATTCTACTGAGGCTTCTTCTCACACAGCGAACCAGAGCTGAACAGCAGGTCAGAATAACGGAACAGAAAACCAGTATATAGCGAAGCCGCAGATAAACGTTAAATGTTAAAGAGAACAACTATACAGGGTATAAGTGCAAAACGGTAAACCTGCCAGCAACTAAACAAATAAACTAAACAAATTCCAGCAGCGAATAAATAAAATAATACATGTCGTAATAAACGCTATTCTGTTGCAGGTGTACAGGTGTTTTGAGTTCGTGCCGAACTCAAAGAAGAAATAAACCAAAGCACCCGGTTACTTTGACACACGTCATCATCTCCGTCTGTTCGACGTCACACCGCGAAGCCCGCGCGCGCGCCCTCCCGTGTCCCGTGTGTGACGTGCTGACTGACGTGTGACGGGTGCCGTACCGTACACACCCCCCACCGCGGTATAAACAAGCAAGTGAACGGGCCCGTGAAGCGTTCCCCCACTAGCTGACCGGTGTTTACAGTGTCTGTCCTGCTGGAGTCGTGGGTGGATCTTTACACGGGTGTTTTCCCGTTGGCTGGCGGCACATTATTCACGGGGAAATAACCCGTTCAAAATAACGGGAATTAGGCACTCGGTGTCTGAAAAATTCGGTAACCAAGCCGTTTTCGGGGGTGAAACAGATTTGGTTGCCGAGGAATTGCCGTATTCCGATTTTTCATTTTTATTAAAATATATATGCAAATAATTTGGCGCCGACGTTTCTGTGCTACCGCATTTTTCATAAAAAAACGCCGGTCGGAATATATACGCGAGTACAGTTTGTAATCCAAGTGATGTTGATAACTCGGGTTTTAAAACTTTCAGAAGGTTGTTTACTTGATCTATTCTGGCAGATTTTGACAAAAAAAAATAAATAAATGAATACAAGATAAAATTGTAATTGTGTCTGGAGTGAACACATCTGCTTGTAACTGACTTAACCACTATGGGGTTTAGGGACAGGGTGACTTTAGAACAATATTTGGACATTTGTGTCATGCTGCACCATGTTTAAACCTCTTAGTCATAGTTATGCATTTAGAGTTATGTTTCTAGTGGACCCGAGGGGATCGAGGTTTGATGCAAGACGACAGCTTGGCAGAGATGGTCTTCTCATCACTAATAGACTCAAGGTACCGTTCACCTTCACTACTAGTCAGATAACTAACTTGGGACGGACCATGGCCAGAAGAACACCTTTCAGGCTCCAACCACAACCCGTAGACACCCTTTTATCCACGTCTTTGTGGATCCGTGCTCTTTCGTGTCACCAAGTAGCTCCATCCAGCATTCAATCCCATAACAGTTTCCATGGAAACAAGACCTCTCACTCTTTCCGACTCCCTCTTTAGGATCTCGATTCACTGTCGCCAACAGGGACTTCTTGAGTTTTCTTTGAAAAATACATCCCTTTTAAGGAGATCGATGTAACGTCGAATCAAAACTACTGTAAAAATATGATTAAGAGTTGAAACGGTCCGTGTTTGTAACACCTTGACCAGAACGTCGAAGGGGATAAAGTAAGTTTACTGGAGTCAAAAGGGCCTCTTAAGAATATAACGCGCTAACAGACATCGGAATGGTTGGCTTTTACGTTTCAGGTTTGTAGGAAGATTTGCGCGTTCACAGCTGAAAGCTAGAAACTTTAACAAGTGTTTGCATGAGCACTTTTTTCGCAAGTTTAACGTTGAGTCACATTTGTTCCGAGAAGTTATCTACAACCGTACGAGGCAAGGGTTGCCAGGCAACACTGGCCTTGTTCGCTGCTTTCAGATTAATTGTGGGCAATTACTTTTTTGAATTATTATTCATGCGTGCTTTCGGAACCTCCACAATTCAGCTCCAACTCTTCGAGCCAGAATGCTAATAAGTTGACGGTAATGTCAGTGAAGGAGCATTTTTTTCAATTTAAGGAAAAGACAATGGTCCTACCTCGCAATTCAGCGAGCGTGACATTTATTCCCACTAGTCCACTGTAGGTTAAAAACAATGTTCGGGATCACCTGTGTATTTTCAGACCATGGCGATCACCAACTAAGCTCCTTGCAAATTTGAAGCATTTCATTACCTGAACAGGACCAGATATATATATATATATATATATCGGGATGGGCATTCGGAGATGGACCTAAACAAGCAACTCAGTGACCTGATCTGTAAATGTATTAAAGACATTCACTGGTACATTCCTACATTTCACAGATGTGCTTCTCCAAACGGATGCACAGCCAAAAGTAAAAAAAAAAAAAACGTACGTGAACAACAGATGAAGAGCTTTAGATGTAGAAGGAAGTTCAAATCACAACTTGCTGAGCGAAAATATCATTTTGTTGGTTCACAGAACTCAAGCAGGGGTCTAAAAATGATCATTGCAGATGGTTCGATGTAAATTTACGAAGCTTTCAGGAGAGAACTGGATCTGAAAGGGATTTGTTTCGAGACCCTTAGTGAAGGCTGCAAAGGATTCACCAGCTTTGGAGAACAAAGAGAGTTTATTCCACCATGTTTGAACTAAAACTGAGAGCATACAGTTTTTCATTCTTCCTGGACTGTAGGGAGTTCACGGTTGACTCTGAAAGGTGACCAGGTCTTGTGTCTGCAAGACAAGCCCAAATCACCACCATTCCTCTACTTTGCTTGTCTGCAGGTATTTGCAGTGTTGGGTTCATCAACATGGCATTGTGCATTATGGTCAAACATCTTTCTTTTGGACTCATCTGGCAGGATGTTTTTGCAGACATTTTGTTCTGAAACATCTCTGCAAACCTAAGCTATGCTGCCATGGAGAGAAGGGGCGTTTCTCCTGGTTCTCCTTCCATGAAAGCCATACTCATCTCCGGTAAATATTGGAGCTCAGATCCTGTGACCAGATAAGTGGAAGGGAGACAAGGTTACACAACTTACTGTCAAATTGTCCTGTATAATGTCCTGCTGATGGTGATTTTAACATGTACACTTTCCCAAATCCCCAGTATTAACTCTGCACCTAAACGTGAGGCAACACTGCAAACCTCTGCCTGACCTCCGAGAAAGAGTTTTATCTTTTTCTAACCGTTTTTTTCTTTCAGCCAGCAACGAATTTTAACATTCTCGTTGAAAACATCAACTGCTCCTCAAATGTTTAGCGACGCTTTCGCCGTGGTGTTTCGGTGCGAAGGACTGCACAGAAGGCTTTGCAGGCCAGAGCGCCAGTTTAGTGATGATGCATTTTTTCCCCCCTTTCTTAGAAGTGGTCTGACATTTCATTGCCGGATGACATTTAACTTACAAACCGTAACGTCCTGTTCAGCTCTAGCTAAAATCAAACGGCGTGTGTTGTGGGCAACACAAAAAAACACACACAAGAGCCTCACAGCCTGAACTTGAACTTGCAGGACTTTGAATGTGTTATCAAACCCTTACAAACAAAACTGGTTACCAACTGAGCTCTCTCCAGCAACAATAATAATAATAATAATAATAATAATAACAGGGCTTAGGAACGTGTGCACCTTATGGCTGGTCCTTAGTAACATTAAGGTTCCAGACCTAAATCCCAATTTCAGCACAGTTCCTTGATCAAGGGACTTGACCTGAATCGATATAGAAGAAAGACCCAGCTGTACAAACGGGTGAATAATTATGAAATTACATCAGGTTTTTATTCACTGCAGATAAAAAATATCAGTTAAATAGACATTTATAGCAGTAGTCGCAAATGTCGATACATCTCATTACTGGTTGGAAAGAACCTGCGCTAAAATGTGTGCCACACGTCATTTATGTATTGATTGAACAAAAGTACGTATCCTCTGACCCCTGAGCCACGTGGCACTGTCTCCACGGTAACAGGAGTCCTGGGGTCTGTGTGGGGATGGGGGGGGGGGGGTGAAGATAAGCAAGATAGCGGTTCTTCTCGCTGGACAGATCATGTCAGTGTGTAAATCACAGCCATTACGGTGGTCTGCTGACTGAGTGACGCCGAGGGTGCGGGCCGTGGGTAGCAAGGCGACGCTGCACAAGGACTTCGAAAGGTCTTGGCAGAAAGCAAACGGAAACCCTACAGGGTGGTGAGGAGGAAACCTCATTTGGCCTCAAAGGCCACGCCCCTTTTTATTGGTCCATTTTTTTAAAGGATGAGCATGTCCTCATCTAGCCAGCTTTAGCAGACTGCTGAGCAGGACTCCTGGGAAACCACGTTCTCCATTAAGACCTGAGTTTCTGCTGTGGCCCAAAATGTCATCTTATTCGTTGTTTGGAAAAATTGTTGGATTGTTGATTTTAGCCTGATTTGAAACCATTTTAGTGTTGTTGACCTTTAATAGTCTAATATTGAAAGTCACGTGCTTGAGTTACTCATACTTACATACGTACTTATTAGGAACATCTGCATGTTCACACAACTACC
Organism: Arapaima gigas; assembly: GCA_900497675.1. Taxonomy (NCBI): domain Eukaryota; kingdom Metazoa; phylum Chordata; class Actinopteri; order Osteoglossiformes; family Osteoglossidae; genus Arapaima; species Arapaima gigas. The sequence continues at coordinate 89,150 of UFQX01001171.1, forward strand.
TCATCGTCCAATCATGTGGCAGCAGCCCAACGCATAACATCAGGCAGGCGCAAGTCGTGAACTTTAGCGAACGTTCACATCAACCCTCAGAATTGGACGTTGACTGTGGCGTGATTGTTGGTGCCAGACGGGGTGGTTCGAGTGTCTGAGAAACTGCTGCTCTCCTGGGATTTTCACACACAACGGTCTCCAGAGTCGCCGCAGAATGGTGCGAAAAACAAAACCATCCAACGAGCGGCAATTGTGTGGTTGAAAACGCCTTGTTGGTGAGAGGGGTCAGAGGAGAACGGCCAGACCGGTTCGAGTTGACAGTTAACCGCTCTTTACAACAGCGATGGGCAGAAAAGCATCTTCGAGATGTCGAACCGTGAGTCGGATGGGCTACAACAGCAGAAGACCACCCAAGAACACTTTTGTCGCACCACCCACGTATACGTGAACGTTACGTCCATTTTTCCGAGCTTCCTTGACGTAACACCACACTTTTAAAGACGTGTACAATTTATATGATTACACGACACTTTATGTTATGTACAATTTATGTTATCGTACGACACCTAAACCCTGGGCTCCTGCAAGCACACCCACCCACAGCACACAGGGGATTCTTGTGCGATTCCCAGTTTTTTATGCACATGTTCAGATGTTTGCATGAAACTGGAACGTGGGAATTTTTCTTTTTTTTCCCGATTTTTCTTTTTCGGCCACAGCACTGCATCAAGCAGGTCAGCACTCGAGTAATGCTATTTAGGGCTGAAATTCGCATTCTGGTGAAAACGTGTGCTTGTGCACGTGAATCAAGCGTTGACGGTATGTTTTTAGTGTCAACTACATGTTTAATACTGTGGTGGATGGAGTCACCTACAGACAGGTGGGTAACGTGAGGCAGCGGACCGCACACTGCACCGCGACTATAGCACAGTGTTTACACACCTGCCCAGCGTCACTTTCAACATTTTTTTTTATAAAGGCACGTTGGATAAAATGTGCTTCGGAGCGGAAAAGGTCCAGGTGCCAAACCTGTGGTATAAAAACCAAAAGATTATAGCAAAAAATTAGATATGAGAAGGTCAGATCAGGGAGATGAGTAACATCTCCAGCTCTGTTTGTCTCTCACACGTCACTGTATCTAGGGGTTGCTCTTGAACCTCCCGTAAGGCCATCGAGTCACAGCCTGTGACAGCCGGCAGGTCAGGATTTGTACGTGATGCTGAGGGGGACCTGCCCCTCACTGCCGACAGCCTCTCATCTCTGCAAGCTCTACGGCGGCAGGTAATAAAACCTAAAGCCTCGTGAAATTCCTGGGCTCGATTAAAACTGACCTCACGTAACCTGTTTATCGATCCTTTTGCCCAGGTCTCTTCACCAAAGGAGGTACCGTGACTTTTGAAAAGGGACGGGATCGTAGCGGACCCCGCGACCCACGGCTCTCCGCTTTGTCGTCGAGGCTTCGCTCTGCACTGCTCGGGTGCAACCTTCACCCGCAAAAAAACCCTAATGCGAGTTGCAGTGCAGGTAGAAAAGGTTCAGTGTCGATTAAACTAATTCTCAAATTCGCCGGATGCAAATTCACTATTAAGCCGTGAAAAATGGAATTGCTGACACGCAAATACCGCACCACAGAATTCATCGCTTTGCTTTGGTCTAATGAAACTGAAGGTGCAAATACATTTAAAAAGCCTTAATTCTTGTAGGGAATTGAAAACACACCCACCCACCTGCCCACCCACACACACGCACACACACACACACACACACACACACACACACACACACACACACACACACACACACCTCCTCTGCTTCCTGTTTCTGTTTTCCTCTCCAGATTGTTCCCCATTATTGCAAAGCGCTTTGAGGTAATGAAGGTAAAACAAAAGGTAACAGGAAGTCCCGCTGGGTCTTATCGCTACCCCTCCCAGGTGGTTAAGAACCAGTGTCAAAATGGCTGCCTCCCCCGATAGTGACGATGAGGCCGTTGATAAAACCAAGTAGGTCAGACGGCGACTACATCTTAACCGCCCCCGGCTGCCGTTGCAGGAAAACCCCAGTGTCCGGCGGGTCGGAGCGACTGTCGGTTCGAAAGCGGCACCGCCGTAAGTTTGGCGCCAGCGCTCTCACTGAGCTAAGCTCCTCACCGGGGGGACGACAGAAAGTACTGCTGAAATCAAAATCCAAACCCACCTAATAAACAGGGGAGACAAAAATCAGAGGTGTAGTTTTTCGGGCCCTGGGTGTGAGTTCCGCTCCCCCTGCGTTACCCTCGAGGCCGGTACTTGCCGTCATTTATTCTAGTAAGAATACGTTGGTGTAAGAATTGGTAAATAACAATAAAGCTGAACGATTGTCTCGCACTGTAAGGGTCCTTGAACAAAGGAGTCATATAAAAGTTAAGAATTAATAAGTGTCGTATAATTTCAGTGAATTAAATGGGGAGTTTAATATAGAGTTGTGCGATATGAATTAAATGGTGTATTAATGTAATAGTGACCTAGGAGTTTGCCCACGAGGACACTTGACTGAGGAGAACCGCGGTAACGGCTACCAAAAGTAGCAGTAAAAGTCCAACTTGCGAGGGACAAACAAGCTGCTGCAACAGCTATCAATAAGCGGTGATAACCGATGCTCCCGGCGCCATGACAACGGCGACTCGAGTCGCGACAGTCGCGGCTACCGTTTCCTTTCATCGTTTCAATCGAGAGTAAAATTAGTTTTCGCGACGAAAATCGGTCGTAACTAATTCGCCGTTATTTCAGGGTCGCGTCCCCGGGATAATAAGAATGCGTCCTGTTTTTGTTTTGCTCGGGACCGATTTCATGATAATCACAACGGAACCGAAAAGGCGTGATTTAAAAAAAAAAAAAACCCGGGCGCATTATGATCTCTATGAAGAAACACTCAACCGCTGGGTTTTTTTTTTCACTTTATATTCCAGTCAGAGTGGCGATAGAGAGTTTTATTATAGATTCAGGGGCCGTCTGGGAAAGCAGATCAATATTCATGAACGCGTGGCTTGAATCAATACGACGTCACTGTTTCCACATCAAAGCAAAGGCTTCCCATTACAGACGAAGCGACATGAGGATTTAAATGCGGGAAGGAAGATTTGAGTGTGTCTTACACAAACATCACATTGTAACAGTCACATGATTTTTTTTTAAGGCCTGTATGTTTTTTTCAGGAATGACTCTCACGGTGAGACTGAAATAAAGCCACAGGTGAACTGGTGAGCGGTCCCCCAAACACGTGAAATCTCAGGTGTATCTTAACAGACACGTTTGTGTCCTGAAGGCCAAGAGAGCGAAGGTACAAAAATCCAGTTTACTACACATTTCTGACATACAATAAATCAAATTGTTCGATTGTATTGCCAGCGCAAGTGACGTTTATTCCTGACTCCTTGGTCCAGGGTTATCCGGAATGTTAGATAGATTTTACCCGCTTTTGCAACGGGATCACTTCACTGCAGCAGTTCTGCGTTGTCCAAAGATATAACAGTGGGAGTGGGATCTAAAGCTGAGACCTGCAGACTGCAAGGCAACTGCCTGAAACGGGTGGGCCACTACAGCGTAGATGTTAGTCAACAGTTCAGTTTCTTCGTATTTTAACAGGGTAGTTCAGAGCAAACATTTTTCCTTAATGGTTCAACAGCAGGTTGCTTCTGGGAGCTCAAAAGTAAAACCTCTTTGGTTAGGAGTATCCTCACCCCGCCGGGTGCCAGTTGTCAGACTACCGAGAACATCCGTCCTCGTCCCATCATACCTGGCGACAAAACCAGGCGAAACCCGACGTAAAGTTAAGTTTTGCGCAAACGTGACCGCCGCCCGGCCCGGAATGACGACGGTTTCCAAAGTTTCCTGCGCAGCTTTAGCCCAGTTTTGAACACTCCAAACAGCTTACAGCATCCGGCCCAAAATACCGCAGCGCAGATGACGTGAATTCATGAGAAGTAGGCCCCTCTCAATTAGCCAAACTGCGAGAAAGAAACTGCGGATGTTGGCGTAACTTGCGATTAATACGCCGGGTTCGGAAAAGCGCGGCGCACGCGCGAAAATGCCACCTCCGCCGGGACTGCCGGTGAAAAGTCGCGGGCAGGAAAGTTTGTTTCCACGCCGAAGGCCCGCGCGAACCTGCTCTCGGAAAGACGTCCGGATCAAATCGACACGCAGGTAATCGATGTATGCCGGGGGGGGTCCCGCGGGGCCCGCGGTCTTATCCCAGAATAATATTTCCATACATTACAACAGGAGACAGAAATAATGAAGAGAACACATGCCGACTGTGCAAATATCGCATTGATTTATATCTATTAATATATGCAATTAGACAGAATCCGTTTTAGACGGAGAATTTATAGACGCACGCGACTATTTCAAAGCGTGCAAATGTAGCTACGTGTGTTTGTTTGTTTGTTTCGCGTGAGATCGACACTGGCATTTATAGCTGCAAACGCTGCGGGACTAGCGGTAATCCGTACATTAAGTCTGTTATAATGTGGCTTTTTTCAGCCAAGCACACTGCAAACTGCCAGGTTTCGCATCGACTGACGGGATTAAACGGTATGAAAATGTTGGCGCTCTCCGATTTACATTAAATCGGCGTAATCCAGCGCTCCTCGGCGACTGCTTTCACATCTCTCGCATCATCTGGCAACCCTCACTTAAATTAACATCGCAGGCCAGAGCAGGCGTCCGCCGGTTATTTAAAGCTGTTTCAGGTTGACTTACATGGATTTTAAGTTAAAGGAGGTAGAATACTATTTAGTCCTGTGCAAAAGTGTTGCCACCTGTGGGAAAAGCGCTATAAAGCGAGGATGGTTCCAGAAATAATGCCACTTATTAATCAATAAACCTTCTAAAAAGTGCAGGAGACAAAAAAACCTCCATCAGATCAATATTTGGTGGGACCACCCTTTGCCTTTAAAACACCATCAATTCTCTTATGCAAACTTGCATGCAGTTTGGAGGTGCAGGTTGGTAGGTTCTTCCAAACTGGCCACAGTTCTTCTGCAGTCTTTGACTGTCTCTGCATGTCCTCCCAGACTGACTGGACCATGTTGAGATGAGGGCTCTGTGGGGACCAGACCATCTGTTGCTGAAGATAGTTGTGTATGACTGAGATTGGGTGTTTGCGGTCATTCTCAGGCTGCACAATGAATTTGGGACCCACCAGAAACCCCCCTGATGGTAGATAACAATCTACCTGTACTTAACACTAAAGTTGCACGACTAACACTTTTGCACAGTTCTGTATATATCGGCACTGATGTGCCCTAAATTTGACCTGTTTCTGTATCAGATTCTACCTGCACCTACATCTATAGTTTCTCTGAAATTCCCATGTTTAGCCTTTGTTGAGTTTGAAAACTGCTTCCGGTGTCCACGGAATGCGCTGCATCAAAAAAGAGTTTTATTCCGAGCGCACGGTTCAAAATGAAATTGATTTTGTAGTCTTTTTAGTTTTGACCCCCCCCCCCCCCCCCCCC
>UFQX01001172.1:0-64122 GCA_900497675.1 Arapaima gigas
ACCTGACTGAGACAGACAGTGGTGTTTACTCTGTTGAAACTACTGACTCTGAGGGGCAGCTGACTGATGTGGCCAAATACAACCTGCATGTCCAGGGTAAGCGGGTCTCTGTCTCCTTGTCCACTTGTGTCCCTTATAACTACTAACATCACCAGTGAGGATTGTTAGGGTTAAATCCATGTTGATGTGTTTTGCAGAAGCTGTTCCCAAACCCACCTTAAAACTGAAGTTACTTCAACTGAATTCCTCTGGATTATCCTGTAAGGTGTCAGTGAACTGCTCAGTTAGAGACAGCTGGGTCTCCGGGACCTGCGACCAGCTCCAGTGCTCACAGGTACACCTGTCACCTGGGTCAGATGTGGACCTCAGTGTCAAGAGTGAGAGAGGAACCATCTTCTGTAGCGGCAGCAATGGGGTCAGCAGGGAGACCCAGTCAGAACCACTGACATCTGTGTGTAAGTGTGTGACTCTGTGTTCATATTAAGCCTTCGATAAATTGAAACTGGTTTTGAATATGAGCAGAGTTTAAACTCTGAATCTGACTTTGTTATAACTGAAAAATGTTAGTAAGTAAAGAGGGGAAACTGTGTGATTCTGAAATATGTCCGTAATGATCTGTATTCCAGGGTACATACAGGTCTGTCTAGATTTCCATAACTGGTGTTTTCAATTGCAGGTGTCAAACCTCCTGCTCCGTATTTCACAACCTGGGGGGCCCTTAGTGGTGGTGTGGTGGTTTTGGNTGCAGGTGTCAAACCTCCTGCTCCATATTTCACAACCTGGGGGGTCCTTATTGGTGGTGTGGTGGTTTTGGTGGCGGCCTTAATCTGTGGAGCTCTAATATACAAACAGAAATGTTCACAGGTAATATTTTTTACTTAATCTGATGTAACTAGTTATGTGTGTAACTCTGCAGTAAGAGACACACATATATACATGAGCGACTCGGATGTTTTTTATCACTGTTTTATATATATGAGTGGAATCCATATACAGTGAAGTGAAAAAGCGATCTGGATTTCAGGGCTCCTATACAGAATAAGATTTGAGGCGCTCTTTGGATATATTGTAACATCAGGTGGAATTGTGGTTCCCATCATGCATTGTTTGTACATAGTTAATGTGTCTAACCGTGGTAAGACGTCCAGGGCTCGGCAATGACCCTGAGGCTGTGTTGCTTCTACAGTAGTTCTGTAATCCTGGAAACTGTTTGATGCGCAGCTCTGGTTGGCAGCGCAGCACAGCAGGTGGCGTGACTCCACCACGGCAGTGCAGGTGGGATTAGCACTGGAAGGATGGAGGTTGTTGTTGAGCAACACAGTGACTGATCCACCCTAACAGGTGCCCTGAAACGCCGTTTTGGGTGAAGTGCTTCTCTGCTACTGCAACCACCTCCTGCAAAAACACTGTGATGGGAGAGAGTGCTTGGGAGCACTGGCAGCAGACATTCAATTGTTGGCACGGCGCGTTTACCCAGCGTATCTGCCGGAACTGCAGGAGGACCTGGCCCTGCACGTGTTCCTCCAAGCTCTCTGTCCCTAACACCGCCGACGTGGATTGTTGCAATATCTGGTATTATGGCACAAGTTTGTAGTTTTGCAGTATAAAACAGTGTTGCAGATTAACCTGCTTGTGTTTCTCAACAGATTTAGCTTCAGTTCTGTTGTTCTAAACTTAAAACCAAACTCCAAACATAAAACACCATGACTTTTCAAATTTAACCTCAACACCACATTTGTGAAACTGCCCAAGTCTGCAGTCTTCTTCAGGTGAAGAACATGTCTCCGTTCATGCAGTATGTGACATTTACAGTAATGTGCAATAAGATGTCTGTGTACTAAAATATATTTGTGCAAAAATAGTGAAATATGGACTATATTGTTTTTCTTAATAAACTTCACTGCTGCGCCTCTCAGATTCCATTAAATGCAGCTTGAATCTTATGTAAATGTTTCTAGAAGGAAAGAAGTGCACATGTGCCATGAAAAGGCAAACAGCCTCAGTCAAGTTAATAAGAAATTTTACAGATAGAAAAGTTCACATATTCAGTGAACTTAGAAAATCAAATTTCAAATACGATGATAGACGAACCGATTGTTATCCGGTGTCGATATCCGACAACATTCTTCTTCTTCTTCAAGATTCTTCGTCAGCTGAAGAATAAGGGGTGAGTGAGTGTGAGGAGCAAACAGCACCTTTATTTTCCTTTTCAAACCAACTGACATCCAATACAGACACACATCCATCTGCACACAGCACAGAGGGGGGCTGAGGGTGGGTCAGATGGTTACAGGGCATCACCGGTATGACCATACAGCACCACCTCGTAAGTTTTGGAAGGCTCCGTACATTCCAAAACTGTTTTGAATTTCTGTGTAGGTCAAACCAACTTCATCTAAGCCTAAATGTGCCATGTTCAACTGACCTTCAGCCAGCCATTTCTGGAGACCAATTTCACAAATGTTTGTGGGAAGGTGTGGGTCGAGAGCAACAGGGGACGTACGGTGTTGTAGAAATGTAAACCTCACGGACACCAGGCTAGGAGAAAACCTTCAGAGTTCAGTTTATTTCTTACCACGAGTAGAAGACCAAGCCACACTCACAATCAGTGTCACACAGTTCGGTCTGCTCGAGCGTACAAAGCTTGTTGCTTTTATACAGGTGATACAGTCACAGTCACAGTAAACAGCTTCTCGGCTTTTTGACTAAGAGAGAGCTGCGGGTTGTAACCTCTAGAGGGCGCTAGATTTTAGCGGGAGTGGAGGGGAACCTAAGGTGTGGTTAGCTGGTGGCTTGACGACCACGGAGGGAACCTTCGTTCCCTTGAAGGCTTTTATGTTCTGTTTTTAGCCGGGCTAGCCTAAGGCGTGGCCAGTAGGTGGCTTGACCGCCGCTGCCACGGGGCGAACCCGGACATTTTTATTTCTCTAGCACTTTTTTTAGTTCTAAGGCTTTTAGTGTCAGGACCCCTTATAGCCTTTTTAAAGGCTACGCCGGAGGATGTCCGCAATATCCTCGAAGACGTCGGCGGGGAGGAGGACGGTGGCGACGACGACGATGGCGACGGGGAAGGCCTCCAGGACAGCGACCTCGGCGGGGATGAAGAACCCTCCAACCATGGTGAGGACTGCGGCGGCGAAGAAGGCGGCTGGGGGCCAGGTGGGACCGCACGGTTCCCCTGCCCGGAAGACCCTTCTCCCAGAAGAGCGGCGGGGGACCGAAGAAGGGATCGTCGACGGCGGTGGCCCAGCGGTGCTGGGGCCGGTCGGCAGAGGATCGGTGGTGGAGGAGGCGGCCGAGGTGACGCTTCAGACGATGGATGTGGAGACGATGGCGGCGGCGGTCTTGATGGCGGTCCCACCTGCGGCGGCCGGGCCCGAAGAAGGAACCCTCGCCGCCCCGGGGAGAGGAGTGGAAGAGGAGCGGATGACGACCACCTCCACCAAACTGCGGCACACCACCTGGTTCTGGTGGAGAAGGACCGAAGCGGCGGCGGACTTCCCGGACCGCTCCACCTTTATCCGGGAAGTCGTTTTCCGGGTGCTGGGCCTGGCTGCAGGACACGTGGTGTGTGTGCAGCGCAACAGCCCCCAGCGCTTCGTCGACCTGACAGTCCTCACAGAAGAAACTTACCAAAAAGTGGTGGAGAGGTGTAAGGCTGAAAAAGAGAAGGCATTGGTTAAGTATCAAGTCGAGCAACTGTGGTGGACGGACCGTAAAATTATTACGGTCCATGTATTTAACCCTTTTGTCCCTGCCGAGGTTGTCGAGGCCTTCCTCCGAGAGCACGTCGACCTCCTCCCTGGCCGCAGGGAACTGAGGGACGAGTTCGGCATTTGGAATGGTAAGTGCCAATACCAGGTTTGCTTGCGTCCCGACCCTGCGGAGTCCAACGGTCTTCGGCACCCTCCGGCGTTCTTCCGCATCGGAAGCAATAAGGGGTCCCTCTACTACCCGCAGCAGCCCCCCTTCTGCCGCATCTGCCAGGGCAGGGGGCACACCGGTGAGGCCTGCGTAAATATGAAGTGTCGTAATTGTTTGGAGACTAGCCATTTCACCAGAGACTGTAAGGGCCCCCGCCGTTGTAATGTCTGCATGAGCAAGGATCATGTGGCCCGCCTCTGTCCCCAATACAGGCCCTCCTATGCCGACGCCCTGTCGGGCAACAGGAGCTCAGCGGCAGAGACGACGGAGCGGAGGGACCCGCCCGGAGGAGAGATCCCGGAGGTGGGCATGGAAGTCAAGGTGGGGGCCGAAGAAGACCCTGGCATGGCCGGCGAAGCGCAGGCTCTCAGCTTCCCCCCTGCCCTGGGCGATTTCCTGAAAAGGAAAACAGATGACCTTCAACTGGGTAAGAAAAAGAAGAAGAAGAAGAAGAAAAACGGCGGACGGGGGGCCGAACGCCCCGAAGAGGACTCGTCGTCGGCCGACTCCTCCGACGAAGGCCGGGAGCGACGTTCCTCCCCGCAACGAATGGATGACGCCTGGGTCACGAGGAGGACCCCCTCGGTGTCCCCCACTCCGGGGGACGGAGGGGGAATGCTCCTGCCAGACCTGGACCTCGATATCTACATGGAGGACGGCAGGCTGGCGATGGACGGCGCGGCCCAGGCCAACTTGTTCGGGGAAGAGCCTCTTTTAATTGCCGACTTTTTAACGTTTTAGTGTTTTAATTTCTTAAATATCATATCCCTATAGCTGATTTTATAGTTTTAACACTTAACGTCAGGGGGTTAAAAAATGTCTTAAAAAGAACCGCATTGTTTAATCACCTGTCGTCCAGCGCCTTTAACCTGTGTTTTTGCAGGAAGTTCACCTCCGGGACCAGCGGGACGTGACTCTCTTCTCTCGCGAATGAAGGAAGGGTGAGACCCACTGGAGCGTAGGTGGCGTCCACTCTACAGGCGTGGGGATTCTTTTTGGGGTCCAGGAGACCCGCCGCTTCCTTCAGTAGGATCACTAGAAGATGCTACAATATTATTTTTATGTGAGTGAACATTATATGTTGCTATAGGATATGTACACTGTAGTACTATGGTTGTATGTTCCTGTTCTGGGCAGTACGAGAAATCGAGTGATAAACTACAGTGAGTGTGAGGTGTAAAGTGGCGGGGGGGGGGTGAACGTGGCTTGACGCAGAATTGTGCAGAAGTGAAAGTGAAAGTGTCAGGCAGCCGTGACGCGCGTTTCCGTGGGCTCGGTCTGGGCGCGCTCCCGGGCCGCTGGGGGTTTCCGCTCCCGCTCGTCTTACTGACATCGGCTGTACGCGAGTCGCGGGGAGGAGGTCCGCTGTCCAGCCGCCGCCACAGGTAACTGTTCAGTAGCCAGAAAAAAACAAACCAAGTGAAGAAATGTACTTGTGACCAATACGGGGCTGAAGGTCTGGTAGGTTTAACCGACCACTTTCCCCCTGAACTTTGTTCTTGTTTACGGCTCTCGCGGTATCAGCGGTTGCATTTCTGGTCGGAAACAAGTGCAGTTGGCGTCCTGGTCCGCGTGAGACCGGTGGGCGGGGGTGTTTTTCTGGAGTGTTTGTGTGCAGCAGTGTGTTGCTCTGTGCTGGTGTGTGTGTGTGTGTGTGTGTGTGTGTGTGTGTCGGACACACTCCCGGAGAGCGATCACATCTGCAACTCTACGTACAACGAATAACGCGTTACGCCCTGTTTATTAACAGCTATTGGGAGAGGTGAAATTCCCTGCACTTGTTTCTCACACACACAGTCGCAGATTTGCTGCTGTCCCTGGATGTTTGTTCTACATAATAGAATCTTATCAGTTTCATTTTCTTCGGCCGCGGAGCGCGCGCCCCTTCCGCTAGGCTCGTGCTCGCGGCCTGCCAACTCTTGTACGACCAATGAGACAGCCAGGCAGCTAGTCAGCCACCAATAAGGAATTGTGTTGCGGAAGGTGGGCGGGGCCATTTGCGCATACTTCAGACAGACGGGACCGTTGTTGCGTCACGTTTTTCTGCACATTTGCACTTTATTTCTATGAAACCTTACGCTACTGACGCCACATTTGTACGTGAATGGAATATGAAATGAGGAAACCAGGAATACAACAGTTTTTCTTTTCCAGATTGGTGAAAATAATATTTGAAATGAGGCCTACTTGATAAACATCTAGAATGCTCCGATAGATACTTCGTTGATCCCAGTTGCACTAGTGTCACACATTTAACAGTGACAATAGTGACAAAGGCATAGGAAAAGTGACAGAAGGACCCTGGAGTAAAACAGTATAAATAAAAGAAAGAAATAGACCTGCCAAAGATGGTGAAAAGACTAAAAGTTTAAGTAGCAAAATAGCTCATATGAAATGCCCTGTAAAACTGCAGCATTTGAGTATAGTTCACTGAGTACCTGAAATAAAGTAATGAATTTCTGTATGAACTTGTTCAAGTCCAGCTCAGTCTGTGTGGAGTTTGTGTGTTCTCCCTGTGCCTGTGTGGGTTTCCTCTGCTTTCTTCCCACCATCCAAAGACATGTGTTCCAGGGTAATAGGTCACTCTAAATTACCCATAGTGTGTGTGTGTGTGTGTGTGTGTGTGTGTGTGTGTGTGTGGCCACTCTGTGATGGACTGGCACCCCATCTACATCATAGTCTTCTGATTCTGAGAGAGCATCCAGACTGCTGTGCATCTGATAAGGATAGATAATGAATGTACAATAATAATAATAATTTTGATTCCCGGGAATCTGCCAAAATACTTAAAAAAAACTTTAGAATGTATGTCTGCTACCGCTGGCCTGAATCACCTGTAAGAGTAAAGGAAAAGTAGATTTCTTTATCCTATATCCTTTTGTGAGGCAACACAGAATGGTAGGATTTTGTACAACGTTACTTACAATGTTTTACCCATTTATGCAGCTGAGTAATTATTTAAAAGAGCAATTCAGGTTAAGTACCTTGTTTGACAGTATTTGAAATCAGGTGCTCCCAGTTGGGATTGGACAGATGTGAAAAAGACACTGATGGAAAGACCAGTGGGAAAGTATGGGAACACCTGGAATTGCACTCTCTAGACAAGTGACACCCTTCTCGACACCCTTCTCAGTGTCTTCAAGCCACCATGCCGGTAGAGAGAATGCGGATGCGCCCATGGCTGGAGGAACAGATCAACTCGGACCAAATACCAGGACTTAAGTGGGTCGACAAGGTGAGTGAATGAAGTCTGTATTCCGTCTTGCTCTTCTAAACCAGTTTTCACTGTGAAACAAAAGTGCAGGGCGTATTATATTTGAGGTACACGTGCTGGCATAAGAATAATTTCAGTAATGCATATATTCAGGTAACACTAGAGACATGAATCTTGGACTTTGGAATTTTAGTGCATATGAGTGAAATTATTTAGTAGTTATGACCAAATATGAGGTTGATTCCGTTTCTGCTTACAAGTAACGTGAGGCGAACGCAGAGGAATTTTCAAAGCTCTTGCTATAATGGTAATTACATCTCCGACTTATGAGATCTGATTATTATGAGCTGCCTTCCACAAATGCATTACGCTTGTATGTAGGAGGATACCTGAACTTCTTTATTGCATTTTAAAAAGTATTAAAATCATGTGTTTTTAAAGACAGTACTAATTATAGAAAGATGCAAATGATACGTTACACCTTTACACCCTGTCATTTGAGCCATTTTTTCAATTGAGATCAGTTTTTCCCTGTAACTAAAATACAAACCAGTTCTGGCAGGAGTAAAACTTACATTTGTCTTACAGTGTTTCATTATACACTACAAATTCCACAGACCTGAAATTCTTGTTTTGTCCCAAGAGGGACAAGCAGCATTAGAGTCATTATGTAATATCCCAAAACTGCTTTTGATTTTCTTTTGAAAGTTAATCTGTCATATCACCTTCATTCTGAGGTGGACCTTCAGTATATCCACCTAAATAATACTTATATATAATTTAAATAATGAAATAAGTATAACAAGCACATTCGTGAACTCAGTCAGAAGCATTAAACAGAATAAGCAACCTCACTGAAAACACTGTAAGCACATTTATTTTTTGTTTATTTAAAATTTTTATCTAAAGCAACTTAGAATGTGAAGCTGCTTACCCTGATTTATCCATTTATGTAGCTGGGTAATTTTTATTGGATGTGTATATAATTTTTATTCAATAGACCAGGGCTGGTTGTCACATTGCTAACTACAGCCAAACTACACAGCACCAGCTGATACTTTTCAAACCAGTGTTGTACCTTCTCTCCTGTTTATGTTTATCTGTTCATTTGAGGAAGAAAACAAACAATTTTGAGAACATCTGTCTTTTTCATGAATAACTTTTAATGTTTTTCTCGTTTCTGTAATAAAAGGTGACTGTACACGCTTACAGATAAATTTAAACCACTATTAGATAGTTATTTAGTCTTCTGAATGATCTGTTGGTAGAAAAATTGTGAGGAATTTTAAAAGAAAAATGTAAAACCCAGTACTGCAATACCTTGATCAACAAGGTATGCATTCCTGGAAAATTTTTTCCTAGGTTAAAAAGGTATAAATTGGAAATATCCCTTCATCTCTGTCATCTACAAACAAAACTCTGTGTTCAAAACCAGTACAAGAACTGCAAGGCATGATGAGGGAGAGCCACAGCTCTGTAGTACTTGCAGCAAAAGACTACATTTCCCAGAAGCCCTGGGGAGGTAAAGCAGAGTGCTTTGAGAAGTAAAGGCACATGTGCTTTTATACACATCTTTTTTACAGGCACAACAACGTGCACATTTGTACTGCCAGAGTAGGGCAACAAATTAAACAATCTGCAGTGAACAACACCAACAGGCAGCTCACAAATCAGTAATAATATTATGACAATGTGTTTGTCATTAGCTTTCAATGTACTGATCAAAAACAAGACGAAGGGGGAGCAGGTTTTTAACCAATGGAGTCTACAATGGGCGCAAGCTGAGAAATTGTCCCAAGAGTGACAACTGTCAACCAGCCCTGGTCTGCCATCTACTACAGCAGTAGCTGGGATTTGAACCTAGGACTGTCAACTGCAGGGCAGCAACTCTGACCATTTCTCCACCTGCTGTTTGCACAGATGATGTATCAGTGATGGTGCTTATTGTAAAAACGTCGAGGGAGTTTTGTGTAATTATGTTTACGGTGTGGAGAGGGGAAACGGGGTGGGTTTGACGTTGTCCACTACCAGCTTTGGTGTTTCTGTGGTTGACCTACAGGAGAAGAAGATCTTCCAGATCCCCTGGATGCACGCAGCCCGTCATGGCTGGGATGTGGAGAAGGATGCCCCTTTGTTTAGGAAATGGGCCATTCACACAGGTAGTTAAGTAGCATCTCTTTTGAACATTGAACATTATATGTTTGTATGTGTTGTTTATCAGCGTCTGTTAATCGCGCAATATGTTATATCGCACCGAAACCCGTTTATGTGAAGGATTATAGCTGAGCACGGCACTGAGTGGCCTTGCAGCCAGTCCAGCTTGTCTTCTTTTGACTTGATTTTAACGTCGCAGTTATGGCAGATTCACTTTGGACCGAAACGGGTACATTGTGAAACAGAATTGGCTTCATCAAAGCTACAAACATCAGCAGATCCTCCTCGCAGTCATCCTTGGAGTCAAGCCTGGGACCTTTTCTATTCTTACCCCCTCAGGAATGGATCTGAGCAGTGATACCTCCTGTGTGTGTTAAAGAGATTAATGGTATTAGATGATGAGTTTTAAAAACCACTAAAACCTGTAACAACTAATTTATAAAACAACACTAGAACACCTGTAAGTGCAGTTATAGCCTAAGATAGGTTGACTCGGCTTTACGTGGCGTTTCACTTAATAGCCCTACTTCGACTTTCCGTTCATTCCTTTGCATTCGTGAGGACCAAATTTGGATTTCACGTGCCTTCCAGCAGCTGAGCGGAGTGACACCAGAACCACCAGAGCCACAGTTATGGTTTGCCTTATGTTGCACTAAGTTCTCAACCTCCATTACCCCCTGTTTGCTAGTTTCGGCTGTTATGATCTCAGTAATCATGGCCTCTGTCTGGAGCATCTTCACAGTGGTTGTTGACTATGAATTCACTTGCAATGTTTTCATTTTGTTTTTTGTGGAAAAGGTTGAATTTATACATAAACACTGAGTATCGTATTTGTGCATGTTGTAAGTGTTTAAATGTATTTCTATTTATAAAGCTCTGTTTGTTTGTGTCAGGTACTTCTCACCTTAAGAGAGCTTTTTGGGTAGTCAAGTTCCTAAAACTCAAAAAAGGTTATTTAGCATTTAGAAAATGTTAAATGTGCTCTATGACAAGGTCACATGCATGCCACTGTCACCTGCGCATGCATTGCTGTCAGTGCCCCCCACGTGTTAGATCAAAGGAGCCAGTAGCTGTTATACATACACAATCGAAAATGTCAAAATGAATTAGAAATTACGCATGAATAATTGGACATAGGAACTATAATCATGTCATTTAAGAGAATTTATATTAAGTTATAACCTACAAACACGGCCATGTGTCTCTAATTACATTATACCTCCCATGTTCCACTTAGGCAAATACCAACCAGGGCTGGACAAGCCAGACCCAAAGACCTGGAAAGCCAATTTCCGCTGTGCCATGAACTCCCTGCCGGACATAGAGGAGGTGAAGGACAAGAGCATAAAAAAAGGGACCAACGCTTTCAGGGTGTACAGGATACTGCTGTCCTCAGAGCGGCACAGCAGGAAAGGTGAGCTTTCCGTCAGCCTGTTTTCTGCTGTGCCACGAAGTAGATAATCCGTGTTTCAGACGGTCTACGTTACTAGATCCCCCACCCCCTTTGTAGATCATTCTTGTTACAGTCCATTGAAATACAGAGTTTGAGTAACAGATCGATGCCTTTATCTACCGTTAGCATCGAGGACCATTTGGGC
Source organism: Arapaima gigas (assembly GCA_900497675.1). Lineage (NCBI taxonomy): Eukaryota > Metazoa > Chordata > Actinopteri > Osteoglossiformes > Osteoglossidae > Arapaima > Arapaima gigas. Next base: position 10,891 of record UFQX01001172.1, read on the forward strand.
TTTTCTGTTTAATGTTATTATAGATGTGCAGTACATAAGAGTGTGAAGGACTCTTATTTGGAGAGGTTGTAAGTGGTGCTGCATCAGTAAAATGCCCCCAGCCAGTCTTTAAATTACATTTTAAGTCTGGTTTCTGTTATAGGACCAGAAAGGAACTGACGTGTGCGATAAGTTATATTATAGGTAGTAATTTTATTATAGTTATATGATCACCCACTGACTTCGCTGGTAGAAATCTTGAGCGGCCACAGTGCACAGATTGCATCTTTTGTCTGCGATGATAAGACGTCCCGACAAACAGCCTGCTAGTGAGAACTGGAATTGTGTGCAGGACAAAACAGAAATCCAACCCCTTTTATTACACCATCCTTCATTCCAAACTCATTTTTCAGCCCCGTATCAGTTAACATCTTGTCCATCTTAGGTTTGTTCAAACAGTAACTGGACCTCTAGACCGTGTCTGTGTGCTTTATGTACTGAGTCACAACCATGTGCCGAGCAGCTGTGCAGGCTGAGCCGTGTGTTTAAAAAAAAAAAAAAAAACAGTCGTGTACCTAAAAAAGTGGCCTGTGTGTGTGGTTAGAAATAATTATGTTCGTAGGTGGTCCTGTCCTATTGTAAGCCAAAAGTCCCCCATAAAGATATATGAACAAATTGCACGAATGATACAGTGTGCAGCCGAGTCCAGTTTTGTGGGTAATTTGATACTGTTTCCTCGGTCCTGTTTACGTCACCAGGGGACACAACTTCAGATAAGTGAATATATGGTATGTGATAAATCTGTTTGGTGGATAAAAGTTTCTGTTCCTGTGGATTTCGATGACGTGTCTAAATAAAAAGTAACTAGAAGGGAAATGTGAAGTTTTGTGAAGAAAAACAGTCGCTGCTAAAACCCAAATATGGTGGCTGGTAGTTGTACGGTAGAGTGAGTGATCGCGGTCAGATGTTCCGACCAAAGACCCGAACGTAAAAATAATACAGTGACGTTAACGGGATGGTCGTCGCAAGTCTGGGTTGTTGTCAGTCCCACATGTCGTAGCGTGGGGACAGTATTTATATTTTATTGTTTATTTGTTTGTTTGTTTGTATAATTTTGTTTAGTATACAAAGGAGTTTGGGAGATCCTGGATGAAACAACCAGAGAAGCGGTGAATTTTACGCCTACGTTCAGCCCTGGAACAGCCAGTGAAAATAAAAAATACAATACCGGTTTCTGTGGTGCTGACTTCATAATGAAAAACAACGTGCTGTACCGAGCGATATGTATTACCACATTTTAAGAGTCTGATTATGTCTGATATCATTTTACACACTTATAATACGAAAGTAACCCTATTGTTTTTGCACCTGTATGTTTACCTGCTAGTTTGCACCTTAATCCTCCTATAAATAGGCTCTTTTGCTGAGGTAGCAAATGTACACGTTATAAGTATTTTTGCTTGTTCCCTAGGTAAGAAAAGGGCTGAAAAGGAAGAGAAAATAAAGGTAGGGCACTGAACTGCTGGAGGTGTTTTTCTTCACCATCTAACTTTAGTATTTTTACTTTTTGTCAAAGTCCAAACATAATATTTTTCTGTTTCATTCATTTCAAAATGTCAAATATTCTATAAGACCTCAAGCTAAAGAAATATTAATAATGATTTCATATTTTGCCCAAAATCTAGAGAATAGTGAGTGATAAACATCCCCCCCCCCCTCACTCGGTCTTGTTCATCAGCAGGGTTCGTGGAACCAACCAGCGAAGGCTGACCATGCAGGGGCCCAGATGGTCAAGCTGGACAACATTGTGGACAGCACAGTGTTAACAGGTAGCACTTCCATCTGTCTTCATCCCTCTGTCATGGCTTTATGCCTCCTTTGCCTGGGAATGAATGAATGAACGAGAAGTTTGTTTATCCCAAAGTTGCACAGCAATCGGGTAAATAAACTGCACGGTCGCTCAGTTTTGACGGCGATGGAACAAAAGGAGTCCATTGGTGTTCTTGAGCGCTGTATGTATCTGCTGGTTATCAGTAGGAGAACATTGCAAAGAACAAACACACAACTGTTTATAACGCAGCAACTGGCTGTCAGCACCCATAGTGCCGCCTTAAATATTCCCACTGTGCACAGGGTCATTCTCACTTCCAGATGGAGGTTGTTTATGCTGATTCAGTGAAAGGTTGGTATAATCTGGCCAGAGTTTCTTTTGAAACTGTTGGAAGTAGCTTCCAAAGCCAGGAGGACCCTTCTTGTTTCTGCTTTGGAATTTAATGGAGATCCTCACATGCCTGCCCTCTCCCTGGCCTTCAGACGTCTCCCGTCCCGTGCCTCACAGCCCCGAGGTCGAGTCCCTGGCCTTCGGTGAACTACCAGACGTGGGCCAAACCATTGAGGTGATCACAGAAGATGAAGAGCAGTCTGTCAGCTCCAGCCACCCCTACCCCCTGCAGATCTCCCCCATCTCCTCATGCACAGGTCAGTGGGCAGAGCCCCAAACCAGTAGCATGGAATCATCCCTCACGTGACACTCTGCATCTAACTATGTTGTGTGATACTTCAGCTCTAATTTTACCGTAAGTGATGTTCGTCCTCGATCGACGCGATTAATAAATCACTTTCCATCAACTGGTTACGATGTCCATTTATCCAGTCTGTGCCGCTATAATCTGTCCAAAGCAAGAAACTTGGACCACCTTCGAAATTTGCCCCAAGTGGCTGTGTGTGACAGCTGCAGTGCATTGTGGGAAGTGTGTACTCCCGCTCTCACTTGTGTGCTTGCATGTTTGTGTTTGCATTTTGTTCTGCCACAAAGTGTTTTCATATTCTAATTTTTTTTGTTTTTTTGGGTAAATTTATTTTCTGGAGTATTTTTATTGATTCTTATTCATTCTGTTTAAATAAGTTTCCTTATGATATTAGGCGTCATTTAGGGTCACTTTGGACGGGCTTGGGATGAATTGGAATTTTTCTCTGAGGATGTAACGGAATAAGTCATTTCATCATTCAGTTTTTTGATATTCTGTCCGCTTTCTGGAACAAATAGGTCTAACAGGGGGTGAGAGTTTATATGTACTGGGCAGCACAGGGGCTCTGACCCCTCACAGCTGTAGGGTTACCTGTTGAGAGTCCAGACCCGCTTCTGTCTCGGTGCGTTTTTTTTTTTTTTTTTTTTGCCATAACTCATTTTTCAGGACGCGACGTAGCGTTTCGTTACTCTCCACTTCTCCCACAGAGAGCGATACAGAGAGCAGCCCCGCCGAAGAGGGTGGCGAGAAGGTGAGTTTCCCGTCTTGTAGGAACACATATATCCGTTCCGCTTTCCTCTCTAGGACAGTATGAACCTCCAAGCTGAAATTAACTGCAAGTGTGAGTTTATATTTCATGCTCAACTTTTACTTCCTTCTAACTTCTGTCAGTTCTCATTTTGAAATAGTCTTCATGTAACAACTAAAACAGTATTCATAACAGTCCAAAGAATTATTTTATGGAGGAGCTGGCAAAATATAGCAGCCAAACAGCCAAGTTCAAACGAAAGGCTATTTGTGTCATTTCCATCTTGAACTCTTTTTCCTTTACGCTGTTCCTTTAATTTTAGCTTCAGTAATGAGTAATACCAAAGTCAAAATGTAGATTTTTTTTTTGTATTGTTTTGGATTATCTGCACCTCAGGCAGCAATGAGGCACTAGTGGAGTTGAAGAAGGAAGAAAATCAGCAGAAAATCTGAAATCTGTGTGTAAGTGAGAGGTGGAGGTTGTCCTGCATTTCAGCAGCATGGATCGTTCAGAATATTAACTTGCATGGATATTTTAAGGGCATAAGAAGGTTAACAGTGCGTGTGTGTGGTGCGTGTGTGACGGCGTGTGTGTGGGCACGTACGTTTGTGTTGTCTTTCAAATACAAACATTTGTATACACCCACTGCGATGGGGCCAACATTGACACCCAGGCACAGCGTATCATGTCATATGTGACTGTGAATGAATTTGACAGGGTGGAGTCTCAGCCACATAAGTCTCTGCATTTGTGGTGTGATTGACAGGGCCTGTGTGACACATGGTGCCAAAGCCCTGCAGAAGGGAAACCTCTCTTTAGCAACCCCAAGACAACGTTGCCCGGCATGGCTACTTTCGTGACCTCAGGGAAGGCCGGCTTTCCAGTGACCAGCGGCACTGAGGGCTCCCCACTGAACCCCTACAGCTGGAACCCCCCAGCCTTCGAAGCCACTAACTTTCCCAGTCCCTCAGACCAGGCTCCCGTCCACGAGGCCCGAGCCAGCGTGATCATGAAGACCCCGGACGCCTCCAACTCCACTGTCAAGACCTGCTGATCCTGCGCTGCTTCAGTTGAGCAGTCTTTGAGGTCCTCAGCATGGACGTATACACTGGATCTGGTCCAGGTGAAGCTTCTAGAGGACCATCTCAAGCAGAACAGATCCCCTCGACTGCCAGTTCATCTGTGCGCTTCATCCGTGTTTCATGCCGTGTAAATAAGAAATCCAGATGCTCGGCAAAGCGTTCATTGACTTCCATGGACGTACAGCTGGGCAGCCTGTGGGATTTGGTACCACTCTGAAGTTAAGATTTGAACTAGGCACCTAAATCGAGTCACACTGTACATTTCACTGGAGCCTGTCTGGCTCTCAAGGCCCGGAAATATTAGTGTCCTTCTGCGGGACGGTTTGACTTGAGTGTTTTCCGATGCTTTTCTGTAGCGTGGCTGCAGTTCGACCGAGAGCACTGGCCACGTAACGGAACTCTTCAGCTGCGGCATGCAATTGTAGCCGAGACCTTTTTTTTAAAAAAAAAAAAAAATTCTTTTTATATACTGTATATGTGGTGAAATCTTTAACTGTACTTTAGTCACAAATATGCATTTAGGGATCTTTTATATGCGTATACGCTCATATACTTGGACAGTATATGTATGGCTTTATTTGATTTTAAAATATTAATCCTGTGGATCATGAAATAAGCAAATGATAACAGTTACTGTTGTCTGTTACTTTTTTACAAATTTTACCGGGCTCTGCGTCGGAACGGATAAAATAAATGCCCCCTTTTGGGCTTCAGTCTGCCCCTGTATGCTAGTCTGTTACAGCTGGCAAAAATGTTCAGTTTGACAATTTCCATCAAAACCTTAACTTTCTCCTCTGAATAACATGTCTGAAGAATCATATCTGGAATTTAGTGCCCGACCTCAACTAACACGATGCAGCGCTTGAAGTCGGAAAGAAATCGGCGCCAGTTCTCCCCTTATTGGCCTGTGGACGTGTGTCTCAGTTTCAGCACACCGTTTAGCACTAAATTTTTAACATTTGTGTCGTGAATAAAAGACACTAGGCGATGTGCACTATATTTATTTTCACCCTGCAGTGCGCCCTGGGTAATGAAATGTAGCCGTGACGCTGTTAGGAAAAACGGTCTTGCGGGGTTTTGATGGGAGAATCTGGTCAACAGGGGGCAGAAAAGAGCACCGGGAGATTATGGGAAGTGCGAAGATCCAGAAACGATCTGGAAAGAGCAAAATGCACGCGTGTGAACTGCACCGTCACACTCCCGTTTTCTCCCGGAGGACGGTCCCGCCCGCCTCAGCCGATCTGCCGGGTTAGAATTATCTGAAGGGGACGAATCCTTTGACAGCACGGCCCGGGGTGCGATCGCACTGATTTCTGCTTGCGAACCACTATTCTGATTCACGAATACGACTGTGAAACTAAGGCAGAGCAAGGAGCCCTGAAACGAAAGCCGAAATGAAAGCGTGCACACTGTACGCTTGGCAAACTGTACTTCCTACCTTCTCGACCTGCATTAATTCGCCTTTCCTCTCTACGGACCAAACCGATTGACGGAATACACACTCATGTACACTTTGTATTATAACTCCTAGCAGTTTTCATGTAAATGATGGCAAAGGTATATTTTTTTCCCTCTGCTTAGGATCTTGCAACTGTGCACTTTTCACTGCTGCCGTAAAATAGGGGTCACAAAAACGTTCAGTAAAACTGGCACGTTTGTACTGATGTTCTACAGTTAAGACGCTGTGTAGCTTTTTCGTATTTGCCGAGTGTGAAGGACATTATTTATTGTGGACAGTCGATAATGACAATGACGATTTGTTTGTTGTGCAGTCACGAAGGAATCTGCTTCCTTCATGTTCTGACAAGTGGTTTGCTTCCAATAAAGCTGTTGATAAGTATTCCACTTGGTGCTCACCTTCCCTCCGTGCTCGAGATTTCAGAGCCACCCGAGGCCAGGTCTCACTGCAAGTTGCAGACCCCCCACCCGTTTAAAACCACACAATCCTCACTCACAAAATTACTTTAAAAAATTTTTAAAAAAAAACCTCATGAATTATCGCTTGTAAGAACATGCTGGAAATATTTTTATTGCCTGTTTGAAATCTCTGCTCCGCCGTACTGTCACCTGCCCGCTTATGGTTTGTGAGCTGCTGCTGTGGCTGTCGGTTTGTACTTCCGTAATATTGTTCCGGTGTTTTCTTCTTTTTGTGCAAATAAATAAAAGTACAACGAGAGCGAAAAGGAGAAATCTGAGTTTGTGTTATTCACTGAAAATGAACTCATTTGACCATTAAAAAGATGTGGTAGCAGTAACAGAGTACGGTATACCATGGTATAATAGAGTAGAGGTAGTAGTAGAATGGTATAATCCAGCCTTTCGTAGGGTGCCGGTGTTCTGGAGCTCAGTGTGGTATAATAGAATAGAACATAAACATGAATCCTTACTGATTTATTTAAATGGAGAAGAAAGGACTATTAAATGATGTAAAACGAGACGTTTTGGGGAAAAATACAGAAGTCGGGGGGGTCAAGCGGCTACAGCAAACGCCGTCGTCCGAGGGGGGCTCGGGATCCCCGTTGGCTCCCCCCTTTAAGATGCACAGGTAAAGCTGCCCGTGACCCCCAGCAACCCTGTCAACTGTCCCATACTGTGGACAGGCCCGTCTTTCCTTCCTTTAAATTTAATTCCAGGGTAGGAGCTCGTGATCATTACACAAATAATAGTAAAAAATGCCTCATTGTCTAAAGTTGCCCAAATTTTGACATTCAAATTCAATTATATTCCATTGTGACAACATAGAATCTATGAGCTGCTGGAGATCCAAAGACCCTCTAACACCAAAGTTACCTGATGCTGCCTGGCTCAGAAGGTGGAAGCTGCTTTTTCAGTTTCTACTCTGCTCATCCACACTTGGTTGCCTTACATGGTTATGTGTCCCTCCTTGAACCGTAGGCGAGTGTCTATGAGCAGCCCCCCCCAGTCAGCAGGTATCTTTGTCAGGTACCAGACATCCTGGCCTAGACGAGTGTGTAGCAGCAGCACGGGTCAGCTGGTTTTGTTTTGGGACCTAAGGTCCGTTGCCTGACTTCTCCCGGACTTTCGGAAACACCGCTGGGTGCCTCGACACCCGTCTCATCCTCTGCCAGGTGCCAAACCCCAAGCCGAGACCACCAGCTTTTAACGTATGTTCGTGGTTGCAAGTAAGGAGGAGAAAACAGCAGCGGTGAAAGATGCGGTGATGCCAGGTGAAAGAAACATCAGGAAGAAGGAATACAAGAAGCTGGAGAAACACCAGGGGTTGAGAGAGGAACTGGAGCAAATGCAGAAGGTGAAAAACCAAGGTGGTCCCACCGGTGACAGAAACACTTGGGGCTGCGACCTCTAAGCTGGAGGAGGAGCTCCATCAGCGCCCAGGTAAGAGAACATCAGTCTGAGTCCAGAGGATCACAAACCTAGAAACAGCAAAACCCGCCTGTAGGAGCGCGTGACCGAACCTCTGGGTGTTTTTAACTGTCTTACCGTCCTGAGCGGTTTTATCTGGGATTTTATAAACTGGTTTTACTTTGTTCGTGACGGTTTTATTTACTGTTTATTGCAGTGGTTTTATTAGTAGTTTTGACAAGAACAGCGTCGGTGGATGGATGATGGATGGATGGATGGATGGATGGAGAGATTATAACTGCCTGGCGCGTGACCAAGTCCACAGTCACCGCGGGTCCCTTTACTACCTATAAAATTAAAAATGTTTTATTTTAAATGCTCAGTATATATTTATCCGTTATTTATTTGCACAGCGGATACGATTACAAACGGGAAGATGAATAAAAAAGCGGAGGGGAGCGTGACGAGGCCGCCCCGCCCCCGGCCCGGCCCCGCCCCGCCCCCCGGCCGGCCGCGCTCTCCTCCCCCGGGCGCCGGGCTCCGCGCACTGGGCGCCATGGCCGCGGGGAGAGCGGCACTGGGCGCCTCCGTGCTCCTGAGCGCCCTGCTGGCCGCCGCCTCGGCTCGGCCGCGGCTGCTGCTCATCCTGCTGGACGGATTCCGCCACGACTACGCGGACGCGCTGGAGGAGCTGCCGGGCTTCCGAGCGATGGTGGAGGGCGGCGTGAAGGCGGACTACCTGACGCCCGTCTTCCCGAGCCTCTCCTACCCCAACTACTACTCGCTCATGACGGGTGAGGCGGCTGCAAAGTCCTCCACGTCACGCACATCACGTCACGACACGTCACGATGTTATTAACGATGTTATTAACGACGTGGCTGTTAATGATCAGTTATACCCCCCGGGACGGGGGTGGTCGTCATGGTGGGACCTATTCCTCTGGTTAGATGTTTTGCTAGCAGGACGACTCTCTTCTCCAGCAGCGTCCAGTTAGAAGGTTCTACCCGTTTAGACAGCTGGATTGTTCTTGAGGGTAAGAAGTTTGATCAGGGGAACTGAAAGCGGAGGAGGGATTCGAACCAAGGTTGAGCTGTGTTCAACAACACAAATCGGCGGAGAGAGACGCGGGTTTGAGTGACGGTTGTCTTTTTAAGTTCGTACGCAGGGTTGTCTGTTTACTTTATCAGTTACTTTTTAAGTGGGATGGTCCTTCTTAAGACCAGCCGTTGTGACCTGTGGACTCGATCGCGTCCTTAAGGAAGGCTGGCTGGAGGTACGACCGCTCCGGAGAAGATTATCTGCAGACAGCCACACACTTTTATTAGCTCCGACCGCGGGGATTTCTCCATGTCTGCGATGAGTTGTTTTGAGCTGTGAAGTTTTAAAGGTTTTGGCGTCACAGGGGCCCAGGAATACGTGCTGGCTGGCTCCTGTGGACTGTGTGTCAATGCTTTCAGAATTTAGAATTTTAAACTCTTGCACTGCGAAGGTGTGTTGCCATTTGGACGGAAGTTAACACACGCAGACGATGGACTTGTGTGACTCGGTTAATATTTATCTCGACGCCTTTCTGTAAGGACGGACGTCTCCTTTTCTCACACGTCACTCGCTTGAAGCAAAGCAACCGCTGCACGAGAACGTCGACTGCTCTCCCTCCTCGACCTCTTGACTTTGAAGTAGATTTGCTCACTTGTTCTGGCCAACGTTCACATGCGTTATCGGGGGGGGGTGAAATAAGAGGAAATTATACTTTAGAGAGGAAAAAAAATCACAGCACGAACATCTGGCCGAATAAATGTCCCTATTGATAAGAACGAGGGGACGGCGCAGCTGTCCAGGACACGCCTATCTGTGCGTCGTGGTCCAAGTCGGGTCCCTCGTAAGCCGAATCCCTCTCCGGCTCCACACTGGCTCCTTTGTGCCCGTACCGTACGCCAGGCGGTGTTGGGCTTCTGACGCCAGCTGACGGGCCGCTCCGCTGCCCTCTTGGACCACTCAGCCCCCAAAGCCCTGTTCGTCTCCCATCGGCGTCGTTCGTTTTACCCTCTTCCCCCACCTTATGAAGGCCATTTGTTCCCGAAAAGTCTGGTGAATTTCCTTAAGCGCTTAAGGTGGTGGTTTCCCCTTCACTCCTCCCTCGTATACTGAAGGTGTGTCCATCTGCACTCCGTCAGCTCTGCATCACCTCCTCGCCCAAAAGCATACATACAGATAACGCTCGGTCTAAACGGATAAACCGAACCTTTACCGCGAAAAACAGAACAAAAGTAGAGTTAGACGAAAGGTGAAACTGGCAAACAAGGGGTAACGGAGGTCGAGAACATGAAGGTTGAGGGCTGTGGGGTGGGAGGTTTCCACACGTGGTCCTCGCGAAGGCAGAGAAATGAACGCTAAGTCGAGGTTTAGATATTAAGCATTAAAGCGGAACTCTCGTAACCTGCACGGACGGATCTTGGGTATAGATCTTCTCGCAGGTGTTCGTGGTGTTTTCTACGTTAGAAACGTTAGAAATGAACACCTGTGGTCTTTGTTTAAACTCTTTGCTTGTTTTTGCAACTTAGCATCTAAAACGTTAACCATTAATCTCTTCAGCGCACCGGTAGGTGTTGCTGCTCCCATCCATCCCTGGGGGGGGGCGTTCAGCAGAAAAATTTCCAGTCTTGACTCCAAGGATGGCCGCGAGGAGGATTTGCTGACGTTTGTCGTTTCGGGGGAGCCGCATTCCGTTCCACAATACGCCGATTCAGTCCGAGGTGAATCTGCCACGACCGGGACAATATAACCGGACAAAAGGAGACAAAGCGGACCTGCTGTAAGGCCCCTCAGCGCCGTGCTCGGCCACAATCGGGCACAAAGTCAGGGGAGCGGGGGGGGGGGGGGGGCAAAAGCACGTTTTGGAACCAAACATTTCAGAAGGTCAGCAAGAACCGGGGTGAATGAACCTTACACAATGGCCGCTGGGTTTAGCTGCGGGGAGAACGGTTCTCATCGCCGGTTACAGAAGCTCCCATATCTGCCCCAGTGAGTTACCCTGAGCACGAGGTCTGGCAGCCCAGCGTTCGATTCAGCACCACTCTTATCTCGTCGTCTTCCTCCCAGGTACAAGAGGGCAACCTGGCAACTCTGAACAGGAAAAATTATTCATTTTTTGTTTTTCGTAAGTTGTCTGGAAGCCGTGCCACTTCCAAGTGTTTCCAAAACACGGCGTTCATCTGCTGGGCTGATTCGTGCAGCTCTTCAGCCAAGCGGCGGACGTTTCTAGCAGGTCTAAGTGGCACAAATTTTTTCCCCGATAAAACAAAATACTCTGCGTTATGAAACCATTATTATTACGGTTAGAATTTTTCCCCCCTTTGAAGCAAGTCGTTGTGGATTTACGAGCAGCCCTCCTGTCCGTCCTGCAAACTAGGAGATGGTTCCCAGCCCTGGTCCACCACAGACAAATATTCAACAAAAAACATTCATTCAGAGATGCTCATCTAAATAAACCTATAATTCCTGAATTCTCACGTTCCAAATGAATCCGGTTTTGGATCACGTGATTTTCTCAGGGGCTTGGGAGTCGGCTGTGGTTGCGGCTCAGTCTCAGCATTACGCCTCCACCCTGAAGAAAAAGCTCTCGATCCAGTGACCTTTCTGGTCTTAGTTTATTGTGGGAGAGGCGTGAAGATTCAGAGTTCACTTCATTGTCATTCTGCCCTCATACACACATACGTAATGTAGTTCCTCCTGGACCGCGGTGTGCAGAACCAACAGGTAAGATGAAGACACTGGGAAACACAGATAAGCTGGTTTAGATGAACAGATGAATGAAGAAGTCAGATAATAAATGGATAAATGAATAGATAAATAAAGAAGGTAACACATGAGGATCAGAGCAGAAGTGACCAGTTGGAGAGGGTTTAGTCCCTATGTTTCCCAGAACTGAGCAGCCTGGTGCCTGCAGAACATCAGGAGTAACCAGGCAAAGAAGAGCTAGGAGGTGTTACGCTAAAAAGCTTGTCAATAGTCTGTTTTTTCAGTGCCACACGTATGACTTATTTTCTGCATTGCTGGACGAATGGCTAAATCTTAAGTGCCATCTGACCACAGATCAGTTTTGAGAGCTAGATAAATGAATGTGAATGTAAGCGTCTTCCAGAAAGGTGTCCAGATGTTTTTGCTGTGCTTCATTCAGGTCGGTACACAGAAGTGCACCAGATGACGGGGAATTACATGTGGGACCAGGCCACGATGAAGGAGTTCCTCATCGGCACCAATTCGGACAGTCGCCTGCCGATGTGGTGGAATGGCTCCGAGCCCATCTGGGTCACCCTGCAGAAGCAGAACAAGAACGTCTTCATGTACTACTGGCCAGGTGACTGGTTTGATCGTCTACACGCTCTGAATGCTGCGGTAAATACGACTGACCAAGCGTCTGTTTTTACCTCGGATTAGGGTGCGAGGTGTCAATTCTGGGGGTAAAGCCAACGTTCTGTGAGGAATACGTCTACAACCCATCAGAAAAAAACTTCACCAATGCCATTGAGAATGCCGTCAATGTTTTACGGTAAGAAGTACCTTGGTGGTTCTGTGCCAGATGAAGTGGCAGGTCAGGGGGAGAGGTGACCACATGGGGCAGGACAAGGGCCAAGGACAGCAGGTTCCCAGTAGGAAGGCAGGCATTTCCTAACCATCTCCAAAACAACAAGGGGATAACCAGAAAATAAAAGCAAACCAAGTCCAAAACCAACAACTGAAAACGACCATCTCTAAACAAAACCTTGGAAAACTACCAACAGTTGCCTTCCATCCTCTTATTCTCTCCAGGTCCTTAGACCAGCTGCCTTATAAGTTCACGTTTATCTTCTCCCAGTTGGCAGCAGCAGCTGGTCGTCATTGATCTGTCATCCGTCAAACAGTTCCACAAATTCACCAGTTTGTTCTTAGCTTGGTCTGGCTCTTTCAACAGAGGCCACCATCACGGAAATGACCGTTTATCCCGGTACGACCGGACCACTGGAGGGAGGGTCCTGTTGTGTAAGGTGTTTGTAAATAAAACCTCAGCAGCGCAATGAGACCAAACAAGACCATAAATCAAACACGCCATGTGGGAAGAGGATCCAAATTTTCGTTGCTAGTAAAATATGTTGTTAAAAGTTCCACACAAGTAAGCTGCTTCAAGTATCGAAATGATATTTTTGTAAACAATTCCCGTTCATTTTTGCAGCCCATGCTTGCTTTGACACTTGTCTCTGGGTGGCAGTGAGTTTCGGGCCTCGGTGTCTGGAGGTTTGCAATCGCTGGCGTGGCTATGCGAGATTTGGTAACCCAAACTGATCTCGAGTGTGTCCGGGATCCTTGAGTCTCCTGTGGACGAGGCTGTGACCTCACTCTTGTTCCCCTTCAGTGTTTTTCACAGCAGTTCCTTCAGAATGTGGTGAAGGTCCAGTTTGGGTGCCGCCTTCCCCTGCCTACTTCCCGAGAGTCATAGCTGCCATTGGTGTTTATATAGATGCTGGGCTGCCACACCTTCCCTCAATCTGGGTGGTGAAGTAGTACAAATAGCAGCTGTTTTTCTGCTCACGAGTCTCAGCTTCTCTGTCTGCATAAGGAGCTCCTGCAGTGTGTCACAGTGTGACACTAACTTGGGAACAAGTTCGCAGCCACGGCTGAGAGATATGTAGCTGCATACACCACATGACCGTGACAGAATGAGCTCAGAGCTCCGCTGAAGTTCAGCTGGTGCTCCAGAAAACCTAATGGTAGGCTGACAAATTGGTACAGTCCTACTGGTGTGCTGAAAGCTAATTCAGTTTGGACTGTGGTGAAAAGGTGAGGTCCAGTCACGCAAACAGGTTTTCACTGTTAACTGGCTGTGATGTGAGCGAGTGACTAACCCTCAGTGAATAGCTGAGGTGAAACCAGCCAACTCCCTCATCTTGGCATTATTCAGCATGCAATTCTTGATACCTCCCATTGTTTTGCTTAAATTTCAATTTCTCCTCCGATTACCCGTCATATTGGAGCCTTTATACCCTTTAGTATGAAATCTGCCTATCCCACCAGTAAGGGGGTGACACCGATGGCACCTGCTTGTCTTCCAAGTCATCTGTCTTTCCATGTTTTGTTAAAGAAATGCTTTAATGTGCAGCCTGGAAAGTTCTCGCATTCAGAGGTAAAGTGTCACCACAACAGGCCTTTGCAAAGATGTATCTCAGCAGTTTTGGCCACAAAGAAAGAACTTCCCCAGACCAGTGTTTCTGCAAGCAGTTTTTTTTGCCTACAGCTTTTCTCTGGCTGCAGTTCTGTCCATCGCCTTTCTGTCAGGATCTTTTCGAGACTCGGCCAATATGCCTGTAAGTTCTTACAGCCCAAATGTCATCAGAAGTACAATGTGGTTATTGACCCTCATTGTCTGTATGTTTTGCCATGAACCTTCCCTGACACTCTAGGTATGTGGAATCTGGTGTGTCAGGATGAGCCAGGATCTTACTGTGCTTCTCATATAGGGAATGTTCAGTGTTGGTGGCAGAAGTGAAGAATTGAGTCCCATGTTGGGCAGCAAACAACGCGAAGACCCTGTTTACTCGGAGCATTCTGACTTCTGGTATCAGCAGGGGCAGCGCTGACATGGCGGCGGTTTACTACGAGAGGGTTGATGTGGAAGGGCACCATCACGGACCCATGTCTGCACAGGTGCGGTCAGCTGTTCGCTCGGTGGACACCGCCCTTCAGACACTGAGCAGTATGATCAAGGTCAGTCCTTTGCTCTGCACTCCTTTTGCTTCTACTAATATGCTTTTGCATGATACTTATCTGACACTTCTATGGATATTGTCTGCTTGAGAAGTTCAGGTTCAAATATCTTGCCCAAGGGGTTTTTTTTTTGTAGGAGTTCTTCTGGATTACAACCTACAGTGTCCACGTTACAAGATACTCAACTGAACCTACCGTAGTGCTACCTAGTGCCTTTTATAAAGTCATAATGGTGAGGTTATAAGTTCTAATGAGGTCTACTTTTCCAGCCATCACTGGAGAGCCTAAAAATGCTAAACCCCAATCTTGCATGACCTCCTCCGGAAAATTCATAGAGCTGAGCTGTACCTCCTCCCAGCTCCGGTTTCAGGCCGTGGAGCCACCTCTCCTGGATCACTGCAGCTTTCTCATGTTTGGTCTTCTGACCTGTGCTGTTAAGCTTGTCACCCAGAATGCGTGTTTGACGTGCTGAAACAACCCCCTCATCTTTCTCCATTGGGTTCCTGTGTCTGCTCTTTCAAATTCAAGACTCTTACGTCAAGGGTTATGCACCGGTTATGCGGTCAAAAGACCCGTACATCTCTACCTAATGGACCTCATCCACTTGTCCTTCTCGCCAAGAGAGAGATGTAAAGCCTGTCAGTTCCTGGTTTTGACCCAAGTGGGGGAATACACTCTCTAGAAACTTCTGAGTCCATCAAAATCCATGGACCCATTTTGTTTTCACTAATGTGAGTCTCTTTCCAAAGCTTAACTGTAGACCTTTGGTTCGAATCCCTGCTTCTGCGGTAGTGCCCTTGATCGAGGTGCTCGGCCTGAACTTCTCCAGTCAAATTGGTGCATAAATATATTAATAATAAATCAACGGTAAATAGTTATTTGATAATAAATAATAAACGTTATAAATAAATCCCTGGAAGTAGCTTTGTGTTCAGACTTTGATGCTTTGGAGACAAACAACAGCAGAACACGAACATAGTTTGCCTGCTTCATACAGAGAAGTTTTACTGATGGAAAAGCAGTTTTAAAACGGCGCCGTTTCCTCAGGAGAGGAAAATGGAAGACGATCTGAACGTGATCGTGTTCTCTGACCACGGCATGACTGATCTCCAGTGGATGGAGAAAGTCATCGAGCTGAAGGCCTACATCAACATGACTGATATTGTAAAGATGATGGACCGGGGCCCCGTTGTCAGTCTGTGGCCAAAACCAACCAAATCTGAAGAGGTGAGTCAGTCGTGACTCGGCGCACGAAGCCTTGATCTTAAGCGAACTGTTTATTAAGCACAAACACACAAATAAATATGCTGACTGTGCGCTAAAGGTCTACAGACGTCTGAAGGCCGCGCGGAATATGAAGGTGTACAAGAAGCAGGAGTTGCCAGATCGTTTCCGTTACAAGGGTGGAAAGTTCGTGTCGACTCTGACCCTCGTCGCTGACCCTGGTTGGTTTATCACTGAGGTACGTTAACCGCCTTTTCTCCACTTCATTCGTTCTGCACGTTCCTCTTGTGTAACGGGGTCCCGGACAAATGGTAGAACCTCCGACTGTCTCTTGCCCAACATACCCGCGTGGCCTGAGCCGCTCGAAGGCCGAAGTCTCGGCCGTTTGGTGGCAAGGGTCTGTCTCCGTCCGTCGCAGTTGGCCACCCGTTTTGTTAGACCATCGGGACTCTGGAAAAAGAGGAACAGCTCAGTGCAAAGCAGCATGGGAGAAATACCCCCCACTTACCCCTTTATACAGCTGGGTAATTTTTACCGTGTTAGTTGAGGGTAGGTACCTCGATCCAGGGGATTGCAGCAAGCCTGGCAGGCAGACGTGGACTTTACTGTTAGTTGCCCTGTATCCAGGGGAGGAAAACTGCAACCTTCAGAGACAAGTCAAAGCTGTTGCCCGTGAGTAGAGGTGAGAGCTGTCCGTCATAGTGGCATCTGATTTCACGATTCTTCTCCTGAAACGCAAGACCGCCACGTCCTTCATGAGAGGGAACCTCTCCATATCTGGCAGATGGAGACCCGTGCGGACACCGTGGCCCACTGCCGTTCTTGGTTCTGGTTCAGGTGCTCGAAACCAAGAGCTTTGCTCAGATGTTCTAGTGAAACAACAGTGGAAGATGGGGACCTGGAGCAGAAGCTCAGAGCGAAAGCTTGTTTTTAGTGAGGCTTGGAACACATGCCGGGCACATTCCGAGAAGGTCAGCGTGCGTGAAAAGAATCCCCGGCAAGTTCCCGGTAAAGCATTCCACAGACCCCCCCCACCCCCCCACTGGACCATTGTGCAGGTGGGTGGTGGTATTTGTTCATCTGCTTTCCCTTGCAGAGCATCGAGAAGCTGCCTTACTGGCAGAACGGCACTGGGGTGGCACAGGGCTGGCAGCACGGCTGGCACGGCTACGACAATGAGTTTATGGACATGAGGGGCATCTTCTTGGCTCGTGGACCAGGTAAAGACACGTCCAGCCTTGGAGGAGCTCTTCAACCCCACAAACATCCCTCTTGCCATGGCAGCCTTTCCTGCACTTGAATTGTAGCTCACCAGTTATGCATTTTGAAGATACAACCGTTTTCCAGAACACGTACTGGTTTTTAATTCAAATTTTCTTCACTGTTCTAAGACGTCTGTGAGTTGACAGCTGGCAGTAAAACACACCTAGACGGCATAATTGTGTGGGACCACCTTCGTTCCACTCCCTCCCACAGTGTTTATCGTGTGATCGGCAATGAGATGCCAGGTGGTACACGTGTTTAAGGGACAAATTGCTCAAAAGTCAGCATAAGGTGACAAAGCTGAAAGTGACCAGAAGCCGACAAACGGCATCGAATGAATCAAACGTTGCACTTGACTGTAGTTGTGGAAGCGAAGTTTTCTATTTCCATTAATCCCTCCATCCGCCCCTCCGTTATCATTAACTGCTTCCTCTTGTTCAGGATCACAGTGGTTCGGAGCCCCTTTTTTCAGCAATTTTAAATTCACTTTAACGTTGGGTGACGTTCATACAAAATAATCACTCTCAGAAATGCGTCACAGAGAATTTTTAATGTCTGAGATCCTCATTGGAGGTTATCACAGAAGTAACCAGCAAAGGGACGTTTGTGTCCCGTTTCTTATTTTCTTATCCCTTTCATTTTAGACCTTTTATCCAGTGTGAACAAGTAGTGAAAGCGACACAGTTGTGCTCAGAAGCTGAGAAACCACTGAATACGAGTCCCATACATGTTTGTGTGAGACAGTGAGACCCTGCAGTACAAACCTGTAAATCCAGCGACGCGCTAATTTGACGTCTCCGCCAGTCGAAGTGGTTTAACAGATGAAGGCGTCGCACTGTTAGCTCAACGCCGCTTTATTTGCCTCGACAGACTTCAAGAGGAACCTGCAGGCGGCTCCGATCCGCTCAGTGGACGTGTACAACGTCATGTGCAACGTGCTGGGCATCCAAGCGCTTCCCAACAACGGATCCTGGTCCCGGGTGGAATTCATCTTGAGCGGAACGGCGAGCCGGACCCGAGCGGGGCTCCTCGCCAGCGGCGCCGCGGTCCTCTTGGCGCTGGTTCTGTCCCCATAACCCCGGCTGCTCCCAACTGTGTCGTACACACCGATTCGTGGGATCTTAATCCATAGTTTTATACACTTTTGTACTTTTACACAGTTTCCGTGTCCAGAGGCACAGTTATCAACTTATCTGTAGACGGAGGGAAACTATTTAGATGATTCATTAAGTAATAATAATGATCATAATGATGAAAACTTTGGAAAAATTCTGTGAACTTTTCCCATCGTACAGCTGGGATGCCGACTGTTAACCGCATCAGCAAAATTCTGTTCAAATTAGACCAATATATCCCTAGAATTTGTTGTCTGTTTTATATGCCGGTTTTTCATTTGTGGACTAAATAAAATTCTCATATTTCGTCGTGCCTTTTCTGCATTGTATTGAGGCAGGACGTGTGTTTAATACAGCTAACGTCACGTTTTGTTTTACAGCTGACTTCCAAATAGGTTTTTTTGCCCTAATGTGTTGGATGAGGGTTTTCCCTGCTGCCTGTGTGTCTTTGTCAGGCAGAAACGCGAAAGCTGGCGAGGATGAAGCTGCGCTCAGGCCCCCCTTTCATTTTTAACCCAAATTCAACACTTCAGAAAAAATGATACAAAATGTGCTGTAATTGTGAACTTGCTGCAGAAAAGTTTTTTTTTCTTTTCCAATTAAGCACTTTTACAGTCACATAAACAAAACAGTGTTGTTTGTTCTCCTTCAAGTTTGCATATGAAGCAGGGAAAGTTATTATAGTTCTGGCTTGTTTTTCGTTAATGATTTTAACTTGGTTATACTTTGGTTCTAGAGCTCCCTCTGTAGGTCTATATATGACACTGCAGTTCTGTTACAACAATAATAATAATAATAATAATAATAATAATAATAATGATGATGATGATAATAATGATGATGATAATGACGATGTAATGTTATTACAGTTTCATAAAACGCCACGTGTACCTCCACCTTTTCGTAGGTCAAGAGCAGCACACACGTAAGCAAATATAGAAACAAAAGTTTATTGTGTTAAAAAGTAACACAACCCCGAAAGGGGGAAGATCACATACACTACAACAACAGTAAACACCAGTAACTACACAAATATGGACTCTCAAGTATTATAGACAGCAGAAAAAAAATCCCTAATTTCTCCTTTATTCAAATCATACTAAATATGACATTTACAGTATGACCTACTGTCACAATTTAAAAAAGCCGTCGCTGGGCTGTTAGAAATCCGTAATGTTAAGGGAAGACGTTTCACGGACCGTCGTTGCTGCCTATGAAATACTTTACAATATAATTACAGCATCCTTCTGGATGAACGGTACAGCGACCAGACCGGGTGTTTCAGTGCAAACGTGTTTATACAAGGCCGTCTCGGCTGCACAACTCCCTTTGTGGAAAAGAGAACGAAAACGGACGAGTGGGCAAGGGTCCGACGCGACGGATCTGCGCGGGCCCGGCGGGGCATCTCTCCCGCGAAATAAAGAGCATCAGCGACCACGACCTGACAAGGGGAGAGATAAACACCAGACCCAAAGCGACGTGTTGGCCACTAAAGTCGAATGGCAGCTCAGTGGCGTTAAACAAAAAAAAAAAGAATAAATAAAATAAAAATAAATAAAGTAATAAATCAGTGACTGGCACTCTTTCTTGGCCCTTAGTCTGAACCAGAGCCCCCCGGTTGACACACCCACCCGTGGCGACGGATGTTCTCGCAAACCTGAAATCGAAAACCTCGGCCCCCCTGCGAGGGCGGGCAGATACGCGAACGGGATCGAGAAGCCTTGTCTAGTTGCGGTCACGTGAGTCGTGGAGGTAGTTGTGTGTGCGCGTCAATCTACAGAGCTCGACGTGAGTACGGGACACCCGAAATATTACGAAAGCGGAGGGACCGGTATTCATTCGACGTGTTATAAAGCCACTTAGTTGCCCATAAGAACGATAACGTGAACAGGACAAAGTACCACAGAAAATAGCACCAGGGAGACGTGGGATTCATGAATTGCCGGAAAAACAACTTTTTTTTAGAGCCCCAGCTACCACTGCAGAAGTAAAACATCAACAGATGTTGCTACCATGGAAACAGTCATCTGTGTAACATGTTTAAAAAAAAAAAAAAACCCAGCAGCCATCCTTCTGGACAGAGACGAACGTCCTCTGGATGTCCGTGGTCTGTTCGCGCTGAGAACGTGTCGGAAATCCGTCCCACCGAAAAAAAACCAATCAAAATTGGCTTCCTTGGTGGAAAAAAAGGGAATTAAAGAGTTGATTGTAAAAGGATTAGCTTCCTGGGAGAGGAACGGTGTGAAAGTGGGTTCTGCTGAAAGCCCTCAGTGTGTGCGGACGCCCCGGGGGCCGAGAGGAAGCAAAGTGCAAAAAGACCCGATTCCCACGTAAACACCCAGCTTCTCCAGAACGGTGGCGGACCAGCGGGCTCTGGGGTCTCGCCGCGGACCCACGACGCAGCTCACCTGCCCTTCAAAGGGCCTCGTCTAACAGCGGAGCTACACGCCACACGGTGTCCGCAAACACACGCACGGAGCCCCGGGATCCCCGATTTTATAACATATAACCTAAAATGATGGTCGACACAGTACCTATGAAAAAGTACCCCCTCCCCCGAATATTTTCATGTTTTATCCGTTTGCAATTAATTCCAAGTGGACGTGTTGAGATGTGGACGTTGACGCCGAAGAGCGTTTTTTCCTGCTGATCCGTGTCAGAAAAGTGTCAAAGTGTTAAATCCACTGTGAGCCGATGCTGTACGACGAGAAGGGGGTGAATACTTTGTTTCCACAGGCACTGCATAACCCACACGGTGTATTTTTACATGTATGAGATATATATATATAGATGTATGTATTTTCGGTAAGTCCTGCGTACAGGGAACACACGCTGTACAGAGGATTTACACGTGAGCCTAGATTACCGGCGAGACGGGAACCGCATCATGTCACTGTCACAGTCAGTCACCTACCGGTAACGTCGACTGCGCTGCAAAAGCTCGACCGGCTTCGGGTTTGTCGGAAAGCGACTGGCTGCTGGAGCGGGGAAAAATACGTGAGATTTAGACGCACGTTTTTGGCTACTTCCCGTTAATACGCGTTACCCCTGTGAATCGCAGCTCCTCTGCTGGGCACGTGAGCGAAACCGAGTAAAACGACAGTAAAACGACAGAAACAAAACCCTCAGTCCAGGTGGTGCTCCAAACAGTCCTCGTGTTGGATCTTGACGCTGTGTGCAGGTATAACAGTCCCGGCGAGGAGGGAAGGGGTCCTTCTGAGCGGGGGGGGGGGGGGCCTCTGCTTTCGTTCCTCACCCCCGCTGTTGTGTCACACACTCGTGATGGAAGCTAAACAGTTGGAAGGTTTTTGCAGAGCCTCTGGCTGGCTGGCTCGGGGTTCCAGGGCTGTCCGGAAGGTGAAGGGCAGGGTGCTGGTGGTGCCGAAGTGTCCGGGGCTGAGGCCTGGGTTCTGGCGTCTGTTGCTCTCGACGATGCTGGACGTGTTGGAGGCCAGGCTTTCACGAGTGCTGAGCGACACACAGTGAGAGGGGATGGAAACAGAAGACACTTGAGAGGAGGCCTATAACTGCCTTCAGCATCACTCTTTGCGTTTACATCAAGTTTGGGAAATCAGAACCAAGGGTTTGACTTTCGTGCCTTTTTTTTGAGAAGAACAACAAGGTACAGGTGTAGTAAGAAATAAAAAGATAACTTTAATACGTGTAAATTAAAATGTAAACTGCATGTTATTTACTGTCCAACTATTAGAGGTGGAGGTTTTACATGGAGGCGCAGGCCGATTTGAACCGGTATATCGGTAGGTATGAATCCATCCATCCATCATCCATCCATCCATCCATCCATCCATCATTTTCTGCATCCATCCATCCATCCTTCCATCATTTTCTGCATCCATCCATCATCCATCCTTCTGTCATTTTCTGCATCCATCCATCATCCATCCTTCCATCATTTTCTGTATCCATCATCCATCCTTCCATCCATGATGGATGGAGGGATTTTGTTCATTTCATTGTTTACACTTTTTGTCCCTTTTCTGTCTTTCTTCTGTCCACATTCTTTTCATTCCTGCCATGCTCTTGTATGCTATGCTGCTGTAGCCACATACCATTTCCCTCTGGGATTAGAAAAGTTTTCATTTGTTCGTTCGTTCACTGGACTCGTGACAGAGCAGAGAGCGTTTGAGAAATTGAAAGGCCACGAAAGAGTCCATGTCTATATCCATCGTAATTCCGACGAAGAACAGGCCTCAAAGCCAAAAGCACGAAGGCTGTCACTGAAACATCTGCTGAGAAGCTGCACCGCAGCAGCACTTTGCATAAGACCATCTGATGAAATTACATCTATTTATTCACCTGATACTTTTCTCCAAAGCCACCCATTTTGCCCATTTGTACAGCAGGGTAGATTTTACTGACAACTTCAGGCTAATACTTTGGCCGAGGGCAGTGCAGCGAGGTGAGGCAGGATCTGAACCCTCGTTCCTCACATACTGCGGGAGCGTCTCAGATCACCACGCAGGACCGCCTGCTGCTGCTACAAACGTGGAAACTCTGACACAGCGCGGCCATCCTGCGGTAGCACACTGAGTGAACGGTCAACACACGAGTAGAAAAAAGAGTGTTTGTGACCACAGCTCAACTCTGCAAGGCATTTGTCAAACACAGGAAAAAAGAAAGTCCAGCAAAGAGCAAATTTCCTTTCGGAATTTCACCGCGGCTCTGCCAGGCGTGAAGCTAAATCTCACACACATATTAGTCTGTGGCAGCATAAAGCCCCCCCCCGACCACCTAAAACACACAGATATGAATCGATCTGGACGTTAAACATCGGGAAAATCGGACAGCGGATAACCGGTGGCTGGAGCAGTTAGCGGTGCAGCCAGGTTTCATTCCCACCTTCTGCTGTACCCTTGACCAAGATTCTTTGAATTGATTCCATAAATAGAAAAATCTTTGTTAGGGCTGTAAGTCACTTTGGAGACAAGCATCAGCTGAACGAGTAAATGTGCCGGGAAACCTGGTGTCTCCATGCAGACATGAGGATACCTGCGAACCTGTTGAATCTACATGTTTGGCTCCTATCGTTTGGGAACATTCATTTCTGTATCCATGCAGGCAACTAAAGAACTCTCTTAAGTTCTCACAGCCGTCAATGAATGCAACAGATGCTCTGACGCTACGTCACGTGGACGGTTCCTCTAGAGGCAGCGATCTTTTGGAATCTTCAGACAGTTTGTGAAAACATGGTTACTTTTGCCGAGTAAAATTCCCCCCCGGACACATGTAAACACGACTTTTCTGCTGAGAATCGACACCAGACTTCACTGCATCTTACCGTGGCGAGTTAAATCCACTGTCCACCGTGACGCTGCTGCTGTCCATGCTGTCCAGACGGGCCGAGTGAGCCGACTTCTGTGCGTTCGCGTTCTCGTTCTCCTTGGGGGCGAGCAGCGAGAGATTCTTCTCGAACCTGCGCTGCAGGTCCCGCTCCTTCTCGCGCTCCAGCAGCCACTGCATGGTGCCGCCTCCTTCCCGGGCGGTCCCCTCCTCGGCCTGCTTGCGCGTCACCTCTGAGGAGTCGTCGTCATCTGACACGTTGTAGTAGTCAAACGTGGCCCCGGGACCAGAGGCCAGCTCTGTGCCCTGCTGGACCGCTGAACCGGGGGATGCCGACGACTGAGCGGGTTTCTCAAAGCGTTCGCGGTCGCTCAGCATCTCGGACGAGTTTGCGCTCGGGGTCCTCCTCAACGTGCTCGATTTCGAGTAGCTATTCTCTGTGTAATTCACGCTCAGAACATTGAGGGGGGGTTTGAACAAAGTGTCTTTGCTGAAGATCTCCTTTCTCGTGTCTGTGCTGCCAGGGTCCACGTTATGTTGGTGCAGCAGGCGTCCGTTCGGCGGCAGCTCTGGCGCGGGACTCACCATCGGCAGGCACATGCCATGCTGTCCCTTAGGCGTCTCTTCTTTGTACTCCATCGGATGGGGGGACGTGACATGAGGCGTCTGCCTGTCGCAGGGACTCCCCTTTTTGAGGCTTTCCGATAACGTAAAGGAGTCCTGCTCGGATTTCCCTAGAGGGGAGTGCGAAACTTGAGTGGATTCCAAGGATGGATTTCCCTGAAAGTACCCATCGACCGGGGGCTTAAGCAAACAAGGCTTCAGGTCACCATACGCTAACAAATTGTCTCTGCTTTTGCTTTTCTCCAGTGGACTGTAGGCCTTGGGGTCCTCAGAACTGGCCATGTCGACATCGGGCACTCGCACGTCGTGGTTAAATTTTGAAGCGGAAAGCATGATCCGGGCATAATGGGGTTCCTGGAGCGCCCGCAGGGTCCCGTGATCAGTGTAGTAGCGACTCCTGTCTTCAAAGTGTTCATAGTCCTCCCCAAAAGAACCCATCCCCAGAGGGCCCCTCGAGTTATCCATGGAGCGGGACCTCTCCTTGGCCTTGTCAGACCTCTCGTTGCGAGACTTCCGCTCCTGGGTGTGGCTCTGGCTGCGATGAACCTTGGAGTGCGATGTCCCTCTGGAGGGCTCGGGGAAGGGCATCTCTGTCCTCCTCTTGGCCAGCTCTCCTGACACGTCCCACTCGGGTGTGACAGGAATGTGGGACTCTAAGATGTTGGGATTGCTCTGGACAAAATACTTCCCCCTGCGGCGCTCCATGCAGAAGGCAGCACCGCGTTGCTCCAGGTTGGAGTCCAGGTTGAGGGGTTCCTGGGGGTCGCCTCTGGTTGCCCGGGTCTTACTGTGGGAACGGGATTTTCCCTGCGCCTTGTGGGGGCCACGGTTTCGTCGACCGCGGCCACTGTGCTGGGTGGAGGAGCTCGCTTTTCTGCGCTGAGCGCGCTCTTCTTCCAGTCGCTTCATCACAGCAGTGTGCCTCATCACGTTCTCCACCGTTAAGTCTGGGTTAATCCGTCGGATGATCTCCATCTCCACGTCCCGAGGGATGTTGTTCGGTGTCTCTTCATCCCGGAGGGGCCACTCCTCTGGGGGGAACTGGGCTGAGAAGTTGGCCACGTGCTTTGTCTTGTCCTTTTTGAAGCTCAACCTGAAGAGCTTGAGCCCAAACTTCTTGGACTGCTTCTCACTCGAGCTGCCTGCTTCCCTGTGCCGAGTGAGAGTATCAGTCTTGAAGGAGAAATTGAGGCTCCCTTTGCTCTTTTCTGGAGCAGTGCCTTGGTGGGGAGGTGGAGGTGAATAGGAGTCCTTGAGTTCCCTTGATGACTTCCGCTGGAGTGTGGAGGCATGAAGACTGGGCAGATCGTCACGGTAAGAGTTGTACGAGTCACCCTGGTTTTTGTGATGGGCTCTGTCCCTCAGGCAGCCAGACGTAGAGGGCGTGATGGTTCCGGACTGAGGGGACGTGCACTGCTGCTGCTGTCGGTCCGGGACGCGCTCATCCAGGTGATACCACTTGCTGTTCGATCTGATGAGTGATGGAGTGATGAAGAACGTCTGCGGTGTTACGATGAAGTATCCTTCCGGAGAGGGGTAGATCTTGCGTTCCCGCACCAGCATGTTCAGGGTGTGCCGGAGGACCTCTGTACTCGGTGTCGGGACCCCTGAGGAAAGGAAACTGTCGGTAAGGTCACACAACACAGTTCAGTTCATTCACTCACGACCACCCCAATGGGGGGGGTCCCAGTAATGAGATTAACAGATCATTCCAGTTTATCGTTTAAGTACATTTTTTAGTAGTTTTGGCACGATGGGAGTTTGTATTTTAACAAAGTTTTGTTTACAGCAATGACACAGCGGCTCAGTGACTAACGCTGCCCCTAGGCTGGCTGGGCGTGGGTTTCAGTCTGTGGGGAATTTGCTTGTCCCCCATGTGTCTGGCTAGGGCTTCTGTCACAGTCCAAACCCATGTTTCGGGTTAATTGGTCACTTTAAGTTGCCAGTGGTGTGTGTGGGGCCACCCTGCAATGGACTGGCATCCCATACAGGGCGTACTTTCTCGGCCGGCTGGCTGACGGTTCTCTGATGGGCACCGGACCACCGTGACCGTCACGAGGATGACGGCTGTATTTACATTTATTCAGTCAGTGGACGCAACAAAAGTTTTAGCCCCTCCACCGGATCGCAGGAGGACGTCTTGCCCGTCCGCTGTTTTTCGTCCACTAAAATAACGCGGATCCAGTACTGCAGAGGACAGCACCTCCGAGGTGTACGGACACCTATACAAAATGTGCGGCAGGTGATGGGCCTATTAGCAACATCAGCCGTGTTTCAGTGTTACAAATATTACCCAAGGCATTTTATTGGAAAACAGTGCTGAGATGATGAAAAACTAAGCACAGGGATCAAAAAAACAAATTCATCAGTGCAGATGCAAGCGCTAAACCGCAGCAAGTGAAATGTGGAAATAAAAAAAAAAAAAAACAACTGCGTGGAAGGAGAATCCATTGTTCACGTTGGCCTTCTCTTCTCACACAGCCACCAGATCTGAGTTTCCTGCTTCTCCAGCCAGAAACAGTAAATACAGTCTGATCTCATCCAGGTCTCCTGGGCTTAGGGGTGGAGACAAAGTGGAGATGTAAAAGTCGAACCCCGTGTACGTTCTACGACAGGAAAAAGGGCATTTGAACTTCAAACAGGTGCCCCCTCCTGTCCCCTCACAAACACACACACACACACACACACACACACACACACAAAGCGTGCACACGCGTACCACCTGAAAGGATAAGAGAAAAGCTCTAACTAGTCAGGGTTAAGTGTTGCCAGCTATTACATCATACTAGCGTAGTTGCCGTGCCAACATGATGCAACCACAAACCATTTCAATAATTCACAAGAAAGAGTTTCTTGTGAATTATTAAAAAAGGGTTTTGACTTGGGTCCATCCATTTTAAAGTGCGGCCGAGCCGCGTTGTGAAAATAGGCGTGTCCAAGATGGCTTTCCAGCGCCCGCTGTTAATGACATGTCGGCGCAGCAAGGCCCCGCTTCACGCGATGACACGCAGAAAGGTAGCGGAGCAGCGGCGGCAGCAGCGGCGGCGGTGGCGGTACCACAAATCGTCTCGTTTCGATGCCCTTGATCAATAATGTACGGCAAACTGTCCTCCCTGGTCTCTGGGAAAACATCTCCGCGCCCCTCTTGCCCCGAGACGCCCCCCCCCCTTCTCCCCCCCGACAGAGGGACCCACCACGCCCAGGGGCTCGCATTAGCGTGGGGTTGGCCGTTGGCCGTTCAGACGTGCCGAGCAGTAAAAGATAGAAGCCGTCTGACCAATGGGGTGATTTAACGCTCACCTGGAACCCCTGATATTTAAACCTGCTTGAAAGTTTGTTATAAAAGCCTTTAACAGGATCAGCCTCCCGGTCCTTATCTTAATCCAGGTAAAACTGCTCTTCATTTCTAGCTGACGAGCTTCCCGTGCAGACAGGTGAGGAGCAGCCACTGAATCCCGTCTTCTCGACAAGAGACCGTCCTGCTGGCCAAAATCGATACTGTACCACAGATCGATACATGTAATAAACCCGCGGTGGTGAAGCAGCACCGTTGCTACTCCTTTCTTCCATATTATAAACATCTAAAAAAATCCATTCGGCTCAAACGTGCTGCAGAGGCACCTTAAGTCTTCATTGCTCTCCGACTCGCGTATGAAACAGAACAGTTGAGATGGTCCTTCCGCCACGACCTGTTAATGGATCCAGCCGACACTTTTCGTTCGGCTTTGCCAACACTCACCCGTTCATACAGCCGGGTCATTTTCACTGCGTCACTTCCGCTGCGCCGTGATGTTGCCTTCAACCCTGGATCCTAACCACCGTGCCACCTCCTGTCTTCACTTCAGCTTCTCACTGAGTTCTAAACATATCTTAGCCACTGGATTCCACAGAGCCATTATTCAGGACCCCCCCCCCCCCCCGAAACGTGTCCTCTTCGTCTGTGATGCCGATGTGTGGTCATCACTAGCAGCTTCAAGCGCTGCTGGTGACTCGGAGATCCACTCATTATGTTAACTAATGTATTATTACAAAAGCTGTTATGGAGCCAAGATTGTGGGCAACAATTCTACAGCCTCCTCCCACAGTCCAAAGACATGTGTTCCAGGTTAATCGATGACTCGAGCACGTGCTGGAGAGTTTATGGCCGTGTCTGCAGCACTGGAAGTTGCCTTGGGTCAACGCCTCTTTGAAAAGCGAGCCGACAATCCCTGTATGTGGAAACACGCAGCAGTTCCTCAACTGCGGCTCCTCACTGGGACGACTGACAGGATTTATCATCAGCCGTCGTGTCGTCTTATAAATTAAGTTGCACCATCATACATACGAAAAGCCAAGATCTGAACTTCATGCAAACATTTTAAAGGTGGTCCACTAGATGATTTGGTGGCACACGGTCAGTGTTACCTATATGTGAGATGCCAGTGGCGTGACTATATGGAATGCTGAAGAACCGAGGCGGGGAGAACATTGACTATTTTGGACTGTGGTGCTGGAGGAAACTTTTAAGGCCACCATGGACAGCCGGGAAAACAAATAGGTGGATGTTCTACCAAATCAATCCAGAACTGTCATAGGAAGCCCAAATGAAGAAGACCAGCTACCAAATGGATTGACTCAATCATGGTGGCAATGATCACAGCCCTTTCAACACAAAGTGGAGTGTAGAAATTTCTGGAGGCACTGCAAACATATATGCAGTTTCCAAAAGTCAACATCCACTCAGCAGCACTTAACCACAACAGCAGTGGCAGTACAAGTATCTCCAAGACGCAAGTGTTTGACTTTAGACTTTTTGCGTATATGAGTGAAACCATTTAAAACCTATTATCAAGTTACGACCAAATACGAGGCTGGTTCTTCCTGTTTGTGAGTGACGAGAGAAGAGCGTGAGGGGAAGTTTCCCATTAATTCATTTCCAAACCACATCCAAAATGGCCGACAGGCACGTCTCTGGAAGACACTCACTTCCCACAATGCCCCGCTCTCTCAAAACAGATTAGGTCTCCGACTTGTGAGATGTCACCTTACGAGCCAGTTTCCACGCCGGGAAGTAGGAGGATGCCTGTGTCTGGAATGATCTTCTGTTGGTTGGCCGCTAGCGGCAGAGTTTGCACGGAGTTCCGGTTTTGGCAGAATGATTTCTGCATGTTGGGCCAATAAAGAAAACAATGACTGCATGAGGCAAAGAAAAACAAAAGCACGTTCAGAACTGAACTGCTTCGGAGCGTGAAGGTAACATGATAAAAAGATCTGAGGTGAAAAATCTGTTTATCTGCTGGCTTTGACAGTGCCGAATGTGAGATGTTTGCATTCTGTAGGCCCACCTGAGGTTACAGGGAGAAGGAGTGTGATTGTGGTAAACGCAGGTTTTGTACCTGGGAAACAGGTGGCCAGGTGTTCCATCAGGGTCTCCTGCGTGACGGTCTGCTGGGCTGAATTCATGGCGGAGATGGCCAGGCAGAGGATCTCCCCCAGCGGGATGAACTGGGACTGGCCGACGGGAGACATGCTGAGGGGCGAAGCATCACCTGTGGGGAGGTGAAACCACGGTCATTCGTGCCGCAGCTGGTTCTCAGGGTCACGAGGGGGCTGTATGGCACAGGATTCAGCCGCATCTACCGCATCTGCACGTTTTGCCACAGTTTCCGCCCCACGGTCCAAAGATAGGTATCCCGGGCGGACTGCTGACTCTGAACCGCAGGGCATCTTCTTTATCGCGTGACTCCGTAAGTCACCTTGGTCGACCTTGGGCGTCAGCTAAACGACAAGCGTCGGCGAAATGAATAAAAGTAACTGCAATAAACACGTCCGTCTCGCCCCGTTGTGTAAAGCTTCCTCAGAAAAACAGACGGAAAAAAGACAGTCTGAAACGAACAGAAATCGCTTTTCATCCACCGTACAATCACACAGAAACTTTTTTCTTTTTTTTTAAAAAGTAACTTATGACAGTTCAGAACATCTTGTTAATGACGGAAGGAAATATTGTGGTTGTTGTAAAAATTAATGTGCGACGGATGTTGATACGGGGCGCGAGCGGGTCCTGCCGGCGCGCGGCTTTAAAACGTCACTGACACAACGGAGGGACTTTGAGCCGAAAGTGTTTTTCGCGGGAAAACGACACGTTTCCGTCACTTTGGTCCCTCAAAGTCGGTGTTGAAAAGCTCACATCTCCTTCGCCATCAGGAGGAGACTGTGGATCAACAGCAGCTCCGAAGCTGTGAGAAATACTGGCACCGGGTTCTGCTCTTTGTTTTGCCACTTCGTTTTTTATTTTTTATTTTTTTTTTGGTCGCTGTAGCGCTGCTAAACAAAGACAGGCATCTTAAATCATCTCAACAGCTGATTTATAAAAGCTCGTCTTGGTTTTTTTTTTTTTAGACTGGAATCGGTGGGAATGGCAGAAAAATAAAGAAAAATGCCGTCTAACGGCGTCTGTTTTATTCTGACAGCCCGGAGGTTTGAGACTTTATGTTTTCCGACTGCGATTGTTTTTCTGCGATATTGGAAAAGGCTATGATGATACAGACACTTGCAAAATATCACACGAGCAAACGTTCAATTTAAAATATTTAAACATTAAAACGTAAAAAAAAAGTTGTAAAAAATTTCAGAACGGTTTGTCCCTGCGAGTGAAGGGAAATTTGTTTTTTTATTTGTTATTTTTGAATCTTTTATCTCCTCCACTCAAAATAGAATTAGATCCACTTTTTTTCAACCAGACATTGTCACAGTTCCTAAAGCGACCTCTCGGTTTTGTCGAAAATATTCAGTGGGAAAAACTTCGGAGCGTTTCGTTTAAATTCGTGACCGACATCAAGGAAAATGTCGCACAAACCCATTCGCACATTTCCACGTTTATAAATGTAGAAAATTAGAGACCCCCTGTGACACCTGCTCAGAAGATCCTGCCTCGTGTGGATTCATCCAAGATCATCTGTGTAAACATTATTCTTTACTGTTTAAAGGTGAACTTCTGGCTTTCTATGTAATAGTCATAATTGTACATTAATGAGCAAAACAACTCTTATATACCATTATAATGTTAGTTATCCACTTCAGGATATTATTACACATCAGTACCTTTCCTGATCACCTGACAATAACCGCCAAACCTGAAAAACTGCTGAGTTATGCACTTTTCGCAAGCTTGCTTCTCAGTCCCCTTGCATTCATATTTCTATTTCTCCTGTGTTTATGTGATAAAAAAAAATACAGAGAGATCTGGGATCTGAGATGAGGGGGAGGAAAAGACCTCATTCGCCCCCTGCTCCCCAGCAGGAGCCACCCAGATCGAAAGGTGATGTCTGGCACGGTTGTCGGCACATATTTCTACACCGCGAGAACTCAAGCTAGAGTCCTTCTGCTTTCCTGCCGCTCCGGCCCCCGAGGGCCCAGACTACCTGAGGGGTGCATCCCACTGGCCCCACGGCTCAGCCTTCCCTCCCTAAACAGTGAACCTGCACCGAACCTGTAACCTCCCCACAGCTTGTGACTGATCTCCACCGGCATCTGCATTCCCTCCCGGAGGCGACACCTGACACCTGAACGTGGGGCGTGATGCCACAAGCGTGATCGAGGAGGCCCTGGACGGCGTTCAACGCCGGGTTCACCGGAGAGGGGGGGGGACGTGCCACAGTCAGATCTCCGCTGCTCTGTTCTTTCCGGGACCCCATAGCCCGGCGGTGACAACGCCGACAACGAGATGGAAGATTCGCCACACTTCAACAGCAAATAGTCCTGCTCAGCCCACACACTTCCAGCTGAACGCTGTCATCTCGTGCCGCCACTCATTCCGGCGCGACGCATCACAGCAAGCAAAAGGGCGCGAGTCCTGCAAGAGAAATAACGTTTCCAGTACCTTGGCCTTTTCCGCCGACCGTCTAATCCCAGCAGGTCCGAGAGCAGCCGCGTAGCTGAAGCCGTCAGACAAACAGGCATTCACTCCGGGGCCTTACCCAGCATGCTCTAGTCCGCACAAAGGCAAAGGGAGGTGTGACCAATCACATTGTGGCTAGGCATGCTTGCTTTTGAAAGCTTCTTCCTCGTAATGCCCACTGACACACAAGCTTGTAGACGGCCCACTGAACCGGTTGTTATGGCAACAGGCCCCCGGCTGCAACATTACGCTTTTTGTGCCGGCTTGTTCGAACCCGCTCGCACGCTGCCTGCTAATTACAAATTAAGGCCGCGTGTTTGCGGGTCCGGTCCGTCGCAGGCGCACTCTGTTATCTGAGCGACGGTGGGAGAGAAATTTCCAGGCTGCCCACCATGACCCCCCCCCCCCTCCCCTGGCGGGGGATGGGGAGTGGGGGACCCCTTTTGTAATCTCATTAGAAAAGGACCCGGGCGGCCATCTCTTGTTTGCGTGGGGTGGGGTGGGGTGGCCTGGGGGTCAGAAATCAGGAGGACCTTTAAAGAATGACTTCAGGACGGTGCTGATGTTGCGGGTCCGCTCAGAAGGGAGGTGTGGGGTTTAAATCTGAATTTGTGGCTATCCGTGCCGATCCTCAGCCTTGGCGAGACGATGTTACGCAGAGGGGGCGGCGGGGTCAAGCGCTCGTGGCAAAAACGCAGCACTGACCTGCATCCCCGTGTCCCCTTATACATCAAAGCGGGTCGTGGTGGAGGGTCACCGCCGCCTGACCTGAGCGCTCCCCGGGGGGGGACTTAATACTAAATTAACACTTATCTCAAGAGGACTTAAATCCTGATTCGATCAGTTAGGCCACGTGTACGATCCCACCGACGTACTGTCAGCAGGGCCGTGCGATTCTGGCATGGAATTCCACACTGATCTGATTCGAAATGAGAAGTTTCTTTAAAAATGTGCCGACGAAGCCCTCGCTTCCAAAATACGACAAAGCTGTGAAAAAGAGAAAAGTGAATGAAAGAACGAGTCAGAGAGTCTGGGCTTGGGGCAGCAGGTGCTTCTGCTTACAGCCACCATCTTTGGAGGTCCCACGTTCTGCTGTAGCACCCTGCAGCAAAGTCCCACCCTTAAACTGGTCCAGTAAAAAATATAACAGTAAAAATCTTGTTGGTTGTATAATCATTGTCACTTTACGCTGTGAGCTGCTTGCGGAGAAGCGTCAACTAAATTAATATACGGGGGAAGAAACGCAAAGAGAAACCAATTATATTTTAAAACTCATCAAACTAAACTCGGCGGATCTCTTCAACCCTTTCTGAACCTTTATTGAGTTCGTATCTTTGTCACGTTAAGTTCCCATGCCTGACCGTACTACAGATGATCAGTCGCTGCTAAAATGCGTTTGAACAAAAGTTCTACAGTTTTAAATCCAGAAAGTGGTGCTGCAGCCATCAGAATTAAACCTTCTCCTTCCACCTTTATGGGGTTCATCCTTACAGAAAATTGGGTCCTGACCTTAACATCTCGTCACCAAGGTAGGCGCCCGGTTGTGCAGAAACCTCAAACAATAAAATACAGACCTGTCTCAAATAAGTCTTTCTTGAAGATCAGCTTATGAAGTCGATTCCCACAAATTGAGCTCTTAATTAGCGTTTATTTAAACGGGAAAAATAATTTGTGCATTCCGAGCCTCGGAAGGACCACCCAAACATGGAAAATGTCTGCCTTGTCTGTTAAATATGGAGAAAACCCAATTCTAAACCAAGTTTGAGAACATCAGAGCTGCCTTGAACACCTTTAAATCCAGGTTTGAGACCCATACGTTCAAATGCTGCATATAGCTGACATATCTCCACATTTGCGTGCTCCGCTCTTCCAGCCCGACTTTTCCTTTGCTCACTCACTTTCCTCACTTGTTTTCTCTTTTCATTTTGATGTCATACTTTTGGTGACACTCTGACGTAGTGGGTTCCTCCCCGATCCTGGGACAGTCTATCTGGAGTCTGCATGTTCTCTCCGTGTTCATGGGAGCTTCTTTCTTTACTCTGAAGTGCTTTGAGAAGCTGTTTTTAAATGTTATCTGTAAAACAAAGGCTGCTGTAATTTTTACCCTCCTGAGGATCTCTCATAACCTTTCTGTGCTCATCTACCTGCAAAGCTCCACAATGAGCAGTAAACTGTGACGGATGAAGTCGTAACCTTGCAGGATAATGTTGCTTTTGTTACTGTCAAGGTTTTAAATGACAGGTAAGGCCTTCCTTTGCTTTTTAAAACTCTCCTATCCCCATCTTTAAGCTTTTTTTGTTTTAGTGCTCGTGAGAAATCAAGTTTTGCAGGATCAGGGGATGTCACCAGATTTCCGATGCTTCTGAGCAAAAACAGGCCTATATGAGAACTGAGCCAGGTCATGCGCGGGGGGGTGGGCTGTTTGCTTCGCACAGTCCCTGACATCACAAAGTCTTGTGAAGCTCATAACCAAAAGTTCCTCTGCACGTTCAGTTCAGCTCGGCGAGAAACAGAACCACCGCTGCTACTTAGCTTAGCTAAATCCAGCAGACTGCGGGCAACTGGCGGAGATGCTGTTCGGCGCTGTTTGCTCGTGCGCACCCTAAGCCGTCCCGTTTATTTTTATATATATAAATCTTTAGCAGCGTTCTACTTTCACCGCGCTTGTTCCCATTATTCTCCTTTTGGACTTTGCATGAGCAAATACAGTAATCCTCTCATGATGCTTGCTGGTTCAGGCGAACTTTGGCAGCAGCCTTTCTTCTCCAGCGAAACACGCTTGTAATTCGAAGCACACAGACTAACGTGGCAACACAAGGCTTTAAAGGGGCAAAAGGGGGTCGGTGGGTCCCGACCGCAGTCCTGTTTGTGCGCATACATGCAAGCAAGCATAAACACGTTAATGGAAACTCGAGGACCCCCCCCCCCCCCCCNAAAAGGGGGTCGGTGGGTCCCGACCGCAGTCCTGTTTGTGCGCATACATGCAAGCAAGCATAAACACGTTAATGGAAACTCGAGGACCCCCCCCCCCCCCCGGAACAGGGGATCCAAAATGGTCACTGCACGCAAGCAAGCCTCATTCACAGCGGCAGAGCGCTTATTAGTGTTAATAAGCCCGACCGGAATGATCCGCAGAATGCCGAGCCACGTGAGGAACAACGCTTGCAACTAATATTCATATTGCGCCGGTGGCCTCCCGGCGTTCGCCTGGAATTGCGTCGATGGAAGATGAACATGCTAACCGTAAAACCTGCAAACAAAAACCGAGCACCTGCTGAGACACGCCGGTTGATTCCAAAGATTTGCTCGCAGGGACAATTTAAACCTGCACTGTGATCTGCCCTAGTCTGACTTTGTGTGGTGTTGTGACTGTTTAGACCAGATCTTATTAGGCAGAAGTTCATTAAATAGACCCAGTCTAGTCTGACCGCATTGCTCTCCGCAGACCGGTTCGAATGTCCTCCGGTGAAACGCTCTCCGGCAGCAGCGGCATCGCAAAGCGAGCGGTAATAGCTATCAAAATGACTCCGGCGGGTGGCTCCGGAGAAGGCCCAGTCCCAAAACACGCTCTTGGGATTAATAGATTTGTCCTCAGCCCCGCGTGGCCGTCCTCCACGTCACTCCCGGCGCCAAAAAACCAGCGGAAGCCTGATTAGAAGAAGGCGAGGTGCCGGTGAAGGCAGCTACGGCAGTTCCGGGCCACAACACGTCACGTGGAGGTAGGGTCCCCCCCCCCCCCGAGAGCGAAGCGCAGCGCGGTGAAGCCAGTCAGCCGTTCGCACGCGTCGGGTTAACAAGTTCATGCTGTCCCATCATGCACTGCTCCTCTAATTCCTCTCCCGGAGCATATCGGCCCACATGTCAGGGGCAGATGATGCCTACTGGATGAGAAAAGGAAAGCAAAAAAAAAGCGTCATGCAACACCAGGGTCCTCCACAAGCCCAGAGCAAAGTGCACATTTTACACTCATTTATTTACCTCACGCTGTTCTCCAAGCGGACCTGCAAAGTTAAGCCACTTAGTCATTTACTTGTGCGCACGGCTGGGTAGTTTTTGCCGGTTATAAGCTGCGGTAATGTTTTTTCCGTACTGTTTACCCACGAGCCCACCTCTTGATGACGCCGACGGCTTTCGAAGCGACGGAGCAAAAGACCGGCAAATATTCCGATGGGCGGTAACACGGGGGCAGCAGTGTTAGAATATTTGAAAAAACGTAGACGTATCGCGCGGTTGCCGCCGAGCGCGTCGAAAATAATCGGTTAAAAAACCCGGAAAGCTAAACATACACAGAAACAAACTTCACGAATCTCAAAGGCAACTTCACTCAGCAGACATGCAGATTTAAGCGGACATTGTTGGAACGGGCTAACATCTAGACATACGTCGACTCTTTGTCTCAGCGGGGCAGCAAGTCAAACAGATCCTAAAACCTCATATTAATCTGACTTTTTGCCCACCTAGAATAAGGTGGACGGAGAACAAGGAGCTGCGGTTTTCCACGGAGCTATCGAGCGAAAATGTGGAACAGTCAGAACCTCGAGAATGCTCATGGAATAAAACTGGAGCAGCACAAGAGTCCAAATATACCTGCTCAAGATGAGTCATCGTGAATCATCATGGACAGAAATAGATATGTTAGCATGAGCAATTACTACAGCACGCAGGAATAATATTTTCTGCAGACGTTACTCGTAACCATAATAAGGTGTCTCTTTTCAACTAGTCATAATATTTAATATGAATAAAAATCTGAATTTAAAAAAGACAAATAATCCGCCCCGTCCTTCAACAATGACTTGTCAGTCAAATCAGGACCAGACAGTCAGACGAAGCGCGAAAAGGCACGGCAGAGTAGTTGACAGGGGTTTGTTCACCGAGCCGCATCGCACAAAAAATAAACAGTTCTGGCCACAACAATAAAACCTCATGTCAAGAACGTGTAAAAGGAGTCCTTTGGAAGCACCTTCACCTCGGTTTTGAAGCGTGGAGACTCCTCCGGTCAAAACCACCTCTAATGTTGGCTGAATCTTCTTCCGTCTCACGGTCACAGAACCTCACGGCCTCCACACAGGAGCCAGCCGTCGTCCTCGCTGAACTGCACATTTATATTTACGTTCTAAATTCATGGGCGTGGATGATGGTTTTCTCCCAAGCGGCCTAAACTTGGGTTGAACAAAAGTGTGTCCTGCAAGATCCAGAGGGCTTTGATGCAAAGACAAAACTATTGATGCACACAGCCTGCCGTTGTCATATCACCCACATTCCAGCAGCCGCCTACTGGAGTGACATACAGACAGAAATAAATTGGTTTATAAAAAGTAGCACATGGTGAAGGAGCTCGAGAGGGAACTCGGCCTCAAAGATGCGTGTTCCGAGACCTGGCCTCAATGCTGCGAGGGATCCAGTAGTGCTGAGGGAAAGAGGGAGCTCATTCCACCACATCAAGGCCACAACTAAGAACCAACAGGTGTTAGATTTTCAAACTCTTGAGACTGGGTCCACCAGGCAGCCCGAAGCAGAAGACAGCAGCCCTCATTCTCAGGTGTAGAGACCGATCAGTTTCTGTACGTATCAGGATTTAAACATCTCATTGTTTCTTACCGTAGCACCCAGTTTCACTTATTCCATTAACCTTCATGTAACTGACGCCTGCATTTGGGGGAAATTACAACACTAGAGCATTACACTCTGTCTGTAGTGATGCTTCTGCAAAAGGTAATTCTGGATCTTTCGTACACCTGAAGGCACAGGTGAGGAGGAGCAAAGGAAACAGCGACAGGATTCTCTTACTACGTAATAATTCCGTGTTAAAATCAGAGAGGATCTGCTTCGCTCTCCATCCTTCACCTTTACTTCATCAGCATGAATTTATGTTTCAGGCCTCAACTTGTGACCGTTTCGGAATTTAAAAAAAAAAACGTTCGCTGCATGTGGATACAGCCTCCCTTGGGGCACAGACGTTTTTGATATACGGAGAAGAACGACAGAAGCTGCATCATTAAAACGGCCTCAAGATCCCCCAAAAACATGGTTTGTCCCTTTGAATGGAGGACACTGTTCTTCACCGGGAAGGAACACCTTAGAAATAAAGGATCTCAGCTCTCTTGACTTCAATAAGAAGGAAGAAGGTTTGAAACGATGACAGACTCACGTGACTGAAAACATAAAGAAACCCAAATATAAATATAAAAACGAACGTGTGCAATGGGGTTCCTGGAGATCAAATCCACGCTAATGTGACAATATTGTAAAACGCTGGGTCTCAGTGCCAAAATATTTTGCGCCGGGATCAGAACAAGTGTCCATTCAATTCCTCCCTCAGACCAGCAAACTGACCAACACCAGGCAGGGGTGGTGTCACAGGCCATCTACTTCTGCGCAGGTCCTTTGTCCTTGGATTTTACATTCGCCAACAGTGGCCGTGTCATTTCACCTTTGACCCAAGAGGTTGCTAGGAGACAGAAAAATGCAGCGAATCAATGCAGATTTGGCAGCGCCGGCAGCGCCGCCATTCAGGCCGCATCTATGGGCTCCTTCAAGCTTAAAAGACACCGCATTCTCTTCCTGTGCATAAGCAAACTGTTTTTCCACACTCTCAGCTGACCTTGCATCCACTTTGGCTCCAGAACAGAGGAGGCTCCTCCTGTCCTCATGACAAACAACTTGCCGTTCAACTGCTCTCGGCGCTGGGTGTACTTTACAGACCCCTGAGAAACAGAAGTAACTTTGCGGCCGTGGAGCTGCTGGCGAACGAAGGGGAGGGATGGCCGCCTGGACGCGGGCCGCCGCTGGTCACACGGCACCAAGGCCCCCTTTCACACTCCTCTCACGGCGGCGAGAGAAAAGTGCCACTTGTGTCGAAGCTGGTGGACGTGACCGGAATGGGGAAGCGGAAGCAGACACGTCGTGCCCATTCATACTGACGCTTTGTCGACTAGCGAAGACTTCAGACGCGCCGCGGTTGCAGCAGAGCGATGCAAATGGCTGTCATAAACGTCGCACTAACATCAAGCTGTCTCACATGCTTATTTTTACACGCTGCCGAGTGCAGTGATCTCACTAGCCCCCGGCGTCCAGTGCAGGGTTGAGTCTCCTAAACCAAAACAATTAACAGGGAAGGTGTGGCATTTCTGCGCTCTGCTCCTCCACAACTTCACGGACGGCAAATTATTGGCGGTCGGGGAGATACCTATTGTTTCATGCTTGGGAGCGCTATGGGTGATTGCTCTTGCTGATAGGGGAGAACGGCGAGCGAGAGAAGAAGCGAGGTGACAGAAAGCTAAAATTAGAACCTCCCCTCACATCCTTTTGCTTCAACCACAGCAACTTGAAAGGCCTTTGTCTTCTACTGACCACATGCGTCTGATCTAAAACACACGCTTCCGAACGGTGACCGTTTCACTTAACGCTACCGCTGACATCTATTCATCTGATGCTTCCCTGCGAGGCGACTTACAGGTTTAACCTACTTGCGAGGGCTAACCCACCTGGTCGATTTTTACCGCATCGCTTCAGGATAATATAGCAGGCAGTGGGATTCAAACCTGGTCTCTTCAGAGCCAAAGGTGGTGGCAATAACCATTTCACCACCTTTGTGTTTCCCCAAGCATCCAACCCCTTTAGGTACCAGGAAAACATACTGTCTGTATGCCCCCCCCACCCACCCCACACAAGATTCTCCCAGGGGGGTGGAACATCGGACCCACCTGATGCTGTGTATCCCCGAGGTGGCTGGGAGACGAAAGGCGGAGGGAACTGTCTGTGGAGACGGTAGTCCTTCTCGCTGCGAGAACGCGTGCGCTCCAGGGCTCGCTCCGAAGCCCGCTCCGAGAAGTCCGAGCTGGGCCAGGCCCGGCGCAGGTTGCTGCTACTTGTCTTCTTCATGATAAAGGCCACCAAGGGCTACCGGAGGCCACCCGCTGTCCCCGCATTGGCTGCACTCCTCACCTCAGCTCAGAGGGCACGGCGAGAATCATGGCAGGCAGCTATTGAACCGGCAACCTCCTGCTCTCCCCTGCACGGTCTCATATACACACACACACACACACACACACACACACACACACACACACACACACACACACACACACACACTCACACACGCACGTGAGCACGCGCACACGCATGCACACACTCACTGACACAAGAGCCCCAGTACGACAGCTGGTGCTGACGCTGCCTGGGATCCAAACAGGATTTGACTCCGAGTTCCTGTCCCCTTCTTCGGCTGCTCCGGTTTTGTGTGCGTCCCACAATGCATTACACTGCTGTTGCGATCGGTCCCCGATTTATAGTTTCCAGGTTCACGTGCGTGGAGCGGCACGTTATGCGGCTCCTCGGCTGCAACGGGGAAGAGCGGGGAGGTAGAGGCATGGGGGGATGGGGGGAGGCAGGAGAGGAATTGGGGGGAGGGTGATTTGGTTGGTCTGAGCAGGAGGTGGCGTTGAGGGGGGGTCTGAGCGCTGAGGACCCCTGGATTCAAACAATAGCTCAATTCAGCACGGGAGCGCCGGGCCGACCGTGAGCGGTGCGCACAAAGGGCCCGAGAAAATAAGAAAACCCAGCAGTGCCATCAGTCCTGACCCGAAAGAGCGGGGAAACCAAGCGGAGCGTCATTCGCTGTCTTGCTGCAGCCACGGATGCGGCTTAGTCCTCGCAGATGGTAAGGGAGGCCAGCCGAGAGGGAGGGGGGGGAGATTAAAAGGTGGTGGAACGAAAAAAGAAAAGACGGCCTTTTTTAGTCAAATAAAATCCGAGCGGCGCATCGACGATGCTCAGCAAGAGAGGACACGTTCGTCACAAAGCCGTCTCCTTCGATGCCAGCGACGAGCAGGAAAGGTGTGCGCGCCCGTGTCTGCGTGCGCGTGTGTGGCTCCTAGGAAACCGTGAGGGCGCATGCGCCTGTGTATGCGTGTGTGTGTGTGTGTGTGTGTGTGTGTCTGATGTGTGCGTCTGTGGCAGAGCAGCGCAAAGTGACACGGGGGGCAAAACAACAGCTCGAACGGCGTCGTCAATACTGGAGGAGATCGATCCCTGCCGCACACAGAGGCGACACGGGGGCCAAACCTGCGGCCCGGCCCCCGGCACGGTCTTTGAGAACGTGGATGCGTGCGGCTAGATAGCCTTCCAGCTTCAGGCTAACGGCAAATCCAGCACGGCTCTGAGACGACAGCCCCTGGCGGACCGTGCGGCTCGGTCCAAAAGTGACCTTCGGGCTCTCGGCGCCACCGGATCAAAGGTCATCCGAAGCGACGTCGGCCCATTTGCGCACAAAAGCTGGGCAGAGCGCGCCTCAGCCGCTGTCCCTCCCCTTTCCTTACACTGTCGGGCACAGATGTGCCCCAGCAATTTCGTTTTCAACATTCGACATGCAAGAATCATTAATTGTCGAACACCCTCATAAAACAGGATGAAAAGGAACGCGAAATGAAGATCCTCAGGTCCGCGGTGCACAGAACCGGGGAGGGGAGGGGTTAAGAGAATGAAAAGATAATAAAAAGGTAATAAAACATAAGTAAATTAAAGAGAAAGAGGCTGAACATGTATTCCTTGCCTTCACTGAGTAGCCCTCCAACACGTGGCCCCCCGGAGGCTCAGGTGCGGCCCACTTCTCCTGCGAGACAACGAAAGGGACGCGTAGCACGTGCGCAGGTTGCGGACGACACGCCGGGGGCAGAGCAAACCGTTCTCTGGGACCCCAGTCGGACCGGTCCCGGCGAGCAGCCCCGCCGCAGCTGTTCCCTCTCGCAGCCAATGGCCCCTCGACAGCTGCTTGCCGCCCGCACTGGGAGGAGGACACCGCATTTGGCACCGGCAAAAACACGGAATTATTAACTGTGTACTATATGTGGAACATGTCGAGGGAGGCTGAGAGTTCAAATATAGTGCAAGTCACGGAATGAGAGCAAACGTGCAGGACAACGGAGCTGATGGCCCGCTGCTTTGAGCAGGGGAATAATACCCAGCCTTTATCACCCTGCCTTTTAAGACCGACCCCCTCGTGTCCGAAAGGCTGAGACAAATTCTTATAATAATAATGCAGCGCAGCTGACTGTAATACCTAAAATGTGGTTTACGAGACATTTTCCCTCGACTTAAGCAAAGCATCACGTAAACATTTGGACAAAGTTACTTGACAGACAGAGCCGAGTGAAATCGATCAAACTTTGTACGTAAAAGTCGATCTGTAGGGCTTTGCCATATCATCCACTAATTTCACCCATCGCTTATGTATAAACAGTACAAAATATAAAATAATAATAATATAAATAAAGTCTAGTATTATATTTTTATGTTGTGTTTTTTTCACTCTCATCTCCTACATGTTTCCCTTCGCCTTTTCAGCACCGCCAGAACGCTGACTTGTTCACATACAGCCAGTGGAAATAACAGTAACTTGCGTGGAATCAGCGACGGGAAGTTCCTTAAATAAAAGAAGGTATCATTAAATAAAACCCACTTGCTGCTAGACACCCAAATACTGGGTGAGTAATAAAGACGATGCCTTAGGGCAGCTGATGTTCTTGTAGAGCAGATGAACATTCAACATCTATTTTCACGAACCGGTTTATCCTGGTCAAAGCGCTCCGGAGCCAGAGGAAACAATGGGCATTAGGCTGTGAAACGGCTGCTGGACGGGATGCCGGCACGTCGCAGGGTGGCCGCGCACACGGTATGGGCAGTTTTGACTGACCAGTTAAGCTGAAACACATGTCTGTGGACTGTGGGAGGAAACCAGTGCTCCCAGAAATTCATGCAGACATGGGGGAAAAACACACTTAACTCCACAGGGACTGACCTGGATTCGCACCCAAACAGCCCGGCCGCTGCGAGCTGTCAGCAGTACTCGCTGTTCCGCCGTGCCGCCCGGTTCTCCAACCTGCAAGAGTTCGTGGTACAGCACTGAAGCTGGTTGATAGAACGGCCATCGTTGCCAGGGTTGTCCTCAGTCCCACACCACAGGATTCCAAACATCTTTCCGACATCCAAATTCTCAACTATGGCTACTAATTCCATGTAGATTTCTTGTTAATAGGATTGCTGCGTTGAAACACAAAACTCGATACACAACTGACAGATACTAAATTCTCCCGACTTACGAGCGTAATACGTTCCCGGAAATCATTTCCTCACGTGAAATCTTGCAAGTTGGTGTCGAATGGGCCTTGTTACTCGTAAATGTGAAAAATGAGCCTCACGCTGGGTCGTACCTCAGTAAAGGGAGTTAAATAATTTCATTTGTGTACGAGAAAGCTAGAGTCAAACATGCGTCTCGAGGGATATATGTAATAGTTTTGTCAGTGTGAGTCCTGCCTCACTCCTCCCACGCTTTTGTTGGCAATTGATCCTGTGTCTTTTGTAAACCACTTTTTTATAAAGGAGTACGGAAATATACATAGTTGATTTTTGCCAGTACCAGTTCTTTCCTCTGGAGCTGAAAAGCTCTATTTCTGTTTCTTTTACTCTGATCCCCCCCACCAACATTAGGCTCAAAACTGCTGTGCAAAGTGAGTCATTTCCAGTGTGGAATTATGCTCTTACTTTCTGACAAGGCCGCATTGTGCAAGATGCTAGTTAATTTGGGCGGCCCTCCCAGATTTGAGGCTTAAATGGGAAAATAAAGAGAGCAGGTCTTCCGAGAAACAGCCCTGGAACCGCTTGTGCATAATCTCACACCGGTGAGTGGCAGCTGCGTGGGAACCCATTTATAATCAGGGTCACACGTCCCCGGAGCCCAACTTCTCGCGCCCGACATTGTAAAAACTTCCACGCATACTGCCCGACCCCAATCCCTTTCCTTTCACCTTTGACCTCTCGCTGAGCATGGGCTTGAATAAATGTAGAGTATGCAGATAGACGCCCAGGGACTTGTTTGTTCCTTTCGTGACTCGGCTTACCGCTGCGTGGAAGAATTTCACTGAAGAAACACAGATTTTCAAATGTCTAACGGTTTTGAAGGGGAACGACTACAGTAAAACTGCCGACTTTTTCCCAACACTACGTGGTTAAAATTTTTGTTTAAAGTCAAAAACAGTAACAATATGAGAACAGAATGAATATAGAGTATTTCAGACTCCTTGAATTAAAAAGAATACTTCTTCCAGCAAAGTACTGCACTACTCTATAGTTGATACACACTCGTGTCACCCCTTAAAGAAGAACTGTAGAAATAATGCACAATTGGTCCAGCAGGTGGCACAGTGGCTAGCCACTGCAAGCCACATTGGACAAATGTGTCAGCAAAGTATATAAAAATAACAACTAAATTTGTGATTTATGAGTCTCCCAGCTGCAGCTAAATGGAAGGAGGATGAAACCATTTGCATTAACATCTGTTTTGTAACATAATGAACATTATTATTGTGCTGGTATTACATGTACTGGTAACTTAGCAATAGCATGTGAAACATTAAAAAGCTACTAAATAAACCAAATTTTTGGTCAGGGAGTCAGTCTGGCTGTAAAGGACAACCCGGAGGTGGCTGGTCCGAGTTCCGCCCCTGATTTCTGCTGTAGGACACCTGAGCAGGGTACTACACTGGATTACTACAGTAAAAAACAACCAAACTGCGTGTGTTTTTTTGTTTGTAACTCGTAAACAGGTCGCCAGGAAATTTGCCAAGATGTTGCATCTGCAGTATTTATTTTATCTAAATTTCAAATGAACCCAACAACAATCAGATTACACCCACTGTCGGGCTACACTGAAAAGGTATTATTACAGGACAGGTAATATGATGCTTAAATTAATGATAAAGAGAAGCCAAATTCTCAGCTGACAGCGGAAACCAAATAGTAAAAAGATGATGGAAAAGAGTAACACAAAATGTAAGAAGCAAATTGATAAAAATGTAATGAATAAACCAAACAAATCTTTCCCAACACATACAGGACTCTTCATGCTAAGTTCAGACCCCACACCTCCCCGAAGCAATTTTTAATTCTGAGGTTTCAATGTGGGGTCAGTGCTGAATTAGTGTTTGTAGCTATTGTTTTACTTTTCTTTCTTTTTTAAACTTTCATTTAAGCACAATTTTCTACAACGCAAAATCCAATATAAGAAATGTTTGCAGTGAAAAATAAAACCATTCTGAACAGTTCAGAATTGAGTCATTGCTTTTGGTAATAATAATGCATTATATACACAAATGTGAAATAGAAGGCGATAATGTTGAA
This sequence comes from Arapaima gigas, assembly GCA_900497675.1. NCBI lineage: Eukaryota > Metazoa > Chordata > Actinopteri > Osteoglossiformes > Osteoglossidae > Arapaima > Arapaima gigas. The sequence continues at coordinate 55,870 of UFQX01001172.1, forward strand.
ATATTAAGAAAATTATTATTTCTCAACGCAAACGTTTTCATTTAATTTTATTTTTTAAATTTTAAAGTGTTTAAATATATTTATGACGCCGAAATAGGCATTTTAGTGTTTTAGGGAAACGATGCTTTTCCTCATAAAAAATAATGGCAAAAAGCTTCCCGATATCCAAGTTTGCGCTATTTGAGCAATTTCTAGTTACTAGTAACTAGTTACTAGTTAGACTCAGATACTGGCGCATAGGTGTCAAAACAAAAACTAAGACTGAAATTTAAAACATGTAGGCGTTATATCTCAGCAAGCATCCCGAATTCAGAGCTCTAAAAAATACCAGAAATGTGCCCCTTAATGCTTTGAGGGCACTAGAATAATTATAAGATTTTTCAGCTAAGCTCAGTCTTAAACATGTTTATCTTTTCAAACATATTATTTATTGTACTGAAGACTCTCGCGCGAACGCTGCTACGTCACACAGAACAAACAAAAAAAAAAATCTCCCGAAGTCTCGCGTGGGTGCAAAGTATCGCGAGGGACCACGACGCTGACGTAGGGGTCAAAGTTGAACTCGGGCGCTGAGAGCTGATGCTGTGGCTGCGCTTTACAGCAGTCCTACCCATGGTGTGGGTCTCAAATTGAACACTTTTCTGCGTGAATGATCCGGAAGGCGAAACAATGACTGCCAACGAAGATCAGGAGGTGTGTTACTGATTTTTAATTTTATTTTTTTCTTTCTTTTCCCGGGCAAGCCTGTGAGACCTTTAAATCGCCGCATTGTCATTTGCACAGACGGACCCACAGCTGGTGTGGGGGTTGTGTGGGGTTACATCGGTTGCTGTGAGCAGGTTTAAATGCCTCAGAGAAGTTGCTTTTCTTAAAAATAAGGTGGAAATTGTGGCTGGCTGAGGTGGTCTAGAGGTGGGCTGGGAAACCGGGAGAGCTCGCTGGGGTCACGCGGCGCTTCCCACCACAGTACCGGGAAGTAAGGGGGGGCACTTCTCCTAATGTGACTAAAGTTGCCTGCAGTGTGAGCAGGGGTCTTCCCTGGGTCAGACACTGAGAGGAGCTGCCTGCTCTACACATCATAATGTAACACCAGTGACCAGGTACGTTTACGCTACGTGTACCAGGATTTAGGGTGGACAGAACTTTATTCAGGTTTGGGAACCACTAAGGTATGTTCCTGAAGAAGATGTAATAAATGTGCAAGCAGTGGAGGCAGTGAAGGGCACTGATGTGCAGCGATGTGAGCAAATATGGAGAAGGTTGGTATTTTGCTTTTAATTCACACATTCAGTGGGTAAATGTATGACAGTAAGTTGCCCGTAACAGCTGAGGCCATGCAGTTACACCAAAACAGGTAAATGATTATAAATAATTGTTATTGTATTATTAAACAAGGGCTCTGTGGTGGCAAGGCTCTTCCCTGCTGCTCTGTGAGGAGCTTCCAGGGTTTGGCGTGGCATTATGGGGTTGGGTGACTGTTGGTAAGAACAAAACGTAACGATAACAAAAACAAGACATAATAAATAACGCAATAAATACAGTGTAATTGTTGGCAGGGCCTTGTGTTGTATTATGGGATCAGATGTGAGCCAAAGTCCATGGTGGACTGTAGCGTCCTCCTCATCCTGGGATCTACGCCAAATCAGGGCTCTGACCCATGAGAGAACTTACTTTCCTTACAGGTTTGTCGAATCCACACCTCTCACCATACCTGTTGTTTTATCCCCAGCACACAACGGCATAGAAGATCACACTGGTGACTGTGGTCAGCTAGGACACGTGGGGGATGTTAGCGCAACAATAAAGGACCTTGACTTTCTCAGGAAGTACAGCCTGCTCTGCTTTTCCTTAGGCAGTGCATCTGTGTTGTGGCACCAGTATAGTTTGCTATAATTCAAGACACCTGGGCATAGGAGTGTGAAACAGCAGCAAGGTTAAACATAAATACAGTAAAACCCCAATAACCTAAGTGGGGACCAAAAAATGAAGCTGGATGAAATGTGTGATTGCACTACTACAAGATTAATGAGGAATAATAATGTTTATTTGGTCTTCCAGTTGCTGTGAAAAGAAAAAGGAAAGTGGTTTTCATTTATTTATTTTTGTTTATTAACATGTGGAAAACAAACAAAACATGCGCATGACAAACGTAATACATGCTGATATTAAAAGAATGATAATACTGTGACTACCGACTCCGACCGCTGTTGTTAGTAGCGTTACAAAAGAAGAGCTCGGAGACGAAACTGTTGGAATGCAAGATTTTTCCTCTGCAGCGCGTTTAAACAGTGGGACTCGCAGAGCGCAGCACGACCCCCCCCGCAGAGCTGTCGGAACAATCCCGCTATAACTGCCCAGAACTATTTACAAACATGCAGGACCAGTGGGTTATGAAAGAACCCCAGCACCCCCCACTGCTGCAGCAATACTAATAACGCCAGTAGAAACATACATTGTCTTCAGTAAATCCTGCACATTCATCGCCATTAGAAAGAAGACGCTGGTGATTGGAAAGGGAGCAGGAGGACAAGAGCCAATTGCATTATATTCAAATTTGTCTTGGTGCTTTACTGTAGATGTATTTGGTAACACATTAATAAATATATTACTTTAACTGCATTACTAGTGCAATGTTTAATTTAATTAAATGAGTTTACAGCTACATGCTGGCAGTAGAATCTTAATATCTATTCAGAGGCGAATGTGCACCTCAGAGATTAAGTGACACCGGGGAGGGGGGCTCTTTTTGTGTTTTGTTGTTCGGGTCCTTATTTCACAAAGAGAAACGTTGGAAGACGTGATGGCCTTGAGGGTAGCAGAGTACTGTGATTATTTTGCCCATACGCTTCCTGGTGCTGGAGTTTGAGCAAGTCTCTTTAATAACTTGACCACACCACCGTCTTTGTTCATGTTGCAGATGGAGCTGGAGGCTCTTCGATCCATTTACGAAGGAGACGAATGCTTCAAGGAGCAAAGTCAAGTTTGTTTTCAGTATAGAGTGAGCTATTCGTTTTCATCGTTAATCCAATTTTTGCGTTTGTCAATGTGGCCACACCTGTTTGTATGCCCTTCTGTTATTTCTAAAGACTTGCTCTTATACACTGCATTGATCCTAAAGAAATTATTCTCTTCCAGGTAGGAAATCATGAGGACTCTAAAGCGTTCCTATTAGAAATTTCCTGGCCAGAGTCATATCCTGAAACTGCACCTCATATATCTCTAGATGCCTTTTTCAACAACAGAATGTAAGTACACACAGCAGCGGGTAGCTTAGTGGTTAAGGAGCTGGTATTGTGACCGAAAGGTTGGCAGTTCAAGTTCCTGGAGGGGCCCTGCTGTTGTATCCTTGAGAAAGGTACTAACCTGACTTGCTTCAGTTCACCTAACCAGCTGATTAAATGTATTGTATGAAAGTAACATTTTAAAGTGCTTGTTGCTTCGTATGCTAAACAACTTATGAGTTGACAGTTTATTTATTAATTGCAAAAATGTGCTATGGAATATGAGTCCACATAAAAACAAATGACTAATCATTAAATGGAAAAATAAAAACAGTTAGAAGTAGTGCCACCTAATTCTTATATTTGCTTTAAAAGCCTCATAGTTGTGGAGTGGAGTGGAACATAGTTGTGAAGGTAGTCAGCTTGTGGTGTGCAGATCTGTTCGTTCGGACGCCGAGCTCAGTCCGTTACTGCTGACAAGTCACAGTTTATGTGTTCAGCTGGGCAGGTCCAACTGCCTGGTTAGGGACCGATGAAAGTCCCACAGAAGTGGGCCAAGTGAGCAGTGAGATTCAACATATTCCATTAATGACCAATGAAACTGTCGCTTACACTCTAAACACACGGTAGAGCCGGAAAGAAAAGCCGTAAAACTTTTGCGTAACATTGCAGATTAGTAACGCACAAGAAAGTGGTGATTCAAAACGAAAATTAGCCATCTGAAAATGTAAATCGTAATACAAAATGGGAAGTGAAAAACAGAAATATTTAAAGGACAATGCAAGTGTTAATTTGTTTATCTGTTTTTAAATAGATTCAGTTTGTTTTCTCTGTGCTGTGCACTGGCTATTTTCTGAACTTTTGTTCTTTTTCCATTTACTCGGTTTGATGTATTTTTTCAAATTTAGTTTTTCAGTTTGCTTTAATGATTAGTGGATTCCTTGTTTGGTTCTTATGTGGCACTGCTGGTTTTCCAAAATGTGTACATTGTGTTTGATTTTAAAATGCCCCTCCCCATCACTCTTCTTGTTCACTGCCCTTATCACTGCTTTCAGATCTCCAGAGTTAAAGCAAATAATTGTATCTAAGCTGGAAGAGCAAGTTGAGGCTAACCTTGGGACGGCAATGACTTACACTTTGTTTGAGTGGGCAAAAGAAAATCAGGAAGCGCTCATGGAGGACCACCAGCCAGTGAGCACTACTGTGGTCAGTGGTTTTCAAATCCCACATCTCTGTTGGAGTCACTGACTGGCAAAATATACACCATCTGTTGAAGAAACATCACCTTAAGCCTGACACAGTAGCCTTAGTATGTTGAATTAGATTTTAGCTTTAAGGTGTGAAATTTGTGTTCTTTCGGAATATCAACCAGGGAAGTTTTAATAATTATTGTTTTTCCAGACTTTGACAACTTCAGGCAGTGAAGCATCGACCTTGAACGTGACCATCAAGAAAAAAGAGAAGAAGGAGCAGCTGACCAAGGCTCAGAAGAGGAAGATGGCATCAAGAACAGGTCAAAACACGATTCACATTCTTTTTGAAATAATCTCTTCTGGCTGGCTGTTAGTAAGGGATTTGTTCAGAAGGCCACAATATCACATCATCACGTAGAAACTTACCTTTGGCTTGAATTATATTTCCACGAGTGATTTGTTATGCCGCGTAAATAATTTGAGAGTTTGTGCTTCTCATTAGTATTTCTTGTATGAGAAATGAATTTGCAAAGTTTTTTAATGTGTGTGTTTTTAGAAGACTTCAGTTATATGAACAAAAAGGAAACCTCTTTCGTGTAACTTTATAATGACGTAAACTTTGTAATATTACAGTTTCTCAACAGATAAATGTCATGTGAAAGACAGCCAAAGTTTTAAGTGCTCATAATAACTGTATTTAGTATTTTATCTAGTTTCACTGAATTTATACTGTTTTATACACAATAAGGAGTTCCAGAGAATGGGAAATGTTTTGATAGTTCATGTTGTTTAACCAACAGATAACAAGGGAGAACTTCCCAGAGGCTGGAACTGGGTTGATGTTATCAAGGTAATGTCCTTCACATGTTCTCTGTTTATAAGTTCATTGCGTTTCAAAGGTACTGATAATTGCCAGATGGCTTAACTTTGACAATCACGGTTCTTAGTGGTCAGCGGTTGCTTACTGGTGTCTGTCTTTCTGTGTCCGGTCAACGTCCCGTGGCAACGATGGCAAAAAATATCCTGCTGGGAAACAACCTCACGTAGCACGTAAGTTCTTCTGCAGTCTGATACCCTGGATGGGACAGCACTCCATCACAGGGCGACCTCGCACACACGTTCACTCACTATAGTTTCAACAATTCACCTCAGACATATATTGTTGACAGTGGGAGAAAACCAGAGCACTTGGACAAAGCTCAAGCTGCTGAGTGCAGGAGACGGGTGCTGCTTTAGATGTTCCCTTTATGCCAAAAATTAATGAGGTACCTGAAACTTAGGGCTTCAGCCCGTATGGTGAATAAGTCAGTGAGAAATTGGTGAGTGACTTGTACAGTCACTCTCCTGGATACACCCATTCGGCCTAATGTGGAGTTTTATTTAAGAGCCCTAATTCGGTTGACACAGCATTTCTTTGCATTTACAGCGACCGAATTTGGGTTTTGCCTACCCCTCCCGACAGCTCTGCAGCACCCAAAATGTTAATTTACAGGCTTTCCTCGATTTAGCAGACTCAGATTTTATGGATTTTGAATTTTACTGCCTATTGCAAAAGTATTCCAATAAAAGGAAAAATCATAAATGTCCAGGAAACCAATTTTTAACATAATATAAGGGAAAATATAAATATCTAGCAAAATGTTTGTGGTTTTGGAGAAATTAACTTCGTTAATGCACAGAATAATGTTTTAGACACTGCGGACGCTGTGTGTCAGTAAAGAACCCTCCAGCCCTCTCCGTTGTTAGTGTGATGAAGTCGGGTGGGTTTAGGTGCCCCCTAAACCCCCACAGCGGTGTTTTAATCAAATGGCAGCAGGTTTTTATTCACTGCTTTCTGCGTGTAGTTCCCAGCGCTGTATGTATGTTCCCGTTATAGTACTCGCTTTTTTTAATTTTACTATGCACACCACATGGTCATTATACATTAGCTTGTAAAAGTTACTGCAGTACACAGTGCAGTACTATACAGCAGCTGCAGGCGTGCAGGTTCGCAGCCAAACAGTACAGTGTGACGGAGGGAAACGGTCTTGTTGTTAAATAAAAGTAAATGTGTGGTATTTGCCAGGTCTGGGTCCTTGGGGGGCAACCTTGGCCCATCCCGAGCCAATGAGCCAGTCACAGTATTACTCCTAGTTTGCACGTCGATGGCTGTAATGTGGGTGTTTCTTAAACATGTTTAAATATTAATATGTGCTAAAATATATTTCTGTTTAATTTTTATATTCTCTTTAAGACATTTCCACTTGTTTTCCGAACACATTCCGCAGATTAAATAGCATTTCTGCCATTTCACTGTTAACCAGCCGATTTTGTTACTGCATGTGTGTACAAAGTTGTTTAACGCATTTTGTTCTTTTCCACCAAGCGTTGTCTGACAAAAATGTTTTTGTCTATAAAGTTGCATTCAGTAAAGTTTTTATTTAAGGCGGGCTCTAAGCAAGGCCCGGGGGGGCTCGCCTGCTGCCAAGCTAGGCTTTACTTTGGCTTTCACATAGCAAGCTTGTTTGTACTCAATAAATCAAGCGTTCCTTAAATCAGATAAAACAGCGGAATCCAGTGCGGTTTATCAGGTTTTACTGAGCTGGTAAACTAATACTGTTAACAGACGCAATAAAAACCAAAGCCGTGTACCCAGCAGCACTCTTGCCAACAGCCCTGCGCACTGTGTCTGGTAGCGGGGAGGATGAAGGAAAAGAGCATGAGTCCTCATCTGTGGCAGGTGAGAGTGTCAAAAGCACAGCTACACCTAATCGTAAAAACCACCTCAGCAGTTCCAAGTCGTTTTAATGGAGAAGAACCTTGTCAGCCAGTATTGAAAACAAACCCCGGAACGCTTGGCGGTTGAGAAAGGCGCTTCGGAGCTGCGCGGTTCCAGTCGCAGCCGTGGCTCCGGCTTGTCTTTCCCTGCTGCGGTGTTTGGTGCTGCTGCTGCTGCTGCTTTGTGGAAAAGGGACACATTTATTTCCAATAATTCCAGGAACTGGACAGCAGCACTGGAATGTGACCGGCTTCCTCTTTGTGAGGATGAGAGAACACTAAACAGCGAGCCTGAGGACGGATGTCCAGCTGCAGGGGTTTTTTTATTAAGTTGTTCAAGTGCACAGTGGAAAAAGATCGATACGTTGCTGACATAGCTTCTGCTATCAGACAGAATGTGAAACGCTCTTCCAAAACCATCCAGAACGAAGCGGTTGAAACTTAAGCCTCAGTGGTTCTGAGAGAGATGAAAAATTCGAACTGCCAAAGGAAAGTTACCACCAGCTTTGCAGACTCAGTAATCTTGTCAAATATAAGGCAAGAAAGGCCTCACAGCATCAGATGTTCTTAGGCGGCAAGTGTGACGTGAGCAGGTTCTCAGACGCGAATTTGGAAGCAATGTGAGCTCTCTTAGGAATGGGTGACTTCCCTAAGGAGGGGCAACGCAATAATCGTGTATTTCTCTGGCTTCTTTGAGCAGCTCAGCAAAACGGGTGGCAAAGACGACGACTAGAGGAGCGCGGAGACGCGTGGAAGCGAAGAGGGGTCATCCAGCCGATTCACCCTGCAGTGCAATGAACTCGCCTCACCTCTGACCTCACACAGACCCCTCACGCTGGTCTTCAGGTGCCACGGAGGCCGTTACGTGACCAGCTTTGGGTTACTCCTTTTTCACGTTACGAGATGTCTGGTTAAGTATCAACAGGTCTGCGGTAGGTCTGAGATAGATGACACAAATCTTATTTTTTTCATATCAGAGCGAGTCTGGTGTGCCCTGTGACTGTGTGTTTTTCTTTGCTTCAGCATCACCTCCGCGTAGTTTTTTTTTTTTTTTTTTTTTTTTTTTTTTTTTTTTTTTTTTA
>UFQX01001172.1:64133-96692 GCA_900497675.1 Arapaima gigas
TTTTTTTTTTTTTTTTTTTTTTTTTTTTTTTTTTTTTTTTTTTTTTTTTGCTCTGCTGAGCGCTCTGGTGACCGTGGCTGATGTGACCGTGTGCTTCGTGCTGTGTGTGTTCCGGCAAACAAGAATCCGAGCTTAGACGTGTGATTTTGGGCAGTTTGCAGTCAGAGCGAACAGGTCACGTTGTCTTTGTGTTTTACCTTTCTCACATGCGTATTTACTCAGGCCCAGTTAACACAGATCCTTTTAAGGTGATTTCTTACCAACACATTGGGACAAATGGTTGAGTTTAAGCCTCAGAAAAGGGTGTGTTTTCCAGCTCATTATACATGTACCACATTTTGCAAGAGATTGACTTAAACAGGTGTTGAGTGCCAGGGTCACCGGCCTGATACATCTCTCCCGTGGCTTTGGGACAATTTACCACATTTTTTAATGGTTCGGTGTGTTACTACGAGGCGGTTTTTCGTGTCGGTGAATGTTCTCACTCTTTCCGCTAATGGTATAACCAGACTTTTGCCCTAACTGAACAACTTTTGAGGTGGTTTTTTTAATTTAAAAAAAAACTTTTTGTCAGTGCAAGTTTCAATACTGTTTGCATATATGTAAACTATTTTATATGCTTTATGATTTTAATAAAGAAAAGGCGTTGCCTGGTGCTGCTGACTGCTTCGTCCACATTGCTGTGTAATGTAAGAAGTGCTTAGAGGCGCTGCACCGTTTGAGTGCCTGGAATTATACCCTCTTTAAAAACACTGCTGCATATTTAACTCCCCATCGGTTGTGTTACTTCTTTCCCGGATCCCAAATTACGATTCGCGTTTAGAGGAAACTGCAGAATTTGCACTGTGTAATATGCTTGTTTTTTGTGAAAATGTTTTTAAAACAGTTTCAATTTTTTGTCTGTCTTTCCTCAATGTGGGTGTGATTGAATAAGCTGGAAGGTGTTTGGAGGAGGGACTCTCCAGTTTCTGAGCGTCATCCATAACAGGCAGATCGAAGTTTGAAGAAAATACAATAAATACTATGCAGATAGTATAATTATTTCCGGAGATGTACCTGGTCTACGGTACATCTGAAGGAGCTGTGCACCGTTTTCAAACCTGGAGAAGCTGCCGTGTGCTGATGCGCAGCCATCTTTCTACATCTGTTCATACAGCTGGGTGATTTTTATAGCATCACTTCAGTCCCTTGATGAAGGTTGTTGCAGCAGGAGCTGGGATTCACACCTGAATCCTTCACACAGAAGACAGCAGCCCGCACCGCCACACCACCTGCCCACGGCAGCAACTAAGACCAAACGCACTGATCATGCACATTGATTATAAAAGCACAGATGGCTCAGAGCACGGGATCATTCGTGTTGATGCGCAGCCCCTGAAGGCACCTCAATTGTAGAGGTCAATCCAGCAGAAGCCACATATGGGGCTGGGAGAGAATGTGCCCTGGTGGCCATGCTGAGGCCTGGAATGACCACAAACGTTGCTGTCAGGGGTCACGTGAAGCCCTTGTCATTAAGAACTGGAGGCCATTATGCTTCTCTGGCGTGGAGAAGGCAGCCTGGCGTGGAAGCCCAGTGGGGGGTGCCAGGGAAGCCGTTTGAACTGAAGGTCCTCCGTCTGTTAGCCGGACTGATCCAGAACTTCGCCCTCGGCATCCCTGTCCTCCCGAGCAGAATCGCGACTGTGTGCCGAGGCCTTCCGCCGGCCCCTCGCAGCGCGAACCGAACTCTGGGACCGCCGTCGGTCATTCATCTCACGGCCCCTTTGATGTGCAGTTCCAGTTGTGGGCCAGCTGTTCAAAGCTCATTTGTGTAATGAATAATTAACACGTCAATTTGTGCCTCTGCACAAACCGGCGTTGACACCGCTACACGGCTGTAGAAACGTTTAGAGAAGTGAGCTTTTGTCTGCTGGAAATTGAATGCCATTAAAAAAGAAGCATTTAACAAAACGCTCTTCTAAAGTAACTTCCAGAAGGAGGCTAATAAATTACATGTATCATTCATAATGTGCCGTGAACCGATGATTTCTGAAGCAATGTTTCCGTAGTCTTTTGTCGAGAAATATTTACTTTTTTCACGGAGGGTGTCCGGCGTAGCGGTTCAAATCGCCAGCTAAAACGTCATCCGATCGACGCGGACACTTAATAACCAACTCAGTCCCGGGAACCGACTGTGAACACAGAATAATATCAGACGAGCGCTGCTTTGTCAGATATTCTACTGTCATATGTAGTGAATCTAAAGATGAGCAACATATAAATTACTTTTCCAACTGCAGGTAGAGACCCATCCACAGTGCCTCTGGGCAAAGGTGCTTAACCTGAATTGTCTCGATGAAACGAGGGCAATAAACGGGTATGACTGGATACAATTACTACAAAAGTTATAGTGACGTGAATTCAAGTTGACGCGTAACTGGCACTAATAATTTACTTACTGTAACTAAGAAAAATGTAAAAGTGCCGTTGCCATTAACGAAGAGGGGCCAGTGACATCACACGCAGCATACATACGTGACGCTGGCGGATTTTCTCACGCGCAAAGGACCGCTTGGTGACATGTTTTGTCACCGTCTGCACTCAGTCTGCGCACGCTGTTTGCACTCGCACATTGAAAGATAAAAGGTTGGAGTTGAGTGATTTATTACTGTCTGCGAATCACTGTGTCCACTTTGCATAGCTGTCAGTGCCTCCTGCACGTTGAGCTGAAGGGGCTGCTGCATGCGAGCAAAAAATGTTGAAGTAACTCAGAAATCATACATCACACACAAGGTGCTGCCCACATTAGTGATGGAAGGGTGATAAAGTTTTCCAGTATGTGGTTGTCACCCTCGCCCACCATTTCCACTAGGCTCATGTGCCAGTAACTGCGGCGCCTGCCTGTCCAACAGCACTAACAATACTTACGTAGTAAATACAACCGTTTCCATGGTAAAAGTTCCGAATATAACGTTAATGCTTTTTACCTTTACCGTTACACCTTTTTTCATCTGTGCGGGATTATAGCTCAGTAATTATACCTCTCTTCTGTATATAGCTTAAGCAGTTTGAACACAGGTGAAAAGAGGAACCCAGGAGATGTTTCAGGCACGTTTATTAAAATACTGCCAACAAGGTTCAAGAACAATCAAAACAAATTCTAAACATTTTGAACAGTGATATTGATCACTGGATTGGATGGAAGACAAAAAAAAAAAAAAAAACTTTACAAAATAAAAAATAAAAAAAGGAAATGAGGTTTCCACAAAGCTATTTCAAACATGGCCCAGTGACACAGTGCGAGAACCGCTTGTCGACCTCAATGCCTTTACAGTTCAGTTCAAGTGGCAGGTCCTGTGGTGCTTAGTTTAAACAAACGAGTGTTAAGTAAGAAACGCTTTGACACTGGCAGTACTTGGGTGCACTTCACTAGTGTCGCCAGACTTATTGTAAAAGAACTCGTAAAGGTGGTGAAGCCCCATCTGCTGAATGTCAGGTCCTTCCTTCGTAAGTGCTACCAAGCTGGACTTCTGCAACGTGGCAATGCCACAGGCAGCAGAGCATCTCATGGCCACATTCACACTGCACGTTAAGATTGTTGTCAGCTCGCCAGATCACTACCTTGACCGTCTGTCCTTTTTCGTTTTCTCAATGCTTTTGTCCATTGTCTTTTCACTGTCCCCCCGGCACTTTGGGCAGTACCACTTGCCCTTGGGTTTGTATGTCAGTCCGACACAGGAGAAATGGAACCACTCGATGGGGCACTGTTCGTTGTCGCAGCCGATCATCTCGCCATACGACACCTGGTCGCACAGGCAGTAGGTGGGCTCGTTGGGGTCAATGGTGAACTCCACGGGTGACGCTTCGCGCTTGGGCGCCTTAGAGCGCTTCTTCTTCTTCGCCGACTTGGACTTCTTCTCCCGGGGTGGCGGCTCGTCTCCCTGATCGTCCATGCCATTGGCCCCGTAGCAGGAGTCTCGGCTCTCGCTGTGGCGCTGGCGCCGCTGCCTGCGGGCCGAGGAGCGCTCCGGGGCCGGAACGTCCTGCTTGGTCTTCTCTGTGCTCTTCTCCGCCTCTGCGGGCTCCTGGAAGCAGTGCGCGTGCGAGTCCATCTGCCGCGCGCGGTTCTCCACCAGCTCCATCATCTGCGTCACCACGTGGATCTTCTCGTCACCCAGCTCCTGGCTGCAGATGAGAGCCCTCTGGAGCTGGTTCTGCAGGCGCTTCCGATGACCCGCGTCCATCTCCTTCTTGTACTTCTCGTACACATCGTCCACCTCCTTCAGCACTTCTGTTCAAACACACAAAGAATACGCATTACAGCCCAGTGTGGTGCCACTGAACATACACATTCAGCTCCACCTCAGTAAAAAAAAAAAAAAAATCTGCTATACAACTGTTAAATCATTGTAAATCCCTTTGGAGAACAGCATCGGCTACATTAACGGAAGGATGATTATTACTACAGTAAAACCCTGCCATAGCGTGGTAAACAGGGTCCACGAAATTCAACCGTAAAATCCAGGGCCGCCTTATTGGGAGGTTATCGAGTACCAATATTTCTCAAATCTGCCTTCCTATTACAATGTAGAAAAACAGAAAAAACGCTTTTCCATTTATTCGACATATAGAGGACCAATTATTACAGACAACGTGTGTGAGGAGAATAAAACACACAATCCAAACAGAATAATAACACAGCTTCAACCACGTTGTCAGCAGCGTTATGAAAGAAAGTCTTGCAAAACCAGACGGTTTGTACTTTGATGTTTAAACACTGGTTACTCACTGAGCCCAACACGATCACTCCAAACATCTCGAAGTGAACACAGAAGGTCAACAGTCCAACACTAAGTGTATTTACAACCCCGCCGCAATAATACAAATTACTAATACAAATTCTGATTTCATCTCATCGTCTTACTTTGTATTAATAATCATCACACCGATCATATGAGTCAGTTTTCTGTCTACACAGAAATCCAGATCATCTTAAATCTAAAATAAATTTAGAATCGTCCTGGTTGGAATACAAAACGAGGAGATCATCCGAGTCTGATTCGCGACACTGTCCGATTTTACACCAACGATTTCCAGACAGCCGGTTAAGTTGTATTATTCAATAAGGGACCTTCTAACGATTGAAGAACGAATGATTTATTACATGTTTTTCATAAGCGCTGCTGCACAGAAGGAAAAACCCGACTGCAGCTTCGTGCTCCACGGCACGCTTTGCTCTGGCGATCCCCCCATCTGAGCAGCATTCAAACGACCAAATTCCAGATTAAAACTATTTTCTCGGCGTCTGCTTGCGCGTTGCCGCATTCGGTGCACGAAACAGTCAACCCGCCCTGTCCATCCCAGCAGGTTGGGGGAAAAAAATGTAAATAGTTTATTCGCGCTACTTCCGGCACCGCTTCCGCGTTCTTCGCGTAGGGGAAGTGACGTCAGCGGGCTACCGACAGAAACACGCAGCGACGTCCACGGGAAGGGAACAGTTGGAGAACCCATTGTCTTCAAGTGGCCACATTTCTCTCCCGGAGCGCTCACACGCTTCAAAAACGACCGTCTCGCTAAGCAGTCAACCGCTTACTAACAAAATAATGTCGTGTCCGTTTGCTTGTCCAGTTCTAGTCCGCTGCAGTCGAGGTGGCAACGTGAAAAAAGCCAGATTGTCCCGAGTTACGTTCTCGCCGTTCAGTGAGAAACAATCCCGGGGTGCTTAACGAGAAAATGCTCGATCCTTCACCGTTTTTCTCCCTTCCTTGTACCAAATCATACACCAAAACAAGCTCGTCTTGCGGGCATTTATCCCGGCGAGTGCGGAGAGCGGGCGCCAAGTGAATAAACGAGGGGAGGGATGTAAAAGATGACATTTGCCATAACGACGCCGCTTCAGATTCCGCGATGGACACTCGCGCGACTCGCGGTCACACTTTCCGCTTATTTGTCGCCAAAATGGCTGATCCCCTCCTGGAGTCGCTCCCGACTTTGGGAAGCGCGCTTCAGCAGCGAAAAGCCCCCGACAGCAGGAGTCCGCACATGTTTAACACACCGAAGGGTGTATTTAATGAAAGTGTCGTTCAGCCGCAATGCGAGCGAGCGGGCGGGCGGACGGACGGGCGCGCCGGCTGCACGTACCCTGGTACTTGGTGTCGATCTCCCGCAGCAGCGACACGTTCCGCTGTATGTCCAGCGGCAGCGATTCGACACATTCCAGGTAATCCTCCACGTAGCTCACCAGCTGGCTCCTCTCCGCGCCCGGGTAATGATGCCCCAGCATCGTGGCCAACAAGTCAGCGAAGCCTGCAGACAGACACAAGCGGCCCGGGCAGCCGCATCTAGGACGGGCTCCGTTGGGTTGTTTGTCTCTTGATCTTTTATGATTTTTTTTTTTTTTGGTTTTGTTTTTCCTCGGCTGCAGATCCCAGCGCTCCGGACCAACTGCAATTCACTTCAAACAACACTGGCGCTCGTGCGCATGCGCCGACGCGCTCCTTATAAGGCAATGCGCCGCGTTTTCGCCTTTTTCCCGCAGCTTCCTGCGAAGGGGGTTGGGTCCCAGCGCTCGGGTCAAAGGTCACGGCTACAACGCGTTTTGTAGGCGAGACCGGCGGACACTTACGGGGCGGCTTCTGTCTGTTGTTCCGCGTAAAAAAAAAAAATGTCACGTTTGAGTCGCAATTCAAACGAGGGGCGGTGCGGCGAACGCGGGAGCGAGCGAACGCGGGCGCGCGCCTCCGTCTCGTCTCGCGCCTCTCCCCGTCCGCGGTAACCATGGCGACGGCGAGCGCCGCAGTAAACAGCGAGCCCCGACGTGTGCGGGTAGCACGTCGGCTAACACGCGTTTTTACTGTTTAAAACGGTAAAACAGCAGGTCGCAGCGGCACGCGGTTGTTGGTGAGGTAAAACTAAGCTTGCGGGGAGTTAGAGGCATAACTTAGAAAGAACTGCTCGTGCTAGAGGTGCCGAATACCGAGCGGAAACAAGCGGAATACAATAGGACCTGTTCATATGCACGAATGTGAAGCTCTGCGTCGGCTTTTGTGAATTAGTAATAATAATAATAATAATAATAATAATAATTAGGGCATTTGCTGCTGTAGTGTTGTGAGGCGGCGTCTCCCCGTTGTTAGCGCCCATGATGCAGGTTTACCATTTACTCTGAATTACTCCAGTGAGACCCCCGCAGAGCTGTACAGACGGGCGAGTCCGTGTGAAGCCGCTTACTGCCCACCTAATGACTCCATCTGATGCCCCCCAGTGATGATGGGATCAGTGGGG
This sequence comes from Arapaima gigas, assembly GCA_900497675.1. NCBI lineage: Eukaryota > Metazoa > Chordata > Actinopteri > Osteoglossiformes > Osteoglossidae > Arapaima > Arapaima gigas. The sequence continues at coordinate 71,397 of UFQX01001172.1, forward strand.
CCAGAGGTTCTCCAGTTACAACTTTTCTCCTCTCTTTTAAATGTATATTCTCGCAAATTCTTCCCGAATTCAGGCATTTCAGTGGTGCTGCCCTCGCGCGCAAAATACGAACCGTTTGTATTTTGGTTTAATGCTGCAACGTAGCATAATATGAATGATATAAATCCGTCACGTGCGCACGCGTTTTTTTAAAAAAGACATCGATTACTGTCTGGTATTTAACTGCCACCCTTTCCCAATAGACACACACACACACACACACACACTCTACTGGTAACGTGATCGCTCCACGCGAAACACCTCTTCAGACTGTGGGAGGAAACCGGGGCACCCAGGGGAGGCCCCCACAGGCAGTTGGGGGTCAGACCCCCCCCCCCCAGTCATTTCACCCAGACACGCTGCGTTTTACTGTATTTAACGTTGTCCCCAAACACGTGTTAAAAATGACCGTTACACAGTAAACGAAAGGACAGCGAGTTGTTTCTGGAAGGTTCCGTGAGTAAACTTGGCTGAGCCCGTGACGGTGGTTTTATACATGCGGTGTTTTGAGAATATTGATATGGAATATTGACTGAAGTATGAGAACATCTAGAACATGCGTGGATTCTCTTTTCACTCTGTTTTCCACAGCATTTCATCACAGCCCAGTTTAAACATCGTCTTTTCCAAATAGAAAAGCAGTTATTGACTCCAGAGCGACACGATTCGTCTCCCCCGTCAATAGCATTCAAATTAGCACGAGGCAGCGGTCGTCCCGGAGCGACGTGTGTGGTGGCTGAACGTGCCAGTTTATACTGTGACGGAGTAAGATCGTTCGTCTTTGTAAACAGTCTGAACGCAGTGCTGGCGATGTACCGCTCGGCCTTTTTCCTCTCAAGGTGTAATATAAAGCGACACGCGCGGCTCGCACGTGCCGCGTCCGGATATGGCGGAAGTCCGGAAAATCGAGCGTCACGGCTTTTACTGCGCTGCTCTGCTGTACTGCACCGTTTACTATAGTAACACCTTTACAACCCGATGTGATGTGTAAGAAACGTGAAGTGTGTGAGGAAAAGTGCTGTAACTGAAACATACGGTCGTGTGAATTAGACTGACGAAGCAGTGGATACGGCGCAGGCACAAAAAGCGAAAAATCAGTTAAACATGTTTGTTCACCCTTATTCTTAATATAGTTTTTCAAAAACATTCATTTATGTTGATGTTTTCATTCTCCTGGGTATATTTGCCACGCTTTCTAAAATCCGGCCTCCGGCTCTTCATCACCGAGCTTAAAGGACTGAATGTCATTGAAATTCTGGGCTGTATGTGAGGAATTTGCAAACTTTTTTGATTTCTTTTGTTCACTTTGCCAGCTGTCGTCATCGGTGGGGTCGTCTGCTTCAATAGAGAGAAATAATGAGTCAATGATCACACAGAATTATTCACCTTCTCACTTTGTACCGTGTGGCTGGTGAACGTTGACAGGGAAATTAGAGGATTTTTTTGGCTGTATATAGTGGGCACGACGGACAGGACGGTGGGTGCAGTTAGCCCCTTTTCTGTGTTTTCACGGGGGGGGGGGGGTAACCTAAAGGAACCCATTTCACTGAGTCAAATTTGCCACGTTGGTTCTGTATTCGAGATCATTCAGGGGGTCACGCTGCAGGTCCGTGTTCCTGCCACGAGATGGCGCAACCGCCCCAAAAAAGCCCACCAATTCACCTCGTTGTCGGCGAGCAGAAAAAACGATCTTTACCGCAATAAATAATGACAACATTTCAGGAGTTGTGTCTTATATGCGAGTGCAAATTAAATTTGAAAGTAAAAAAAAACTGACGAAAGGGGTTTGTAAAAATTATAGTCCGGTTGCTGCAGACACCGTATTTCTAAAGTGAAAACGGAGGCGCAGTTGTGTGTGTCTGAACAGACAGCGCAGGTCAGTGACCTGTAATAACGTGTGAGGTTTTGAGGAGAATAACAACCGGCGGTAATTTTGGCCAACTTGGCGATGCTCCCGCCTGCGGGGCATTTGGACGCCACAGAAGCGCGGTGGGTCGGTTGTTTTCGGCCCGTTCTGTCGGCGCCGCCCCGGGTGGCTCCTCTTCGCCGGGGGTCGGTCCTCAGACGCTCAGTTCTGCAGTCGGTCCATCGATTTCTCGGCAGGCGGCTCGCAAGGGCTTGTTTATCTTTCAAAATTCACGTTGTGCCCTCAGACGATGACCACGCTGTTTTGTGCTGTAAAATCCGGCAGGTTTGTGGAGCAACGGGCCACGGGGGACAGAGTCGGCACCTCCTGATGTCCCGCGGACCCGCCGTGACGCCGAGGGGCACGAGGTTCAGCAGAGTGGCCTTTGTAAAAGAAGGAAACTACCGATCAGACGTACAAGTAACAGCAACAAACACACTGCCCACAACTTGATAAGAACATGTGGGTGTTGCAGATGTCTGTGTGAAACAGCGCAGATGAACGAGTGGATGAATGAATGGATGAATGAATGGATGAGGGGAGCGTGTAAAACCACGGTGATGAAACACGAAGGGAAATGAAGTAAATCGACATATTTGGAGGTTATATATTCCATGATATATGGAATTTGCATTTCCCCACGTAACCTTGCTGTGGACGAGGTGAGCGCTCAGATACAGTTTGTGTGTGTGTGTGTGTGTGTGTGTGAGTGAGAAATAGGTGACCTAGAACGGGGGTCCCGAAGGGCTGCAGCCATGTTGGTCGTTGTGGTGATTCCCTCTGGGAAGGTGATGGATGGTTTGGATGTACTGACACAGTGGAGTGGAAGAGGAGCATTTGGCCTGAAGAGGGCAGCACCTCTTGGGGGGGGGTGTGGGTTAGTGCCCCCCCCCGGTGGCAGTTAGCTGCAGTGAGGCTGTTCGCCAGGGCAAGTGATCGGGCGCCAAGCAGATGGCTCTCATTTTCAGCCCCATTTCCTTCCCGAAACGGAAAGGTTGCGCAGGAAACGCAAGACCCCCCCCCTCCGGGCTGGGTGGGTGTGAGCAGGTGAGAAATGGTGCAAAGTTGGCCTAGATGCTGAAATGCTGAAGCACACAGCTCTGGATCCAACTGCTGTTCAACTACAGCTCTGACAAACCCAACCGAGACCTCACAGTTGATCAGGTGGCAGAACAAGTGAGGCAGACCTCCAGCCCCCCCCCATCTCAGTAGATGGTTGTTGAACATGTTCTTCTGCTTTATTCTTTGCACCATCATGATTATTTTGCTGACTCATGATGGATTAGAACAGTTTGGGCGAATGGGGGAAATGTTGCTCAAGGACACTATTGCAGTGGCACCTTCTGGAGCACACATCTTTGGACTGTGGGAGGAAACCAGAGCAAAGCTACACAAAGGCAGTGAGAACACGCAAGCTCCACACAGACAGGGCTGGATTCAAACCCATGTCCAAACCTGCAGACCGGGATCTGGGGCACCAGTACTACCTGCTGTGCCAGTGTGCCGCTTTGTGATCTGATCCAGCAACCTACCGATTTCAAATCCACGTCCTTACAGGTGGCAGCTGTAACCGCTGCGCCATCTGCTGGCCACATTAGACGCTACGCCAGACACACCAGCGGTCCCCGGGAGTTTAAGCCCTGGAACAGTTAGTCGTGAACAACCCGGTTCCTCTCAGTTGTTTTAAACCTCGAGTCGATGCATCATGTTAGTTATTGTCTTCCTGCTGCATAAATTCACTGCTCTTCTCCGAGGTCCTTGTCTGCATCTATATAGTTCTGAGATCATGGTGTCTTTTCAATAAAACATGCACTTCGGCGAATATATTGCTGTGCCTGCAGTGTGTGTGTGTGTGTGTGTGTGTGTGTGTCAGTACTCATGCCCTGGGCCCCACTTCGCCAGGCATTGTGGGTAATAACTCTCACGCCACATTCCGTTTTTTTGAGCTCCGGCCAAAGAAGGCGCCTCCGGTCAGCAGAGCAACAGCAGTCACAGCTCTCCCGCATTATTACCGCGGTACGCCGCTAGCGGACTTGGTCCAGAACCGGAAGCTGGGCCCCGGTGTCTGGCACCACCCGCAGAGCGAGGGAACAGCTCGGCGACATTTACAGCGTTGCTGTGACTGTGAATGATTGACACATTACAAAGAATTTGACTTCATGAACACATCTAATGTAAAAAATATTCAAATAACAATAATTCCTGTGAATTCTGTCTCCTGAAGTCCATCAGGACAACAGCGGAACCGTATTGTCGCTGTTGTCGTTGTTGTGATGTTCCCGCTGACACCACGAGCGCCGGCTGCTGTCGTCCCCGTGCGGGAGGCCGCGCGTCGCACCGGCGGGGCGCGGCGGACTCGTGTGATGCGGAACACACCTTCGCTTGTGGGAATCCGAGCTGCTGGTAGCGAAACGTGGTAACAGGGGGTCGGGGAGGGGGCCCTGAGGCAACCTGGGAAAGGCCAGCGGGGGCTTTGGTTCTGGAGGGGGGCCTGGCTGAATGCATCCGTTTGCTTATCTGACACTTTTCTCTAACATGAGGAAGGACTTAAAGTGCCTCAATCAGGTGTAAAAGACCAACCGGTCCTCCTCACCGCCGCGCCCCCTGCTGCCCAAAATAAGTACAGAAATAAACGTGCAGGACGAACAGACAACGCAGACGAATACAGCGATTTACATTTTGATGCCAAAAGTTTGATAAAATGTAAGTGGAATGCAGGGTGTTGAGCGGCGTTAAACGTACCGACATTAAACAGTAAAAACCGGAAAATCATCCCCGAGTTTAGGGATTAAAATGATTTATCCAGTCGTACAACAGGGTCATTTTTACTGTATGGGGACAGGCACGAGGTGGGGTTTGAACCTGGCCCTTATCGGTGATGCGCGGACCCTCTGACTCCCCCCGCTGCTCTACGGGGTATCATTACCCACGTGGGTTCTCGCAGAAACGCTGCGTCAGTCCCCCCGTTCCCGGCTTCTTCCGCTTCCCCCCGTACGTTCACCAGCGGTTTGCTCGGCGCCCGTCAAAAGTTTGGGTACACCCGGGGCGAAGCGGACGGAGGAGCGAGAGGCGAGCGGCATCTCCACCGCGCAACGTTTAACACGTTTACCTACATTTAGATCACAGCGAAGGGCACCTGCTGCCAGCTAATGCCAGGGGCTGCGGGAAAAGGTGTTGGGGGATTTTACGTTTTACATTTGTTCCGTTCAAAGTAAAATATGATTTATGTAAGGCCAGCGAGCGGTTCCTGGGGATCAGGCGGCGCCCTGTTTATGGTGTCGGAAGCTCCCGGGACAGCGGCGGTGCGGCTTCGACGGCTACGATTCGAGTTTCGCCGTTAACAGATGCGGGCCTCCTATTTCCCGGCGTCCGGCGACGTACCCAAGAAGCGCGAGCCTCATCGTTTCACATCATCCCTTACGTCTAACAACCAGCAGCTGTTCTCCTCTGTTTTCCAATAAAAAAGTAATTTCCCTTAAAATACGATTGTGCATCACCAGTCGGACGTGATGGTACATTCATCTTGCGAAGTAGGGCGTTTTATCCCCAAAGACAAGACGTTGGGAGCTGCTTGCGGTCTTAAATGTCAAACGTAAAAAGGCAAAACAAAAGCTTCCCCAGAAGACTCGTTCTGGACACATTCAGGTCCCGGTAATGACATATTAAGAGATGCGTTTTCTCGCAAAATTAATGTTCCTAAAAAAGGAGACGTGCCTTTTTAATAGCGTCTCCCTCACGCGAGGGGCTGCCTGCGAAACGGACCTCGGCGGGGGGGCAGCGGGAGCGTGCGTGAGGAACGCGAGCGCGCAATGAAATTTTAACCCAATTAAAGGTTTCTTGGCGGAAACTTTTCCCGTCCCTCTCGTGTTGGCCGCGCCACGAGTCGATGCAGTATCGCGGTACGACTAAATAATTGAAATGCTGGAGAACATCCTGGCCTAAGGTAGTTTTCAAACAGGTGAGGAATCACGTATCTACCTGGAATAGCAAGCGTGTCCCTCAGGGTGCTGTCAGCGCCGGCGCAGATATCGATCTGTTTAAACTACGCGCAGACTTTTCCCCTCACCTGGCTACTTTATAGTCCGTTAAAACTTTTATCGTGATATGAATTCGGAAGGCGCAGAAAGCGGTAGTTTAGCGCCCGCGTGAAACACTCTTCTCTTCGCCTCAATGTTATCGGCGGAAGCGGGATGTGATCCCATTATGTAACGCAGAAAAGGATTTTCCTTCCTTCTTTTCTTTTGATTTCTCTTGGGTGGAAAAAGCGCGATGGACGATTTTCGTTTAAAAATACTATGTAGGCGCCGCATCCGTCCGGCTTCTTCCGCGCTCTCGCCGAGGACGTTTTTTTATGCTCCTGAGGCCTAAACTATTTATTTCACGTCAAAGATGCATAACCGCTACCCCGAGTTTTATAAACAGTAACGCGAAGTGAACTTTTTGGTCATAAAGCCTCAACATCAGAGTTCGTTCATAGTCGACTCCTTTGCGCCACGTTGTACAAACGCAGCCTTAGTCTGAATGTGCTGAAAATGGCAAATCTGTGCCTCTGACTGTTTGCTCAGTGTTGATAATTCTTGCCTGCAGATGTGTGTATAAAGCAAAAATGAGGCGGGCTAATTTTCACACCGTTTCGTCCCTGCGTAACGCAGTAAAGCCCCACCGACAGGCAGTAAGTGGGGTGCAGTTTCTTCCGGTTGCTGTGTGAGGAGAGACAGAAAAGTTGCAACACAGTAGCAACGCGGCGACAAGCGGCCTGCGCCGTGCTCTCGGCGGCCTCGTGACAGAAGGGAGCCCGAACTGTCGGAACAGCTTTGGTTCAACTCCGGCACTAACAGCGCGCGGCAACGCAGCCGCACCAAAGCTCTCCCACACACCGACCACGCTCCCTCTCCACTGCAATACTAATAACCCTGCTGGGAAGTTTTACCCGTTTTCGGCACATCCGGTATGTCCGTCGCAGTCAGAAGAGGAAGCTGGCGTTCGGGGCAGCGGGACAGGAGCCGGGCCTCCGCAGGGCTGTGTCCGAATTTATCTCATTGTGAGGTTTTGACGTAAACCCCACACGTAAAGTGTTACCGTCTAACCCGGTCATTCTTGATAAGCACGGTAAAAAAATTGCAGAAATTGGTGCTAAATTCTACCGATCGCTACTAAACAAAAGACTGTTTACGTGCAAAGTGTGCCGAAGTCCAGGCCGGCGAGTTTAACTCCAGCTGGGTTTGCTGCTTCCAGGCACAAACCCGACGGCAGCTGGGGCAATAAAGACTGCGCGAGTTCGGCGAGTGTGTGTGAGCGTGTGTGTCGCCTCTCAGGGCTTCAGCTCTCACACTCCGCCATTTGCAGTGACAGCACCTTCCCAGACGGCCGTCTGCTGCTCTGGCAGCCCTTTGTTAGACAGTGCGTGGAAGACCTTTCACGGAGTCATTTAGGCTGCGCTGCCACAGCCACAGTCCCCTGCAGTCCGAGCCGATTACAGGGCTCACGTCCGGAATGACAGCCCCCCCCGCGACAGGCCGGCCGGGTCTCATCACGGTGACAGCGCTCTTGGCGAACGTGGAGCGGTTTGCTTCCCCTGCTACAAAACACACAACCACATCCCACTAATCTTACACCTTCCAGTAATTGGGATATAGAGGGTCTTCACAGTAAATATGTCGTATAAATAAGTTGCGCAATTTAACCAGCAGGTGGCGCGATGGTCAGAGGTGTGGAATCCCACCTCCTGCCGCGGCGCCCTCTTTGGCGCTCCTCACCTCCAACTGCTGCGGTAAAAATTACCGCGCGGCACGAAGCAACAACTCATAAGTAAGTCGTAACGGAGAAATGGATAAAACGGGGATAAACTTCGCCGCGTTGGGCTTATCGATTTGGCGGCTGTAGTGCGTCTAACTCTTCGCGTGGTTCTTTAATTCCGTGGATGTGGGTGCAGAGCCGCATCCTCCCTTTGTCTTTGTCGCGCTGCCAGATCTGGGCGCCGTTAATCCCGCACGTCCGCCGTCTGCAGCCGTTAGCGGTCGGACCCCCCGCTTGCCTGGAGATCGGCCCCTACCCGCTCCTCCTTGACCCCTCCTGTGCCCCCGGGGTCCTTCGCTCGGTCGCCAGGCCTGAACCCGCGGCCCTCGGGGTTGCGGCGCGGTCCTGCCGGAGGGCGGCGTCTCGTCGCCGCAACTCTCGACCTTCGCCGGGAAGGTTCCGGAAGTCTCGTTCACAATGAAACGAGCCACTCGAGGCCGACCCTCGAGTGCCCCGGCTTTCTGCGAGTTCAATCTGCTCTCAACTTTGTTCACAATAACAGCCTTTTGTTTGAAATTTTCAATCTTTAATTCGTCGGGTCCTAAAGCCCGTAAGAATTTGGGCGAGAGGAGGAGCGGGTGGGAGGGGACCGGCTGGGGGCTTTAAAGAGAGACGCCGGCGGTTTAGGAGAGAAAAGACGACGTTGGGAAATTAGAACAAAGGTTAGGAATTATCAGCGCGTTTTGTCTTTGTTCAAAAGCAGGTTGTTGTTCACATCTGCAAATGTTTGACCCCAGACGACCCAGAGGGCCTTTAGGCGGCCGTGGACGTCACTCGTGTTCAACGGAACGCACTTTCTTCTTGTCTGAGGAAAGAACCCAGTCGGGAAATATCCGTATAATCCGTCACTTTTCAGATTTTCGAAATTTACTTCCCGTCCCTTTTGTGTCACTAGTTATTCTCTCCTGAAGCGACTGCAAGGTGCTGCTTCCGACATCATCCATCCAAACGCCTTTCTTGCGAAAAGGAATCCGGTGAAAGCCGGGGAACATCTTTGGCCTGAAAATTGCATTGAAACAACGGGTTCCCGGGTCGAAACGTTTGCTTCTGCGCTGCGGTTTGACTCAGTCGTCGTCAGCTTTTACAGGAGGCCCGGAATCATCGATACCTTCCCGCCACCCCGACCCGGCCAGAGGCTCCGCACGGCTTCCCGCGGCCCCGAGTCCTTCGCAATCGAACCATCAATTATTTAACCGCAGTCCTTCGCGAGGCCGTAACTAATTTAAAGGCCCGTTTTTACCGCTACTAGGTTAGTTCCACGACGGAGAGAAAGTTCATTTGGCCCTGAGCTGCGTTCCCGATAAGCGCCGCCGTCTCAGATGAGTCGGACCCACTAATCTGGGAGTCAGTGTTGTCCTTTTCCTGCAGCTTATCTTGGCAAACGCCTCGGAGAGCTGGACAGTCCGAAGAGGAGTTTTGCAGGAAGAGGGAACAGAAACGCGTCTTTAAGTGTTGAGATACGGTTTAGATGTCTCGGGCCCGGGGAAGACCGTCGTTGTCGGCCACCTGCCAAGCGTCTCGCCGGGAGTCACGTCGACTTCTCGGCAGAAGAAACCCGGAGAAGGCTGACGGAGGCGTCTGGAACGGCGTTCGAATCGTACTTTTGAGAGCAACGAAATGAGATCTTTCCGGATTTTAAACAAAGGAAGAAACACGATCGACTTCCACAGCAGATGATATCAGAGATGGATGTTCCATCAAGTCAAGCTACACCCACCAAGCTAAAGTATCTCCTGATGGAGACTGGAGGACTGGCTGCAGCCAAGTTTATATTTCAGGTTGTAGTGCTGCTCAGCTGGGATTCTCCTCATCGGAACTGATCGTAACATACAAGGATAAGGGCATGAAATCGGGGGCCAGATTTTAGTCTTCTGACCAGAAGGTTCTAGCCTTCTGAGGAGAGTCTAACCTGATTTCCCTGAGCTTTCCACTGCATCGCAGGCCCTTCGTGAGCGGAGCTACAAAATAAACAAAGGAAGTGACTGGCCGGCCGCTAAGAAACCGAAACGAACGGCTTAAACCTGTAACCGCAGCGAAAACGTGTCACGCGAGCCGCTGCTCCGGAAGTGCCGAGTTCTGAAGCTCGCCCGGCCCTTTGCTCATTCCACAGGGCGCACGTGGAAGATTCCGGAAAGGACTAGGTCCGCAGCCGGGACTCCTCACGTTACGGGCCGGAGGGCAGCTCCTGCGGTACCTGGCGGAGACGACATTTGTTTTTCTAGTAATTAAACGGAGCCGCAGGAACGAAGCCGCGGCCTTGGACAATAATGGACTTTTTCTTTGTGTGCCTCTTGAAGGTTTCCTACAGGAATGTTCCCAAAATGAGAAGTGTGTGTTGCAGACCAGGGTCCCGTTGGCCCCGGTGAACCCGCCTTTGGAGAGGAAGATTGGCAGGGCGTGATTTCCCCTCAGAGTGCCAGAGACCTGGTTCAATAACAGCGAATGGCTGATGAGGTTCTCTGGGTGAAAGAGGTGTTTGGGGAGGCATTGAAATTGAAGTACACAATTTCTAATGCTTGTCAAGGGCCCCCGTCCAGCTGCCGTATCGAACCCGTCGTCACAGCCGCAGCCTGTAGGTTTGTTTTCCATATAGTCTAAAACGTACGAGACGAGACCAGCTACGTCCTGGGCTGTGCGCGCTCGCCATTTTCCTCCGCGTATGACTGCAAAACGACGGGCGGCGGGAACGAAACGCCGGAATGTCACCTTCCCCTCGGCGTAAGGACGGTTCCTCGTATTTACCCCCCCCCCTTCCCCCGATCGTGCGCTTCACTTGTTAGCGGCTTCGGCGGTAATGAGAACGAACCGAAAAAGGGACTTTTCACATCGTGGCCCAGTCAGTTTTCAAACATCCTCATCCCACCGCGGCCCCCCTAGTCAGTCAGTGTCCCAGTATGTGGTGGCGGAGGAAAGTTTCCCCGTCCCGTCCTGGGCGTTCAGCTCAGCTGGACCGATATCACGTGAGCCCAGACACTGGATCGCAGTCGTTTCTGTTCCTGTACCTTCCGATTTACTCCGTCCAGGTCCCGGATGTTGTGCATGTGGAGTAACGTCGCTGCTGCGGCACTTTTTTACAGCCCATAACGTCCATCATCCTTCCATTGTCTACACACGTCGGGGCCCAGTTCACCCGAGACCCCCGTCTTTGCACTGCGGGAGGGAAGTTAAATCCGACGACTGGAGACGTGTGTTTGTGAGAAGATGCCGCCTGTATCTACAGTTCAAAAGGGCCGTGTTACTTCGCCCTCTCCTGACATGGAATTTTATAGTCCGTTCACCCGTGATGTTTAACCGCTTGTTCTGGCGAGGGCTGCGGTCCAGCACCTATCCCAGAATCACTCCAAACACCCCCGAACGGGAGTCCCGTGCATCACAAGGTAAACCGCACACACACAATGGGCCACCCTGAAACACCGGTGTTTGGACTGTGGGAGGAAACGGAGCCCAGCGCCGCTCATTGCCCCGCCGCGCCGCCCAATTTTACACTCTCTACTCCTCATTTAAAAATGATGACCTCTAATGACACTACAGACCGGGGGGGGGGCTCGTATAGTTCATTCTAATGAACTTACACATGAAAAAACAGGCACTTCATTTCCCGCCGACCGGAGGAACATCAGCGCCTACGGAAATGCGTCGGGCACGTGTCCTCCGCCGGCTATCTGGTGACACAGTCTGCTGAATATGAATCATTTCGCATCATTAAGACGTTTTCCATACACAAACATTCCGGCTTCCTTCCCTTCATTAACTTAATGTAATAAATGCGAAGAGCACATTTGCCGGCGTGGAGGGACGTTATGCTTTTAATTGAGCAAATTGTTCTTTCAAAATGTCCAGTGGCTACAGGAGTGTGTTAGAGATGTTAAATGAACATCACTTAATGACACACCATTTGACAATATGTTCCAGCCAATTTGAGCGAGGCAATGAACTGTCTTCTTAATACGGTAAAGGTAATTGTTTTGAGCGGTGAGTTTCTGCACAGGGGAGCTCCGCCGTGGGCTTTCGGTCTGTCCCCGGCCCAACCGGGAAGACCGTAAAACAGGCACCAACGCCGCGGTCGTTTCCGTTCTCGCCGTGGGGAGGGGCGGGGGCTTCCGGCGCGTTCTCGCGCGGGCGCCTATCGCGACGAAGAGGAGCGCTGTTAACAGGGTGCTTTCGGTCCTTGCGTTGGGTGAGAAGTTCGACTGCGGTCACCTCCCCCCCCCCTTCCGGTTTACGGGTCCAGTTTTACCCACAGGCGTGTAAGGCGAAGGGTCGAGGGCGAGGAGGAACGTGCCGTATTTCTGCGGAAACTCAAACGGCGCCTTCGACTCCGCTAGCGGCGCAAGGAGCCGGGGGGTGGGTGGGAGGGAGGGGTACAATTACAAGCGGATTAATTACAAACAGAAAATCCCCCTCGGTGTTAAGCGTCCCGGGAGCCGCGTTCTGTCGTGTGAAGAAGTCTAATTAACTTAAAACCGTCGTGGGAAAGCGGGGCCGCCGCGGATGAGCCTCGGGGTCCGGCCCGGTCGATGGGTGCGGGAGGGACGGAGGGGCCCCGTTTCAGCGCGGTCGGAGGAGAAGTTCTTAATGATAAGGGTTGCTGAGTGTTAACACCGAGCAATCCGGTCAGACTGGCAGACGGGCGACAAAAAGCGCTGCTTCTTCCCGCGCGAAGACAGGCGCCGCAATTACGGCCAACGGCTGGAGAGCACGAAGAGGTCCGTGGCGAAGAGGCCTCTCGGCGATCGGCATAACTAAAGGAAAAGCCGGGCAGAACCTTCTCCTCACACTTAAGAGCCACAGATGGGCAGTTTAACGGTGATCGGTTAAAAAAAGGAAAAATCCCGCCGTTTCCAGCCTTCCCTGGCCTTAGGTGTTCTGCTAAATTGATTTTGGCAGCTTTGTTGTGGCTCCGGCCAGAGACAGGTGTCCAAATTAATTTGAGGCCAAACGTCAACGTTGCGCCAGCCTCTAACCCGTGCCGTTCAGGCTGGCGAGGAGATGGAGGGTGGGGGCGGATGGGAATAAATTGGAGGCGAGGAGGAGATGCTGCAAAACCGGCCCTGACAGGCGCCTCCCGCCGTTTCCGACAAAGCGGCCGGGGACGGGAGAGGATGTCGAGAGCGGCCCGCCGCCTCTCTTTGTTCCAGGGCATCTGCGCTAATAATGTCCCCGGAACAAATGATAACACACCGCCGAGAACGAAGGAAATAGCCAAAACCTGGCGGCCTGTGCGAGCGCTGAGAAGCGTCACTCTGCCGAGACCCAAAATTCTCCGAGTATCTGTCAAATGTGACATTGGAGTTTTGATCAGAGAACAGTTTCGTAACGTCTGTAATACTTTCAAGCTATCCGCTGATCTTCCGTCCTCCAATTAGTCCCCGAAATGCAGACCCCCTCGGTGGTCCGGTTTCCATTTTGGCCCAATGTGCACAAACCCTGGCTGTGACCATACTGACTAAACAGACTCACCGTGGTTCCATGTTGTTGATGCACCGTCGCTCCCTCGGCCGTACGGTGCTTTGGAGAAGAGCTCCCGCTCAATGGACAGATGTACAAGTAAATCTCGGCCACCAGACTAGAGGCCAACTGACAAGGAAGCTGCGGTTGAGGTTCACTGCTGGTGCACGTGGTCTCTACGGCATCTCCTCAGCTCCCGTGGCCCCACTGACAGTCACCGCATCGCGGAGCCAAGTCCCAAAAGGTGTGGATCTCAAAATACTGTAAATTCTACTTTTACATCAAGGTCGCGTCATTGCGACTGATGGCAGAAGATCTGCTTGTTGGAAGGAGTTAGTATGTCAGAGCGGGACTCGATGGAAAGTTCTGAACCACAGCTGGAAAGGAGGACATTGCTGTACTCCAGGAGATGGGGCTGTTGAGTTGTGAGTTTCACAAAGTCCTCACAGCCTTTGTATGAGAATATCTGCCCGGTCCTGTTGTTCTTTGCACTTTGTTGGGTGCAAAGTTAGCCTGGAGGTGGGTATTTAAGGCCACCTGAGCTCAGCAGTGGATGCTGGTTCCTACTGAAGTGCAATAAAAAGAGGACAGAATAAAGTGTTTGAGGGTAGAATCCCAGTTCAAGAAGACAGAACAGATGACATGGCTGCAAGCAGAAAAATCCGACATCAGCTGGCATAACTCAGAACAGGTCAGGGGATAGAAGACCAGCATAAAATGATCAATAAGTTTCATCAAAGCACCACGTACAGAACGGACAGCATCCTATCAAGGTGAGGTGCCAGGAGGAGAAGGAATAAAACAGAGCTTCGTCCGAGACCAAGGTAACAGTGCCCTAGGAGGCTGGCTGACAAGGAGGCTTCTGGGAACCCAACAAATGTCTTTAAAAACAGCGCTGTGGTCCGGTGTTGTGGTACATATTCAGGGGTTCAAACGTAACCCCCGCGAGGAGAACACAAGACGGGGAAGAACGAGTCTGGCTGGAGTCCTTGAGAAAACCCAGAGACTGACATGGACCACCCTCCCTCCCTATCTATCTATCTATCTATCTATCTATCTATCTATCTACCTACATACCCACCTGTCTGTCTGTCTATCTATCCATCCATCCCTTTTATCCAAGCATACTGCTGTGGACACTGAGATACATATTAAAATGGCCATTAGGAGAAGTGTCACTGTTTTGTTCCAGGCTCAGCAGCAGGGCTCCATCTGTGACTCGAATCGTCCACCTCCGGGTTACACGGCCGGGACCTGCTGACCAAGTACAACCCACTAATTTCTAATTACTGAACATAAACAAACAGAAGGTGCTCGCAATATTCCACCTGCCGCCGCTGTCATCGGCGACAATAAAACTAATGACTAGGAAGCAGAAACTCCAGCGTTGATTTTACCCCCCCGTGCGCTCTCTGTTCACCCCCTCTGTTTCCTTAGTTTGCCCACTCATTCTGAGGTCTTCCAGTTCACGCTTGTGCTTCACACGGCCTAATGAGTCGGCGTCCGCACCCACGCAGCTGCTCTCCGGACGCCGACTTCGGGGTGTCGCTCAGGGCCTCCGGCGTATTTTTCTGTCCTCGGTGTGAGGAGCCGCTCTGGGCCGCGTCGGTATCGGCTTATTGGTAATTGTACCCGTGTCGTCCTCTTACCGCGCCGTAATCCGCGTCGTCCGATTCGCACCGACCGGCTTCGAGTCCCTTCTCTCCCACCCCCCGCCGCAAAACAAAAAAAAAAGCCCACTTCTCCCGAGCAAAAAGTTTTTTGTCCTTCAGCCACGAATCGAGGTGAAGGTGACAGCTTGACGGGACGCTCCCGCCCCCGTGTGCCGCCGCCTCATTACCCAACAACCAACATCTGCCAGCTAACTTTGGAACACTTCTTCGCGTAGGTGCAGGCGCCGCTCTCCGGCGTTCGGGTTCGACTCTATTTGTTTCATGCAGACACCATTAAAACCGGCGGGCAAATTAATGAATTAACCGCCATTATACCCTGCGAACACGTCTTTGCTCTGACTCCGCCGTCTAATCTGTTCCATCTGGTGTCACAGCCGTGTTTTTGTCTATATATCGATAAACATCAAAATTAATCACCCCTTAGTCCCCATTACCGAGCATTAGCCCACTGAGCGACAAATAGCTGCGTGCGCCAGCAAACCCTTCAGTGGTGCCTGTTCTCTTCTCCGCGCCGCAGTCACGGGACCCCGTGATGTATAAACCTTTGTGACCGAGGTAACCGGCAGGGATTTACCGCGTGGCGTTGCCGGAGATACAGTCACCGAGCGCCTCCGTGCTCCGCACCGATACGCCACTGTATACCTGCTTCGCAGAAGCGTCCGAGATGTAAAATTTAGGCCGGGTTGTGTGCAGGAGTTCGCGCTGCTCCCCCGCGGTGGCCCGGGCCTCGACTAACCAGAGCCTAAAATGAACAGCGTGGCGCATCACAGCACCCATTTTTTTAAAAACATTCAACTAGAATGCATCAATTAATAGTTTAACAACTGACGCGGCTAACTCGCGTAAGACTTTTAGTAATAACAGAGGAAAATACATGACAAACCTCAGGTCTGTGAAAAGCATCTTCCAGCCCGGTGAGGTGTGAACCATTCTGACGTTTTCTCGACAGCAGCCGTTTAACTGATGAAACGAAACCGTTAAAATGCACGTTTAACCTTAAATGTGTTATTCACCTTTAAACCTTTTTTTGCTCACGTGCGACTGGAAGAATCGCCCCGCTCCCAGGCTCCTCCGTCTCTTTGGGGTGAGAAATAAGTGACGTTACGCGGGAGAATGAATCGGTTACATTGAATGCCGGACCCCCGGCATCTTGTGCTGCGGCCGACCTGGGCCGCACCTTTGTTCCTGACGTGAGGCTGAAAGCGGAAAGGAGCAGACGGACACGGGGTCGCGTGTGGGTCGAGGATCCCGCGCCCGTGTCTGGAGAGTCGGCGTCACCACCTTCTGAACTGAAGACCAGGCTGGACCGAGGAGCACCGTCGTACTCTTCGGCCCAGGAGATGTGATGTGGCAGCAAGCGGAGCAGCTGCGGTGGGCGGCGGGGAACGGAAGACTTGACGTGAAGTGCGTGACGCTTGAGAAACAGGCACAAGTGCCACAGAGATCTGAAGACGGAGGTCCGCAGGCGATCGGGGGCTCCTCGCACCTGTCCGTGTCATACGGCCTGAAGGTCAGACACGGTGCTGTAAACAAAATGGTCCTCGGCGCCTCTCTTGGGGAGATGATGGTATGGATTCTGCCGTGCTGTGCGGGTCGGCAGAGGACGAGATCTCAGCCTCTCGCTGCGCGTTGTTGTGCCGAGAATTTCTTATTTGGCCAGCATATAAGAATAAAAGAAACCATCTTGAAACCTTAATACCAGTTGGATGTTAAGCTGCAGGAGCAGATGCTGGTGCCTGGACCTACCTTGGGAGAAATCATTCAAATATAAACGCATTTTTACAGATGTGTTGGGTATTTTCTGGTGACAGAGGAAAAATGGGATATCCGTACTAAAAAAACGGCAATAAAAACCCCGGTCTTTCTCATTACTTCCCGGATCCCGCCTCTTAGAGGCGTCACTCACTCGGCACCACGGCTGCGTTTCTAGGAAACAGCACCGGAACGTTCTGGGTTAAAGGAGGCGCGGCGTGGTGACCAGACTCATTAGCAAAGTTCCCTTTCGATGCACCTCGGGACGAGATGCGTTTTAGGTTGACGGTTAAACCTTCTTGCAGCAGTCGTTGCTCAGCATCTCCATTAAAGCTCCAGCCTACATATCAAAGTCAAAGATGTGTGGGTAGTTGGGCTCTTTAAAGAGCAGATATAACTGTGTGTACAGTCATACTGTGGGACACGTATTTACTAATAATCCCGGTCACAGATGCAATAAGAACTCAAACCCTTAGAAGTTTCTACGGTTGTGGGTTGCATCCTGCTCAGGGAGCGTGGAGTTTGCATGTTCTCACCGCGTCTGTGCTCTGTAACCACGGCAAGTTGGTTTCTCGCTTTTGAGTTGACTCTTCCGTCCGTCCGCACACCTTCTGTCGGCGAGCTCTCCGACATTGCTGTGCCGCTTTCATCTTTCCGTAGGACGTTCTAGAACTTGGGGGTCATAAAGGGGCAAATTCCTTCAAGTCGGCTGCAGGGCTGTAAAAGGGCTGCAGGATGTGTGTGTTTACAGTTGGACCAAACCCTCTGCAGACCCCCGGTGACTGAGACTTGTCAATACAGAGCAGAAGGCTAACGTGTGAAGAAGTGCTAAGCAGTGAATGTCTTTCCAACCCAGGCCTATTTCCGATAATGTGTCTCCATGGAACATGGATGGAACACCTTCACCGAGGACAGACGGCGGAGGGGGGGGGGGGGGCTGCTGGCAAACCTGTGAAAAACCTGCTGGACCTCTGCTGCTGCTGTGAAAGTGGCTCAAGACACAGAGCAACAGTCCAAACAGTAACAGTGAAATCTCACTCAAGATTTTTCTTGAAGTCTCTCCATAAAATATGGCTTACTCACTCACTCTCTCACACACACACACACACACACACACACACACACACACACACACACACACACACCGCAAGGTCACCGACCGATGCTCATTGCGAGTGCTTAGGACAAAAACCACCTTAGCCGTAGGGTCGCGGAAGAGAGCGCGTGGGAATGAGGAGCAGTACGGGCCTGCTGCTCTAGCCAGCGACTTTCCTCCTGATCAATGAAGCCCCTCAGAGGGGCCACAACTTGTGGTCATTAAATAACGTGCCAGTTGCGGTGCCCGTGGCGGTGCGGTTCGCTCTGATTTACAGCTGACTTCATGCCAGGATCAATGATCTGCTACCGGGAGCGGGTCCCTGTAATCACTGCTCGCTTTCATCCACATATTAACGGATATCATTTGCTGCGCTGGGACCTCATTATTACTTGGTGTTTAGAGAGAAACTGCCGGAAAAACCAGAGGATCCCCCTTTTGTTTTTTTTGTTTTTTTATTTTTTACGCTGCTACGCAAAGCAGAATCCCCGTCACGGTCGAAGTGGCTGGTGCCGCAGAGTTTCAAAGTCGGTGCTCTTAAAAACATAAGCTTTGCTTTAGTCCAAAGCAGAAGGAACTATGGAGAAACACAGTTTGCACACAAGCCTCGACGCGTGAACCACAAAGACATATTCAGATGTGTTGAAAAGAAAGAGCCAGACAGAAGTTGTAGAGCTTCTTGTGGTTTTGAGAAGATACATCTCAAGTGATCTGTTGGCAGTCAGTACGGTATTTCAACCCGCCTTCCTCCAGAGTGATGCGGAGTGAGGCACGGCAGACCTGACAAGGTGAGCGGCTAACAAAGCTACCTGCTGAGCGCAACCAGTAGATATTTCCCGTGAAAATGTTCACCTGGGTATTTAAGGAGCAGTGTAGTCGCTGGTAGAAGGGCTTCATGGGAAAGTCTACCCTGGCTCTTTAGTGAGATCCGAGAACATCCTTGCTCGCCAAACCCCAGCTCTAGACTCCCGCTGGCCTTTCAGCTGCGGCGTTTTACCCAGCTGGCACGGCTGTGGGTCCCACCCCGCTGGACAGATCCCACCTCTGGCTCCAGCGAGCAGAGCGGCGGCGACCGGCTGCACCTTTTTACCAGCTCGACGGAAGACCTTCCGAGCAGCTCGGCTGAGGACGGTCGGGGAGGATGGGGACGGAACAGGAGGCTCCCAGCAGGGACCGGCGGCATTGCCACGCCGCTCAACCAACAAACCGACGTCTGCTTCTGAGGGGGAACCCCGCTGTCCTGCGTCTTCTACTCTCCCCCACAACCGGCCGCAACCATAGCCTGCGAGTTTGTTTTCCTCTCCTCAGCTGCCAGGGGGATTTTTTTCAGTGTTGCTCATTTCTGAAAACCTCCCCATGTTTCTCCAAGTTTGGAAACGTATCGCGTAAACCGACGACGGCGTCGGCTGCAGCGCCACGTCGCCCCGGACAGCAAACAGCCGCTTATCCGACAGCCTTACAGCAGGTATCGTTTTAGCTTCTCCGACCGAGACCCCCGGCTAGCGAAACAAACAACACAGGCAGAGTCATCAGTCGTGGCGCAGCAGACGCTACAGCCGAGACAGCCGAGGGGGGCCCCGGCAAGCCATCGAGCTCCATGTCTTGGACAAACATCGCCCAGTAAGAGGCAGAATGTGAAATCGCAGCTGACGGACCAACAAGCTGTGACAGTTTAACTCTGATAAGGCGATAAAGACTGAGATCTCGGCCCGCTAAGAGGAGAGCAATCAAGACCAAAGAACAACAACAAAATCCCCAGGACGGGGCAATCGAGGACGTCTGGGGATTGGCCGCCATTTCATCGATCCTCGTGATTTTTTTTTGAGGTTGTTTTTCCTCGCCTGTGTCGTGAGACATTCTGCTTCTCCGCGTCTCGGCTTCACCCTCATCCTTTACCGGCTGCTTTTATTGTCTGGTAGAATGTGGCTTAACGCGGTCTGCCCGAGTGGAACTTTTTCGCTCTTTCCAATAGCGGCGCTTCGATTTCTTCCGCTTCCGTTCGCCTCGCGACTGCGAGCGAATCCGCCGCATCTCCCAGGTGCTTTGTGAAACATCACGCGCTCCTCACCTTTCTGGCTGCAGCCAACAGTTCCAGTTTAGCCTGGAGTCAAAGCATAGTTTCGGGAAAAGTGCCACGATTGGAACCTTTTATTTATTATTTTAGCCCCCCCGTCCCCCCAACCCGGTACAACGACCAGCAAACCCAGCAGCAGCGGTTTTCCTACTGTAAGCGCAAGATTCGTTTTTAACAATATTGGCACAGAAGAAATAACCCAGCAATAAATCACTTTGCTGGAAATTCCAGCTTAGCCCAGTTCTGCGCTTTTCCTTTAACTGCATTATGATAACATACTGTATTCATAACCATTTCAGCTCTCCAACTTCCCGCCGCATTAAATTCACCGCAATCGCGTTAGTTCAACAACAACGACGCTAACTTCACATTACCTTACCGACAATATTTTCCCGAGAAATATTTTGCCCGTGTCATAAAAGTGAATCCGCTTTGATTGCGTCTTTGTTTTTGAGTGCCCTCTCACTTCACGCATTTTGAAATGCCCCCCCCCCATACATTTTGTTACGCCCACAGCAGACAAACCCATCAACTGGCAGAATTTAATCGTTTTATTACCAACTGGGTATCTATTTTTCAAACAGTGTGCAGCCCTCGGGTGGATATCTGAGCTGTGGGAACAGACCGCTTGGCACCCACTCCCTTCCAGGGCTGGCAGGCGAGCAAATATTGTCACCCCTAGCTACATCCCTGGGAGAACAGACGTGGTCCTCCGCTGAGACGGATGCCCCAGGCTTCGGGATTTCAGCGTCTGTCGTGCCATCAGAGATCTCCCATTACCATTATCTGCATGTAATAAGGCAATAAAACACCAGCCTCCGCCGGCCTTCCGGAGCGGATCGGAACACACGGGCGTTAACTCTGTGTGCCGACGCTGGGTCTCGCTGTCGTCGGGATCGCCTGCCCACAGGGCTGCGCTCCCGAGGTGCGACGCGCCATCGATGGAGGGGAGCGAACGCGGATCGTGAATAATTAACTGCGCCGAGCGTCGTGGCCCTGATGGCTTTCTGTCAGTGTGAGAGATGGCGAGTTAACTTCTAATGTCATCCTCCTTGACAACGACTTCATCAAACCCCTTCCTTCCCTTCCACTCATGCTGGATTTGGGAAGACGCCGCTTCCATTAAAGCCCCGCGGTGCGTTTGCGACTGCTTTATCCGTCAAGTGCCACTTCAGGCTCTTGCTCTCCGCATCCAAGGGCTGCTTAGACACAATATGCTCGCACCTCAACTTACAAATTTTCACAGATACAAACACTCCCCCAGTTTATTTATGGTTAATTGTGTTTTCTTTACTGTTTTGTTGTGTAATAAATTTCTGCTACAGAGTGAAAAATGGCCTTTGCTTCTGCCTGTGCCAACAGAGGGAAGCAGACTGAGGAGAAATTTAATAGGATGGGAGTGAGCAGCCTCAGATTTTTAAAAAATGTACTAAAGGTAAACTCAGCTAAACGCCGCCCCGGTATACTCAATTTCGCTATAATGCGGCTAATATCGACCCCGGGTTTGTGCAGTAGCCCCCGGCTATAGTGCAGAGCCCCAAAGCAATGTCACAAATTTGTGTGTGTGTGTGTATTAGTTGAACTACTGTGCTCGCGTGAGGTACGGCAACCTGTAATGGACAAACTTTGCTAATACGCTGTTTCACATTTCATTTATGTTGTGTCTCCAATAACGAATGACAAAAAACATGTAATCCAATAAAAATTGTAAAAAAACTGTAAAAAAGAAGATAATCAGGCTTTGAAAGTGCAGTGGGTTCAAGTAAATGTTGAGCGATTTAAATAATAGAAAGTCGCCCGGCACAACTCACACCTGTGTCCTTCCCGCTTGTGAGTACAGTAAGAGTTCTTTACACTCGACTGCCGCTTTTTTTTCAATGATTCACTTCACTTTTCGAATGGTGTTCAGACGCCCTGGGAAGGCATTATTATTTTGGATATGCGCAGCGTTTCAGGAACGCGTTAAGTGTGTAAATCGGGGTTTTCCTCTGNCACTCGACTGCCGCTTTTTTTTCAATGATTCACTTCACTTTTCGAATGGTGTTCAGACGCCCTGGGAAGGCATTATTATTTTGGATATGCGCAGCGTTTCAGGAACGCGTTAAGTGTGTAAATCGGGGTTTTCCTCTGTTGCTGCATCCAAAAATATTAGAGAAACGAACAAACGGTCTGGTTCCAAGATTCCACTTTTTCCACTGGAAACCTGACTAGAAGCAGAACACAGCACTTTGGAGGTGTGAACGTGACTGATTTTTCCAGCCATTTTGAAGCAGGTAACATTAATGTTGCTTCATGTTAATCTAAACGGGCATCCGGGGGCCTCCTTTCTCAAGCCCTCTGCCTCCAGGAGAGAGGAAGGCCGAAGCTCTGCGCCATGACGTGTTTATTAAAATTAAACAGAGAAAAGTCTCAAAGAGAATTTCCCCTTCGTTTCATGTTTTCAGCAGAATCGACCCAGGAGTAAATCTGAGGAATTAAGTCGCGTTATAAAGTTTTTATTGACGTAGCGGGCGGATTTACAGTCAAAACCGGTCAGGGTAGTGTTCATACGTCGAGGTACAAGCTTATTTCTATTCTCACTGAGCGTCTGTTAACTGCTAGTTTTATTTCTATATCACATATTCTGCCCGGCAGCACGGTGGTGCAGCTGGTAGCGTTGGGGGTTTGGGTGTAGCTTCCAAACCCACTCGGTGTGTGTGGGGTTTGCATGTTCTCCCCATGTCCACATGGGTTTCCTTTAAGTGCTCTGATTGCCACCCACAGTCCAAAGACATGTTTCTCGTTAACTGGCCGCCCTGAATTTCCCACAGTTTGCCGGTGGTGGACTGGGGTCCCGTCCGGGGCTTCCTAGCACCGAGCGGTTCCGGGCCAGCCCCTAGACTTCCGCGGCCCTGACCAGGACGGGGGGACGAAAAAGTGAGGGAGTGAGCCGCTCTGAAACGTCACTTTTTGAGCAGCGAGGGGTGTAAACGTGCACACAGCAGTGAGAGGAAGGTAGCGTGTGTAGCTGGTCGAGGCTGCTGTGCATCGTGGGTATTCCCTTTGCACTCCGGCATTAGTCAGTGCTGCAAAGCAGAGATTAATTCCGGGGGTTTGCGATGCAGATAATAAACCCTGAGACAGCGCAGCCTGCCCTCTTTAGAGTGGAAAACTGTCTGCTTTGTAAATGCTCCTCCATCAAGGGTCATCTCACACACTGCAGCTCCTATGACATCTTCAACACCTGCCTGGCTGCGCTCGCTATTCCTCCACCCCACCTCATAATCTCCTCTCCTGCTGTCCTGGGCTGCACGGTGAAAAGTGGTTTCATGTATTTTAATTTCTCTAAAGTACCTATCCCTTTGTAAGCCACGGGGAAGGCCGTGAAAGGAGAGCTGGAGCAGTTTAATGAAACCATATTTAGTGAAGAGCACTTAAGGACACGATATGCTCACTAAAGACTAGCTGTCGAGCCGTTTGTCAGAACAGGTATTTCGGTGATGTGGAAGCACCAGGTGGATGTAACTAAGCTCACGGTATTGATGTTGGTTTTGTCTCGGTCGAGAGATGGATCTGACATCCCCGCTTGGCGGCAGCGCATTTGGAGGGCTATCCCAGTTCAGTAGGAGACCATCTTGCCGGCTTTGCAGAAGGAGGCACGGTGGGAACGGAGGATGGGTCTCGACAGAGGCCAGAACGCGGCGCTTCCCGAATATCGAGCATACGCCGCTGCTGAGGACGGCGCCGCAGAGCCGACACAACTGAGGCGCGCGGAGAAGATCGCGCCGGAAGAGCAGATCGGGCGGCTGCCCGAGGCTCGAGCCACAGGTCACTTTGGCCTGCGTAATGAGACCGCGGCGGACAACCGAAGCCGGAGACGGAGGAGCACAGCAGGCCGACCGCGAGGCAATTGACCGCCTTGATCCGGCGTCTCCTCGCTGAACCCGCTGCCGTCCGCCGGGGTCAACCAGCCTTCAGGTGTCCTACAAAGATTTGCTTTACGCATCTTTGACGACTGAGGAGGAGAAGAAGCCGAAAGGTGAACTGCACTCCACCTCCGCAGACGCCGCACGTTTCAAAACTTAGCGGATTCCGAGCTTTTCTAGGCCCGTCGACCTTTTCCCGTGCGACCTTCGCGTGGACCGAAAGGTGTGGCTCCGCAGCTCGCCGGAGACCCGTCCTGGAACATCTCCTTTTTCCTGCTTTTCACTTGGAGGGTCTGAAGGTCTGAATGGAACGCCGTCCCTTGAAGCCTACAGGGCCTCAGACAAAGGTAATATTAAAATGAATGTTAAACTCTTACTCTCACTTATTATCTATAACTGCCTGTCAGGCTCTCTGGGAACCAAGTCAGCCCATAGGAGACAATTCAATTTCAATTAAAATGAACAAAAAAGCCCCATCTAAAGGTATATTCAGCTGAGCCTGTAACAGGTAACAGATTAAAATACACCAGCTCGCTGGATCATGGGTATATTTTTGGTTTTTAATTGACTTTATTTTGTTATCATTTTGCTAATTTTGTCGACAGCGAAGTGAACTTTAAAAGATGACGCAGCTCTGCTTTCACGTCATCGCTTCTAGGTCATGAAATTTGAATAAATTCTGAGACGTGATGGGCGGAAGAATGAAGGAGTGGCTGAATTAATGAATGAACAGATAACCAGAAGTTCAATTTAAATTTTTACAATAATAATAATACATTTTAAGTGCTTTTGTCACATTAGTTGTGGCCGTTTTCGGCGTTCTCGCGCCTCACTTCCGCAATCTCAACGCGGGAGAATTGTCCGGGTTGCCAGACGGTAACTTCAAAGTTTGAGTCCGTACTTTGTGCGAGTTTGACTTTGTTATGCAAATACACACCGGCTATTTGAACCTTCACCTCCACTCGTTGCATTTGCGTAACATATCGTCTCAGTATCGGCTGCATAGTTTAGTGGATACATGATCATTTATAGTTCAGTGCTAATTCCAAATTACGGTTTGCTGGGAAAAGTTATTAGTTTGCAACAGCAGTCGTAAGCGTGCACACGAATCTCTTAGCAAGATTATGTTTGACATTTTAAAATAATTTATTCGCAACTTGTTTAAATTATTTAACAATGATTATTGTTTTGCGAAATCTTAGACTTTAAATCTTCTCGACCGTCTGGCAACCCCAGCGTTTCTGACGCAGACCCTGAAGCGAGGCTAGTGCACTAGGCCACGCGCTGCTGTAGCACCACGAGCACCGAGATGTCGGGAAAGGATCGCGCGCAAGGAGCCGCCAGCGGGTATCTGACTTTAACGTGTTGTTTCTATCTGGTGCCTTTAAGGTGTAAAGCCGCGCACTGCCTTAACTTTAAATAAGTTAGATTAACTGCAGAATAGTTACACGGCCGGCGCGGATGTCGCTCATGTTTTCAATGCCTGTCTGACTTGTTCAAGTCGGTCCTCTTAGAGCTGGTCCCTCCATCCACCGCACTGGGGGCAGTAAATGGTGATCAGGATGACAGCACTGGGGACAGTGAGACAGCACTGGTGACAGTGAGAA
>UFQX01001173.1:0-32500 GCA_900497675.1 Arapaima gigas
CCGTTTGTTTTTACTGGTTCTGATAATTACCTTTTAAAGGAATTAGACCGGCTGGATTCCCGAGGTGCCGCTGCAGTCGAACGTTTCCCCTGGAAAATATGACAGCCCTCACTCCCCCCCACCACCACCCAGCCCCTGGCCCCCGTACGCGAGCGCTGCGATCGAAACGGGACCATTTGCCGGATTAGGTCACCAGGAACACGTACGACACGTCGCGATGCCACCCGTCACCTTAGGGGTCACGGTAGCCGAGATCTGGGTTCTCGGAGGACCCGAGAAGCGAGGTTTCTTGCAAAAGGGGTTGAGGAAGAGCCGTTTGAACGTCAGGCTTTGCTTTCGGTTAGACTCTCCGTCCCGATTCTCTCGGCTCGGCAGCACCTCACCTCTTCGAACACGCCCCACCGACACAAACACACTCCTCTGGCACCCTGTGCGTAACCTAGAGGCAAAGACAACCAGGCTCCAGCACGCAATTCCACACGTAGCTGCGCGACCGCTGGGGGTTTAGCAGGGCGAGAGGAGCGATCGGCCGTCCGCGGAGTAAGGTGAACGTAGCTTTACCCGTCGGCCCCCCTCCGAGTCGCCCCCTCACCCACATCAGCAACCCGCTACTGAAAACGCTGCGTAACACGGTGTTATTATTATTACTATTATCATTATAATTACCCGTTTCGGCTGGGTATGTTTACCGGAGCGATTCAGGTCGCTCCACGGCCGGGAACCTCCTGGGAGTCGAACCAGCAACGCTTTAAAAATGACATGTCCTTCATCATAACAACCTACTGCACGGCAGAGGTCTGTCTGGCCTAGAATACCACGGGGAGGGGGGGCGACGGGCAGAGCGTGCCGGACATCCGTTAGGCCGCGGACAAAACCGACAAAGTGACACCCCCCGGGGGCAAAGGAGGGCCTCCGCGATTGTTGTGAAATGAATGTTACGTAATCCCCCCCCCCCCCCCCCCCCCCCCCCCCCCCNCACCCCCCCCCCCCCCGCGCGGACCCCCAGCCTCTTTCTAATCCGCTCCGAACAGCATCTTGCTTCCTCGATGTGTCAAGAAGTAGTTAATTGCTTATTTTGAAAAATGATTAATTGAAGCGGGGGAATGAAGGCCGGCGTTTGTGAGCGTTTCGCGAGGTGCATAATTTGGCGAGATAAAAGCGCGGAGTTTTGACCGACATCCGACGCGTCCCGCGAGTTTTTTGCCGACGAGCGCCGTTTACGGAACGAACGCGAGCTGGAGTTTACCCTTCGGCGTCGGTCCTCCTGGCGGCTCCCTCCCGCGATTCGGGCCCGGGGCGCGGAGGACGGTTCCGTTCCGCTCTCGGGTAAAGACGTCCGCCGACGCCGGGCGGGTCGCCCATCTCACGCCGCGCCTCCGACGGTGGGGTCAGAGGGGAGGCCGATCGGATTTCGTTGTCGGCCCTTGTCTCCTCTCTCCTCGCAGACGCCGGGAACTGGTTGCTGTGACACTAATGAGTGGGATGAGGC
The DNA here is from genome assembly GCA_900497675.1 of Arapaima gigas. Lineage (NCBI taxonomy): Eukaryota > Metazoa > Chordata > Actinopteri > Osteoglossiformes > Osteoglossidae > Arapaima > Arapaima gigas. Next base: position 1,490 of record UFQX01001173.1, read on the forward strand.
TACATTTGGTGGGGGGTGGGGGGACCGGGGAAAAAAAACTAGCGAGAAAGACATTTATTTTTGTTAGCGCATTGTTTTCGGGGGGGGTAAAAAAAAAAACCGCGTTTCGAAGGCTGGGTTTTGAACCGCCGAAGAGCCGGGCGCTTTGATTTTTCTCCGTTTAATTTGTTTCAGCCTTCAATCCTCTCCCGCTCATTTGGTGCGACTCCGGCGACAGGATATTGCTGCTTTTGCGACTTTTAGGGACAGAAAACAAGGAGGCATTAATTTCAAACTTTGCATTCGCCCGTGGGTTTTCCCAACTGCGATACTGCCAAGGGCTCGTGGACCACGGAATCCAGGCCCCGTTTGTCACCGCCCTGTGTGGGGGGGCCGGGGGTCTGGACACGTCAGCTGCCCGTTGTTTTGGTACCGGATCGGCGGCGTTCTGCAGGAGCAGAAGTTCGCTCGCATCTGGTGTCAGTTGCGGATCGGGGCGTCGGCGAGCGCCGAGCCCTGGTGTGAAGAGGGCCTGAGGGACCCCTGTTGCAGTCGAACAGCACGGGAGCCCTCCTCTCCGGGCGCTCCGCTAACAAACCCTCCCCCCTCCCAACCACCGTACGCAGCCCATTGTTTCCCCCACCTGCTCCGCGTCCCCAAACGGTCACTGGCCACCAGAGCTGGCAGCCTGCAGCTGCCCCACGTGTCCGGAGTGGTGCGGGCAGATGGCGCTGGGCGAAACTCGACGCAGCCAGACACGGCCCACCTATTTTTGCGCGAGGTCGGATGCTAAATATTCCTGACAAATGCCGGATCGCACTGCGCACAACAGCCAGTCGCTGTTTATGCCGCGTTTTTGGCGAGGGAGTTTCGCAGGCACCTGCAGAAGCACGACCGACGTGTTTGTTGTTGTTTTTTTGCTGATTCTCCGTCCAAAAACAATCCGACGCCCCGACCCTGCAGGGAACGCTCACTGCCGGACACCCGACGGTATCCGCCTCCCGTTCGACACGACCCCAGAGCCGAACAGCGATGGGAAACGCAAACCTGTGAATTTCCCTTCGCCTTCCGGGGAGCAGAAAGGCGGCGTTCGCACAGCGTTACATTTTAACCGAAGTCGTTTTAAAGGCCGCAGCACCGGGACGGACCGGCAACCTCCCGATCCCGGGTCCGGATTGTCAGCCGCCGGTCGACCCCGGTGGGTGGAACTTCTCGACCTGCTGCCTTCCTGACTCCTGCCGTCATTCGCCCCGCCTTACGCCCCCTGTGCGAGCTTCGGACCGGAGCTGTTTGCCGAGCGCCGTGTCACCGTGCGACTCGTCCCCTTCGCCCCCCCCCCCCCCCCCCCCCCCCNCGGACCGGAGCTGTTTGCCGAGCTCCGTGTCACCGTGCGCCTCGTCCCCTTCCCCCCCCCCCCCCCGCCCCGCGCCGGCATCCGGGGGCGGAGGGGCAGGTGTGGGAGCGCCAGATCATTCAGATAAGGGTCGGTCGTACAGTAATCCCTGGGACCCGGCGCCTGGTGACGGGCTTTATCGGCGGGACCTGGGAGCCCGGTTTCCTTCCTGCCCCGTCTCAGCACCCCCCTCCCCCCACCCCGTCTGCCACCACCCCCTTTTTCTTCATGAGTGCTACTGAGTCCGGGTAATTACCGCGTGCTCCAAACTTAAAATAACAAGCATGTCCTAATTACAACAGAATCCCCATTGCTCCGGGGGGGGCGGAGAGGGACACGGCGAGAGAGACAGGCCGGCGGAGGACATTTATATCAGGCTTCTGGCATATATATCATGCTTGTATATATTTGTGGGTAATCTTTTTCTTTCACCGCAGCCATATCCCTAAACCGGTCGCCCCCCCCCACCCCCACCCCCACCCCCACCCCCACCCGCCCCCCCCGGTGGCACTCGGTTTGCCGGGGATGGAATTCGGAGCCAGGAGAGGCATGTGTTCGCAGGGCCCTGCCGTGCAGCCGCGCGGGGAGCGGGGGGGGGGGTGGCCGACGTAAATCTAACGGGACGGCTGAAGACGCGCATCAGATATAACTCATGACAGAGGTGCTAAAAGTCCCCATCAGACTGACAGGAAGGCTGCGTTTCCACCCTAGATTTAAATATGACACAGTGGGTGAGCCTCTACGCCCGGTTTAACTCTCGCAGGCCACGGGGGGCCGGCGGGACGCCGGAGTTAGCGGGGATGCGGGGAAAGGTGCCGCTCGTGTCTCTTTCTGGCGAGCGCGGCTCTGCCTTCCGCCGTCTGGCCCATCGTCCCACATAAGAAAAAAAGCCCTCAAACCCGCGCCGTTTCCTGTGGCCCCCCCCCCCCGCGCGGGGTGCGGGCGCCTCCTGCCTCCGCTCCCCGGCAGGAGAGCCGGGGCTAATTAAAAACTGTCAGTGGGAGTCTTTGGGGGTCTGTTTTCCTGCTGCGCCTCCCCGGTATCCATCATTTGCTCCTGAGAGGCTCCCCACGCCTTCTTAATGATGAGCGCTCCTCTCGGCGGGCGCCGGCCGAGGTTAACCCGTACGCCGCTCCCGCACTCGCACACACACACACACACCAACCGCTCGCGTACGCCTACAAGCGGGTCCGCCCGGTATCCAGTGTCCGACTGCGCTGCCCCTCGTCTCAGGTTAGCCTTCGGCTCCGTCTCCATCTCTGTGTGTGTCCACCTAATGATTCTGTGCTCTGCAAACACCTGGGCCAATCTGTCTGGCTGACGAATGATATGATCCACAGTCTCCTGACCTTCTTAATAGGACACTTTTGTCAATGGCCCCCTCTTCGCAGTTTATTTACATTGGGAGTCCGTTATCTCGGGTACGTTGTACTGGGAGATAAGTCAGAAGGGCGACACAGTGGCTCAGTGAGTACCGCTAAGCCCAGCCCCCCCTCCTGACAGCAGCTGGGACGGTCGGGTGTGAGTTTGAATCCAGCTCAGTCTCTGTGGGTTTCCTCCAGGTGCTCTGGTTTCCTCCCACAGTCCAAAGACGTGTGTTTCAGGTTAAATAGTCGTGACAAATTGCACACAGTGTAAATGTGTGTGTGCATGTGTGGTCACCCTGCGATGGACTGGCGTCCCATTCAGGGGCAGTTTCCTTGCCTACCGCCCCCTGCTTCTCGAATAGGCTCGGACTGCCGTGACCCTCCTCCGGATAAGTGGTGCATGAAAATGGCTCGATAAGTTTGGTGGAGTAGCGAAGGAAAAACCACAAAATCATCTTCAAAGGATGGCGGGTGCGTGTTCACGTGAGATGTTTGGACCCCCCCCCCCCGGAGCAGATGAGAAGCTGAGCTGCAAGCATGACAGGTGTTTCTCTCACTCGCCACTCGCTCTGTACATCTCTGCTTGCGGTCACCAAGCCCTCCACAGAGGAGAAGAAGAAGGCGGAGGGGGGTGGCAAAAGGTTGTCCAGCTGCACACTTTGCACCCGCTGGAACCTGGTCTGTCGATCTAGCAGCTCGTGTCGAGGAAGACTAAGGAAGGAGCGGAAAACTTCCTGGCGATTCCATCGTCGAGTTCGGAGGAGCACCTGCGTGAGCCGGGTGTCTGCAGGTGCCCTTGAGGATAAAGCGGAAGGTACCTTGCCGTATGCATGAGAAAAAGCATTTCATCCCAACTACTTCATATCCAGACAAGAAAACGGGCCAAATGTTCCAAATGGCTTTGGGTGACGGTGTCGGCTAAGCGCAGAATTAACAAAGCAGAACAGAACGAACACCAAACTCGCGAATCTCAAGTTTTCAAAGAACATAATCTTGTGTTCAGGCTATGTTTTAATTTCCCTCCTCGCAGAGCAGGGGGTCAAAGGCCGCTGTACCTGTCCAGGTCCAGCACAGCGAATGATGCGGTTAAACCCCCCTCTCCCCCCCCAAGGTTCTCACACACCTCGTCCCAGTCCACAATGTGCCTGGAAACACAATGCGGCAGATTTGGTGAGAGAAGGTAAAACGGGACAACGGTGTTGAGAAGATTTGAGTGTAACACACGGCCATTATCAGCAAGAGGTTGGTTTCTCCACCAAATACTGTTCTCTTGTGTCTCGCTGGGTGATGCTGCGGGGGGCGTCCGAGACGGGCCTGGATGCTGCGTGCGACCTGTGCTGTGCAAACAGGGGCTACTTGCCTATCTTTGTGTATGTGTGTGTGTGAGTGTGTGTGTGTCCAACCCCCCCCCCCCCCCCCCCCCCCCCCCCCCCCCCCCCNCCTCTCATGTCCAGCATGGACAATACCAGATTGATTCCCCCCCCCCCCCCCCCCCCACGTGGTCAGAATGCATTACCCTCCTGCGAATGTGCTCTCTCGTGATGTGCGGAGGAACCTGCGGCCGCACACGACTGACCTCGGCGGCCATCGGTCCCCGTGGCACAAAGCTCCTCATTGTTCGGAAACGAAAGAAAGACGGATTCTCCTTCTCTCCTTCTCATTTTCTTTCCTTCGGCCTGTTCCTCATTTCTGCCTTGACTCAATCCCACCCCCAGCCCCCCTCTGAGACCGAGAGTAGCTGAGAAAAGTGACATTGCGAAATCAAAACTCATGGTCTTCCTTCGTTCCGTGGAAGGACTAAGCAGTTTTTCGGAGCGCATTTCACAGAAGAGAAGTCGCTCTCCCTGCAAAGGTGCTGTGCAAGTTTCGCAGTGCGTGGCGTGGAAACGGTGACAAAGCACAACGCCAAGAAAGAGATGGGGGGCGGGAGGGGGGGTTCAGGGGGGAGTGGAAAAGAAACAAAACCTTTTAAACGAACTCAATCAATTATCGGTCTGTCCGCTGTTGCGGATCCAGCCCAGACTGGTCCTCGGAGCTTGTGATCGCTTGTCAGCGTGCCATGTGCTGCTCGCTTCTCCTCAATCGGGGTCTCTGTTTCCCTGGCCTTTGTTCATCAGAGGCGAGAGCAGGCGGCGAGCAGGAGTGCAGGACGGGCCAGCGCCCGGGCGCCGACTGCGAGGCCTGCTTGTTCCAGACCGAGTGGGTACGGCCCCACGGAATCCCAGCTATGTGTCCCGGTTTGGAGTGAGAGGTGCAGGAATGCAATTAGAGAAACCAGCATGCCCCCCCACCCCACCCCAGGGGCCGGGCTCCAGGCCAGCGGTCCAGGGCCGCAGGGGTGCACTCGCTTCTCGCACCTCTCCGTGACACCCTCCCCTCCCCCCCGTTCGGCACGGAGGGGTCGTCTGAGGATCGGCGTACATCCGCTCTCCTGCCAAGCGGGCATCTCTCAAGACTTGGCACCTTAGGGTCGGGGTCTGAGATTTGGTTCAGCGAGGCAGTTCCCACACTTAAAACGCTTCGCCGGTCTAAAACGTCAGCCTCGCTCAGTATCAACCGCCGGGACGCCGTGCGGAACCCGTCCCAGAAGCACGGGGCAGCAGCAGGACGCTCCCCGAACCGCCGCTAACCTAAAACGCTTTGCGATAAATTACACGCCGATCGAGGCGTCTCCGGACTATATTGACTGGCGAAACGCTCGAGTTAACCGCTTTTTTTTTTTAACGTCGCTTTTATCGTTTTGCGGTCGAGATTTTTCACTCGTTTCGGCGCAAAAGGAGGCGCGTTCAGTCGATACGCAGCGCCGCGAAGCCCTCTGCAGGGAAAGGCACGTGAGACGGGAACAGTTCCGATGCCCCAGGGTTCGCTCAAACGGAGAGGTCAAGGAGCGTCGGTCGCATCAGCCGCAGAAGACGCGCCGACTACGCGGCGCCCTTCGCCCTTCCTGACACCCCCCCCCCCCCAGACACAGAGCAGGAGAGAACCGGTTTAAACCGGGGCCCGTTTTCCATCGCCGAAGCACCTTGGAGATGACCTGCTCTGTCTTGCACCCACCGCGTGAGCAGTCATCGGGGAGCGCGCCTAGCGGACGCTTCCTCTTTCACTTCTGGCGTGTGGTTCTGGTCAAGTGACTGTGTGGAAGGATCCTGGCAGGCGGCGAGATGGACGGGTGGGGGTGGGGTCTGTGGCCGGTGCAGGATGTTGGCCTCAGTCTGTTGAGATATCTCCGACCGTCCGTCCTTGCTGCCCAGGCGCTGATGTGGTAAAGCCCCAGGCGCCGTGTGAGGGTGACGCAGCAACGGCCCTGGGAAGGGCCGCCCTCACGTGAGGGTTTGGAAATGCGTCGACAGGGCAGAGGCTCGCAATCGCCTTGTACGAATTGTGACATCATTCCCCTCTTATAGTTTTCATGAAACCTTCAACCAACGAAAAATGTGACGCGTTGCTCTCGGGCTTCTGCGAACAGGCTTCACTGAGACATTTCCTGGGCTATATATAGCAAACGGTTAACGTGAAATGGGTTTGTGCCGTGTCAAATGTCGGTGATAATAATCGTTCGTCTCCTCGACGAGATGTTCTACACGGGAGCTGACCCACCCGCGGTGCTTATTGCAAAGACCGGAGGTGTTAAGCAGGTTATTGGGCCAGAGCTTGAGGTAAGGAACGGGGCTCCTTCCCTCGATGCCACGTCTTCACGCGCAAACCCTGTGAACCGGATAAATGCTCTTCGCCCTGCTGTCACACGCTGCGTCCCGCCGAGAAAACGTCAGCCCTTCGTCTCTTTCCTGCGCAGAGGGTACTAAATTTTGCCGAGAGGCACCCGCTGTTTAGTGTTTTTTTTGTTGTTGTTTATATTCACATCTAGATGAGTTCAGATAAATGACTGCTGGTGTAATTTTGTGTGTGATGAGGAATCCATATAAATAAATAAATGGTTTGTATTTGTGGTGCTGGTGTGTGTGTGTGTGTGTGTGTGTGTGTGTGTTGGGGCCGATCAGGCCCGGGCACTGTGCCTCAGTGTGCGTCGGGTTGGCCGAGCCACGGAACAGAAGGTCTCCGCTGGACCTGCCTGTGTAGGTGGGCTCCGGGATTCACCGTGAACCACGCTGGCGGCCAAGGACACGTCCCAGGCAAAGCTTAGAATGGGTGAGGTGTGTGCCGCTGTGGGAAAGTGTGTGTGTGTGTGTGTGTGTGCATGCCTGGGTACACACCACGTAGAAACACAGCCCGTTTGATAGGTTGCTATGATGCAGTGTTGCATAACCGACGCGCGACGTGTCGCGTTGAGCTTCGGTCACGTTCCTTTTCTTCACGTCCACCCGGCCCTTCCGGCGTTCTGAACCTTCTCAGTTGTCCTACCTCACAGTTCATTTCTGTTTCCACTTTTCTCGCATCTTCCTCCCTCTTCCTCTCATCGTGCAGGACCGAAGCGGACGGGACCCGTGCCTCGTGTCCGTTTGAGCCGCGATGTCAAGCAGATGTTTGCGTCTCTCCTTGGGTGACGGTCCCTTTCCAGACATCGACCGTTGAAGGGCGGAGCAGCACACAGATGTAACGGTACAAACTTGAGGAATCCTGCTGCAGTCTTCTGGCTGCTCCACGTTTGGTTGTCATCGGTACAATAATATAATAATAATAATAATAATAATAATAATGCTGATGGCATCCCAAGCTCTCATACAAGAGCCTTTTTGGAGACAAGAGCACCTCTCCCCCTCTGAACTGCAGCCCACCCCCACCTTCTATCCCCTGAACATGCCACATGGGACTTTCTCCAACACTTCCCCTGCCAGCTCCATGATGTCATGCTCTGGCTCAAGTGGGTCCTCTTCGTGCTTCATCCGCACCGATTACCGGCACCAGGCCCACGGCTCGCCTGCCCGCCGGGGCGCGGAATCCAGCGATGAGCTCCGAGATGAGAAGTGAGATCATAGGTCCAGTACTGGACCATTACATCATCACGGATCTGCGTGGTCTTTTACAGAGGCACCTCAGCACCTCAAGTCCTGGGTATGAGCGTTGCAGGTGGTGCACGACTCTCGGTGCCAGAACAGTCACGTATGAGCGGTTAATGTCAACGTTCAGCCTGTTTTAATTTTCGCATTTCAAAAAAAGACGTGAACGACGTCAGGTTTGGCTGTCGGAAGGCCAGACCGACTCTCCAATCCCCACTGTATCGAAAATGACGGGGCGTTTTCATAAACCATTTTCAAGGAGGACCGGTTCCCTCAGCGATATCAGCCTTCCGATGTTTGTTTGCCCGTCTTCCTCCCTGCCTCTGTGCCGGACATCACGGTCGGTTGCGGTTTTTGGCGTGAACCTGCAGTCAACGGGGCCTTTTCAGCAGATTGTAGAAGCAGCATGTCTGCTTTTCCATCGTACTGGCCTAACCAGTAACCACGTTGGGTGGTGCAGATGGGTTCTGTAATTCAGTTACCCATCGTGTCCCTCTCCTTTTGCACAAACATCTCAGGCGTCCACTGTTCTGCACTTTTGAAGGGCCGTGAGCAGAACCCTAATGACAAGGGACAATAGCGCCAGGTTGATGTGAGGGATCCACAGGGAGCCGCGTCGGTGACTCGCCGCACGGTGATCTTGCTGCACCTCGCACGCTGCGTTTCCTACCTTCCCAGGTCCGCCGCCTTCAAGGAAGAGATCTCCCTTGTGCTAAGAAGACTTCTCTTCCTTGCCTGAGAGTCTGGTCAAGGGGACTGAAGGTTATTGGTGGCCCCAAATTGCCTGCAGACGTGACACAAACACACGAGAGGAGCTCCAAGTTGTCCTCCAAAGTCACGCGGCCTCTAGTTTGGTTTCTACATCCATGTCCATCTTTGCTGACGGTGAAATTGCAGGAGGTCCCACAATTTCCGTGGGTTCTGTGTCTCACGTAGGACGATCCGTGTACAGCGAGACCATCCCTGTCTCCTCTGACCCGTCAACGCGTAAATATTCTCACCTGGGCAGAAAGAGGAGTCTGAAGCTCTTCTAAGCCCCTCTTTTTACTTCAGATATCATCAACGTCTGTTTTTTTCCACCGGTTAGCATCTCAGGAACGTTTTAGGTCTCGTGAAACGGACGAGCAGAAACCGGACGGGCTGACCAGCGTTAACCGTTGCCGTGTCAACGCGTGGCACGTGGGGTCTGATAATTAAAGAATAACACAGTCGTGCCATCAGGAGGAGGGTCCTGGTGGTGCGTCATCCATCCCACCTTTTCTCAGAAAAAAAACAAAAACAAGGGCTTCCAGCGTGCCGGGTTTTCGTGATGGACTCTCATTAGGACACGTGGCTCGGAAAACAACGCGCCCTGTTTTCTTAGCGCTCCCTGAGCCCCCGACAGCACGCGCCGCTCTCCAAACACCGGCCTGAAAACGGTGGCACGTCCGCCTCTCGGCGCAAGCGTAGCAGGATGAATCGGGACCACGTGCCGTGTGATTGAATCACAGCTCATTGAGATATTTCTCTTCCAGTTGTCTGTGTGCCTTCACCAGTCGGCTGGGGGTCGAAGCCCTTATCTGCTGCTGGAAGTGACCCCGCGATAGCAGCATCTGATAGACTGGAGTAAGAGGCCGCGGAGGAATGATCCGGCTTGATCGGATCGCAGTCCTGGTTAATGTACATCTAAACCGGTAGATTATGAGAGCAGTTTACGCATTTTGTTCCGACAGGGGCTGCGGCGGGAGGGCGGCGTGTTTGCACGCTCGTAGGCGCCTTTCCGATAACAGAGCCCCTGCGGTGCTTGGGACACGGCGCTGGGAGTCGTCTCAAAGTCCGCCGTCGGCCGCGGCGGACAGACAAGCGGACTTTGGGAAAAGAGCGCAGCTGAAGAGTCAGGCAGAACCACCGAAACGGGGCGCTGCCCGGCTGTCGCCACGCCGGGGACCCACGCTGCGGCACGAAGGGAAGACGAGTGGAATCGCGGTAATGGTCGCTTTAGTGAACGCGGTCAGGTTTGGGTTCCAAGCCACTTATAATTATTTACTCATGTACACAGCGGGGTGATTTTTACTAGACCCTCAGCTTTTTCTGCTCAGGGTACGAACCACGGTGGAGGAGTGCGGATTTAAATGTGAGGGCTTTGACCGCAAGGTAACAGCACTTCTTTGTTACCTGCTGCACCTCGTAGACAGCATTCCTACCCATTTTACCTCTGCTGAGCCTCCAAAAAGCTCTATGAATTATTTCTGTTGCAGTTTTTACCCACTGAAACAGCTGGACAGTCGGGTTAGGTGTTGTGTTGAGGTGAAGTTCAGCAGAGCCTCTCCTGGTGCTCCAACCTGCACGTATGTCCTCAACCACCTTCTCCCTGACAGCAGCTGATGTATATAATCACAAAACGGCGTCTGCAGAGACATCCAGGACCGTCCAGCGGATCAAGAGGGGCGGTTGTCAGGGTGCAGCTCTCTCTCCCACCTGGGGCCCAGGTGGTGCTCAGCTCAGGCGTGATTCCATCGCTGGCGGACTATGGATCAACCTCAGACCGCAGGTTTATTACGGAGTCTAGATGAGACCTCTGTTAGATCATAGACTTGCTCCTACACCCACTCACCCGCCCTGCAGGCCACAGACTCCGAGGATCCGCCACACACACACACACACACACACACACACACACACAAACACACAGCAGCTCAGCCGCTTGTGGGCACTTGGCAAAGGCCCTGTCTTGGAGGCCGTGGGGCAGCTACCGTGGCAGCGTGGGCTCTGCCTTCGGCGAACGCGGCGTAGCGAAAACACCCTGTGTCACCTGACACTTTCGAACCAACCGGATGCTTCTCTCGGTGCTCACGTGCTCTGCTCCGTCCCGCTTTCGCTCCCCGGCGGAGAGAAGTTTTTCTCGGAAAGCTCCGATCCAGAAACGCGGAGGGATTGCAGTGAGGAAGCCGGCAAGGCTGGAGGTGGTTAAGTTTTAAAAAAAAAAAAAAAAAAAGGTTGTAATTTTACAATGAATTCCAGCCTGATAACAAGTACCAGCTGTGTATTTTCTGCACTTTTTCACCAACTTGGAGACTTTTTTATTTTTCTGCACGCGTGGAGAGATGGCAGCAAGCGTGAGGCGTCAAGCTGCCGGGTGGCCGTGGGTTTATCGGCCGTTTAATGAAGCGCAGAAGCGATCCGTGATATTTCTCTTTGTCTGTGATCCTCACTGCCTTCCTGTCACCCTTGGACACCCGGAACCCCCCCAACCCCAGGTCTGCACTTTGATCTGGTTTGAGTAGCAATACACACCTTTTAGTGAGGTCTGTTTGCAGAATAGTTTACGTATTAATTCGAGGGCATCTGTGTGACCGGTCAGCTGTGAGTGAAAAGAACGGCTCCAGGGTTCGATCGCGGTAAATGGCGACAACGTGAAGATAATGACGGCCCGTCAGTACAGAGCGATAGGCTGCGGAGAATGTCTTTTTTCGACCGGGCTTCGCATAGACTTGGTCCTCTTTGAATAAATATTACAAATCCGCTAAGGTTCTACCTGCAGATTTGAGGAGCGTCCCCCTCAGCTCTTCTCAGCCGCACCCCTGTTCCTCAGATCCCCCTCTTTCGATGTCTCATTGAGCATCCAAATCTATCACGGACCCAAGTTGTCTCCCAGGAGTGAACATACAGACAGATTCATCACAAAGTGCTGCTGGGGGTCTCGTGTCGTCTGCCGGGCCGTAAGGAGGCCCTCATTGAGGTTTGGAGAGATTGTTCAGCTACGGCCTTTATTAGATACATCGACGTGCAAAAGGCAGGCGGGTCAGAAAGGCTCTTCATCAAAGAACCCATCGACAAGGTTTCCTCGATTTCCTTCCTTGCGTCTGTGGGCATTCAGCCGACCGACGTCCGGAGCGCTATGTTAGCGTGTTCTGGACGGGTTCACCAGGCGTGAGGACCGAGGGCGTCCGGTTAGGGTGTACAGGGAGTGGGCGAAGCCGTTGGACGTTGTGGATGCAGATGGATGTGATGGCGATTTGCATTAAGGCACTGAAAAGAACCATTTCCTTCTAACTGCAGATCAATGAGTTCCCATTCATTTATAAAGTTTGAAGTCACACTGTGCTGGTGACTTCATTCGAAGGACTTGGCAGTCTAGTCAAGGCGACCTCAGGATGGGAGCTTTTATGTGCCTGAGAATTTAAAAATGCATCTTTATAAGAGGATGTCCAGGCCCACCCTGCTTCCCAAGCCATATCATTATTATTAGTTTGCAGGACGACCGATGCTTTTAGCAGAAGCGACCTACAGCTTTTGACCCACTTACGAAACCGGGTATTTTCGGTGGCGCTTTTCCGGGTGTTTATCTTGTCATTCGACACTATCAGTGCGTGCGGAGCTTCGGCAAACAACCTTTCAGGTCCCCGTTTATCACCTTAGTCACGATTAAATCTAACGCTCCTCTGTTCTGATTTTTTTTGTTTGTTTACGCATGTCTTTTGTCCTGTGTGTGAGATTTGCATTAAAATGGGCCTCACGAACGTATAAGATTGACCGTGTTTCCCTGGGAACGTCACATATGTTTGGGCTTTTCTTTTTTCTTAAATATGCAAGGGCCGCCTCAGAACGGCTAGAATGAACTTCCGTGCCGCAGCGATGCCGAGCGCCACGCTAGCCGATGAACCTTGGATGATAGCCCAACCTTTTTTAAGGCCCTCTAGGGGACAGTGTATTAAAGGGGCTGCCAGGTACCTCTCACACCTTCATACACGCACGCACCCAAATCTTGTCCCACCGCAAGGGGATGACAGAATAGCGGGATGTCGACAGCAGAGTGTGGGAACGGAGCAAACGCGTGTTTTGGTGGCACGGAGGCGTAGGGACAGCAGCCGGCGAAAGGGTATCTGCATGTGGGTGTGCGTGGGAGGAGATGGGGGCAACGGGTAAGAGTGGCACTGGTCATGCGGTCGACTGGTTCACTCCCAGGCATGGAACTCTCTCAAACTGACACGACAAGGTTCTCGGCAGGTTAGTAGAAGAAATAGCTTTGTGACCTTAAGGACTGCATTTCGGGTTTTGCACAGTATCTTTCGGCAAGGTATTTCAGCTGTGCTTGTGAAATATTGTGTGAATGAGAGGGCAAAAAAGCGTCCAGCTCCTCCTGGGGGATCGTTGCTTGTTCCCAGGCCAACCAAGAGATACGGTCAGCCTAGCATGTCCCGGATCTGTCCAGGTGTCTCCTACCGGAGGGACATGTCTGGTATGTCTGAAATGAAGCTCCTGACTACAGGAGAGGATAGGGATGTAGGGTGAGCGCTAAAACGAAAGGTTCAGCTCCCAATTCGTCGCTACAAGCTGGTGGAGTCCCGACAGAAATGCTAATGCTGCCCTAATCCGCCAATCGTTCTCTTGTTCCCCTTCTCCATCCCTTTTGAACAAGATCCCATGATACTTGAACTCCTTCTCTAGGGCCAGTTGTTCCTCACATGATGAGAGCAACGCACTCTTTCCAAATAAAGGACCATGGCCTCCAACTTAGAGGTGCTGATTTTCATCCTAGACACTTCACAGTTGTTTGCGTGCGCATTGAAGGTCACAGACTGATGAGGCCAAAAGAACAACGTTGCTTACAAATAGTAGAGATGCCATCTCTGGTTCCCCTTACTGGACACCATCCAAGCTACGACTGCTTCTGGATATTCTGCCCATGAAAATGGCAAAGAGGAGTCTAGACGAAACACAAACTTGGCGGAGTTTTCACGCCAACATCAAATGGGTTTGACTTAAGGCCGAGAACATGGACAAAGCTCACACTGCACTCAAACAGGGACTAGACACCACGCATACGTGGGTTGTAGACTCCATATTCCTGCAGTACCTCTCAGGGCATGGACTAAAGGACCCAGTTACGTGGCAAGTTCACAAGAAACGTACAGACTGGATTAGCATGTTCCCATGAACCATCAAAGATCATTACTAAAGAGAAGAGCTGGTGCACTGTCCCATGATCTGCTCAAAATCTGGACCAGAGTCTGAGGCTCAACTATCAGGTGGTTTCACCTCCCTAAATACTCTGGCATAAGCTTGGTCAAGGAGGCCGAGGAAGTGTAATCCCCATGTTGCTGGGACGCAAACCTTGGCCCCTTTTCATGAATGTAAAGACTGTCACCCCAGTTCACCAATCCAGAGGTACATTACCCACCTTGCATGCAACAGTGAAGAAAAACCCGAGCCAAGATATCTTGACGCTGTCCATTAGTTTTAACATTTCCGGTCAAATCTCATCCACCTCAAACGACTATAGAGGCTTTAGTAAGTTATGGGTTTTAACCTATCTGAGACATCAAACACTACTTCCTGCCAGGAGGGAAATTCTACCAGGTTAAGGAGTCCCTCAAAGTGTTCCTTCCACTGCCTCCCAGTCGCCCCACAAGTGGTCAAGCCTTCCAACCCGAGGTGCTGAATGGATTGCCAGAAAAACACACAATGCTTAATTTCCAGGGCATCTTCAAAGTCCTCCAATTCCCGAGCCTTTACCTCAGCAAGTACCTTTGCTGTGGTCCCCATATGCTTCTCTCCAACAAGCATTGCCTGGAAGGTTTCGTTTACCTCTGGTGGACACCAGGGTTCTAGGATCCTAGGGTTGCTGCGATGCCAGGTGCCATCTGCTCATAGACCCCAATTCACGTGTGTCCTGAAGAAGTATAAATTGGTCTAGTATCCATCCATCCATCCATCCATCCATCCATTATCAATAACCACTTATCCTGAGGAGGGTCACAGCAGCCCACAGTCTATCCTGGAAGCAGAGGGCACCAGGCTATGAAACAGCCCCTGTAAGAGACCCCAGGGTTAAATAACTTCAGTATCGATATAAACAAAATCAATTCTATTTAAAAAAAAAAACAGTTCTTCTCCTCTTCCAGCTTTACAGTGGCAGGAGGGAGCGGGTTCTAAACTCATCTTCAGCAAAGCACGTTGCTTTGAACAACAACGCCTGCCACGGTGACACTGAGACACACTTCAGGCTTCATATATTCATTACAGACGCGCTTTTGGTGGAGGCACTGCTCTCGCTCGGCTGAGACCTTGTTATTCTTTTTTTCCGAACTGACTCACCCCATTTCTGACCTTCCTTTTGCATCATCAGCTCGCTCAAATTTCCCTCTCTCCCAGTGTTCCTTTAGAAACACACACACACACACACACACACACACCCGGATTCCCATAGCTTCTGCTGTTACTCTTCACCCCCCCTCCCTCCCCACCGTTTTCTCTCTCCTCCTCCCTGCGTTGGAGGCTTTATGGGGTTAAACAGCTTGCAGACGTCCTCCTGTTTCTCTAATGATGACAGCAGTTCATTAGCGTACAGTAGAAACGGGACAGGGAGGTTAACTCGGGCTTTCCTCCGAAATGGCTCTTTTTACAGCCCTGTGGCACTGATTCATTTTCCAACGGCGTGCAAAGTTCTGCTGCCAGGCGCAAGCAGGCGATCGCAGAGAGAATCCGCTTTAACCCGCGAGCCGCCGCTTCCGAGCCGTCGGGTCCCCGACGGGCCCGGCCGCGGTTTTTGCTCATTTGTCCGCCGAGGGCCACCTTCCGCAGTGTTGACAGGGACGGCCTGAGGGCACGAGAGGTTTTTTTTTTTGAAATAAGAAAACGGCTCGGCGCCACTAAATGTTCGCGGGAGAGTCGATGAAAAACAGCTTGCCGGGCGCGCGGCACCGAGGAGGGACGAGACGGGATTCGCCCTAAATGCCGTCCCGAGCGTCGCCGTGCTGCTTGAGGGACTCGTGCAACCTGAAAGCATCCGAGCGGGGTTAGTCAGACCGAACAAGGAAGTTTACGGCCGATTTACAGAAGTGTCGCGTTTTGTCCGTCTACGTTTCCAAAGGTCTAGGAGTAGCAAACGTGTAATTTTTAAAGGAAGGTAAAAAATAGTAAGCCAAAGGAGAGGGGATCCAACAGGGCTCGGCGGGCCTGAGATGACGCACGGCCGCTGGATATGAGGAGATGACGGAGAAGAAGCGCAGAAGGAAGGAGAGATGACAGTGCGCTGGAGGGTTAAGAGAGTCGGGTTTTTTAACGCCGGTTTGGGGTGTTTGGATTGTCTCACGCAAGTGTTTTTAAGGAAGCGAAGCGGCTAAGCGAAGGCCGGATCGATGGCCTCCCCGGGAGGCCTCTCTGCCCTCCGCTGCTTAGGTCTGGTTCGGAGGATCTCCTCCTCTCTCTGAGAAGTGCTAACTTGGACAGTGGGAGGAATTTTCTGTGGTTTATCCAGCGAGCTGCTCCATCTGTGTAAACTGGAGCTTGCCAGGATGTAGACTGCCTCCCTCCACACACACACCACACACACACACACACACACACACACACACACACACACACTCTTAACTCCTTCAGGCCCCCCCCATGAACAGAGGCTTCCACAGGCGTGTTTACAGTCACTGCATTGAGAAAGCAGGAGTCAGGCGTAAGGTTACATCTCACACACCACCTTCCAGCTGAGTGCAGGAGCAGGGCCGGGGCTCATGCTTTGCTTGGTGGTGTTTTCGGGGGTCTCTGGTTGGCACTCAAGCACCAATGATGGCAACGTGAAGACGGGCGGCTAAACAGAGTTTAT
This sequence comes from Arapaima gigas, assembly GCA_900497675.1. Taxonomy (NCBI): domain Eukaryota; kingdom Metazoa; phylum Chordata; class Actinopteri; order Osteoglossiformes; family Osteoglossidae; genus Arapaima; species Arapaima gigas. The sequence continues at coordinate 17,765 of UFQX01001173.1, forward strand.
GCGAGTGTAAATCGGAGTTGCTCTTGAGCCCATTGAAACGTGACTCAGCTCAGAGGAAGTGTGTACGTGTCTGCATGTGTCTCTGTGCTCGATTGCTCAAAGAGGAGCTGGACCCTAGTGGCCCCAGCGCTCGAGGGGGCAGGACCGTCACGTCCAGGGCCTTGGCGACACCCCGCCCTAGAACGGGAACAGAAACCTGCCTCCTTCCCTTCTGCTTTGGCGTGAAGCAGCGCAACAGCAAGCGTGACCCCCCACTTCTTCTCCCGTGCGGTATTTCACACCACCGTGATTAGAATACCACGCGAGCACGTGTCTCGGAAAGGCCTCCGCGCGGCCGCTTACGGGAAAACGTTGCCCCCTTGTTACTCAGAACCCCGTCACCGCCGGCCCAATGCCCACCTCGACGAGGGCTCGGCGTCCTCTCGCTCCGAGAGCCGCGACCCTGCCGGGGGTGTGCGGTCGGGCGGGGGGGGGGGGGGGCCCGGGAGGGGAAAANGATAGGATGTGGGGGGGGGGGGGGGGGCGGGGGGGGGGGGGGGGGGGGGGGGGGGGGGGGGCACGTGATGGGCAAATCGCAGTTTCGCCAGGTTCGTGCACCTTCCTCAAAGGGACAACAGGAGCAGATATTATAGCAGCGACAGACGATCTGGAATGTTTTTTTTTCCGCAGCTCGGGAAAAAATTTCTGCATCGGGGCACCTGGGTCGTGATGTAAGAGGAGTGGCTGACTTGTCTCCAGCCTTTGGAGAATGAAACGGTTTCTCTTTTCCGTTCAGACTTTTAAAAGCGCGCCGTTCGGGTCCAAAATGGAACCTCGGAACGTTCCAGATATTCCGCTTCTAAATGGGGAGAAAAAAAATTTCCGTATCACTTTCCTGGGGGCGGAGTGCGTCTGTGGCGTCTGTGGGGCCTGTGGGCGATATAGTGGTTCAGGGCTCTTGTGTCGCGTTCAGACGCTCCGGGTCGGAATCCCTCCTCCTGCTGCAGGGGCCTCGGCCTGTGAGTTCGGAAGTGTTTCCACCTGCAGTCCAAAGGCGTGTGTTTCAGGAGGACTGCGACTCTGCGTCGCACGTGTCACATTGCTCCGGGTGTACGACTACGGGCAACGTTCTGTAGCGTGTTCCGCCCCACAGAAAATACCACACAACAGTTACGGAAAGTCCGTTTAGAGAAAGGTGTCTGGTAAAGCAATAAATGCAGATAAAAATAGCTAATAATATCGCGTCTGGCGGGCGACGGCGGAGATAGAGGCTACACGTTTGCGCAGATTTTATTAGTCACATTCCGTTCCCTCAACTAACGCAGAACCGGCCCGTAATCGAACGGAAATCTCCTCGGGGCCGAACTGCCGAGTCGCTCTGTGGGTATTGAGGAATGGTGTTAAAAGCACCGTGTCATAAAATAGTAGCAGGACGCGCTTTAGCGTGAGCAGGACGCGTCTTCCGGAGACCGGGCCGCGTGTTCGGCGGGTGGGACCGCGCCAGTGCCGCCCGGCCGCCGCGCCGAGTGCAGAAAAGCGTAACGTGAGATCACCCGACCGCAGGATTAATCACACGTTCAAACACACGCTGACCCGGCTCCTGGCTCCCGTCCCGCCTTATGCAACACGATTACGGTTTGTTTCACTTTCAGCTGACAGAAAGTCACGTTTTGCCGCTTCATTTTATGTCTTTTTTTGACCGTAGCGGGGTTAAAATTGTACGCGAAATAGTAAAGGGGGGGGGGGGGTCAGCGATGGAGCACGTCCCGATTCTTTGACGCGTGAACCGGGCAGGTTAAGGGGGCAGCAGCGTTGAAGCCTCCCCCTCACCCCACGCTGCTGTCCCCTTAATGGCTGCCTCCTCGCCGAAGGATTTATGGTGTGTGAGTCACTGCACTGTCCCTGGCACACAGACCCCCAGGCCTCTGTGTTTATGACCAGTGCTGGCCAACTGCCCCCCCCCATGCTGAGGGTTAACCCTTCCCGCTCAGCATAGCACCAGAGGCAGCAGGGTCGCGGGTTTGGATAAGCCTCGGCCACCCCGGCCTTCGCCACGTTCCTCAGCGTGGGTCTTCCCAGCAGGCAGATGGCGGGTGCGTTGACAAGCAGGTCAGCCAACGTCGTGACCCCACCGCCTGATGCTTTGACGCGACGCACCCCCCACAAAACCCCCGTGGAGCTGGGTCTCGAGACGGTCGCCCCCGCAGTGCCCGCAAAACGACGCTCGCTCGCCCTTTCTGAACTCGGCCAGAGAGCTTGCGAACCCCCGGCTGACACGCCCCAGCACTAACCAGGTATTCGCTGCTTATTTTCTCATAGTTCTGTGGTTTATTTTCTGTGAAACCGAGACCGGTTTGTATAAGGGGTTCATTTGCAACTAAATTCTGCCATAAATGGCCAACAAGAAAACGTTCTGACCTTCGATGGAAACCGAACTCGAATTTGATTTCGATTTTCTTAATATCTTTCATAACAGCTCCAAAGCCGCATAAGGGCCAAAACGGTGGTCCTGCCCACTGCTGCGAGTCTAGAGTGGCTACAGGAGCAGAGGATGGGGGCTGACGGTTGGACCAAAGGTCCACGTTCTGTCTCCTGCTCCTGGTCTTCTGGAGGTCTGCAGCAGGTGGGCAGCGCAGGCAAATATTTGTGCTGTAAGGCTGGTGTTTCCGTGTAGCTCGAAAAAAAATGACAAGCAAGGGAGGGGGCACTACCTACCTCCCCCCTCCCCCGCAGCCCTGTAACAGCCAGCCCTGCCCTCCCTGGATGACCACTCCGGCTGAACGGCAACAGCGGTAGAAGAGATGGGCGCCTGTCTGAGCGGCTCTGCTCCGGGACCACGAGGGCCCAGAGGTGGCGCAGCTGCTGCGTGGCAACGGAGGCATAAAACTGTGCTGAGATATAAATATTAAACATGCATTTTATATATTTACCCGTTTTTCCATTCATAAATATTTCCTTAGTTTGACGATTTTTCTCTAGACTAAATCCATTTTTACAGCCTCACATTCTTAGTATTTCAGTGAGCAGTAACTGAAAGGGGCTTCAGCCCGCAATTTTACAGTCTTACAAGTTGAACGCCCGTAACCAGTGAGCTCCCTGTTGCCCCCCTTTTGGAACAATAATTTTCCAATTCTGTACATACAGTCCCATTTATTCTGCCTGGTGTTAAAGTACAAATCTATAGCTTAGACTGACAGAAACTGAGGAAAAGTTCGTATTCCATCAAAAAGGATCAGAACCAGAGACTCAGCACTGTCTATATCTGCACTGTGCTCTGACTGCATATGTCTCTCTATATCTTCTATATCTGTACTGTCCTCTATATCTGTACTGTCCTCTGACTGCATGTCTCTCTATATCTTCTATATCTATACTGACCTCTATATCTGTACTGTCCTCTGACTGCATGTCTCTCTATATCTTCTATATCTGTACTCTCCTCTGACTGCATGTCTCTCTATATCTTCTATATCTATACTGACCTCTATATCTGTACTGTCCTCTGACTGCATGTCTCTCTATATCTTCTATATCTATACTGACCTCTATATCTGTACTGTCCTCTGACTGCATGTCTCTCTATATCTTCTATATCTGTACTGTCCTCTGACTGCATGTCTCTCTATATCTTCTATATCTATACTGACCTCTATATCTGCACTGTCCTCTGACTGTGTATATTTGTCTATATCTTCTATATCTATACTGACCTCTATATCTGTACTGTCCTCTGACTGCATGTCTCTCTATATCTTCTATATCTGTACTGTCCTCTGACTGCATGTCTCTCTATATCTTCTATATCTGTACTGTCCTCTGACTGCATATGTCTCTCTATATCTTCTATATCTGTACTGTCCTCTGACTGCATATGTCTCTCTATATCTTCTATATCTGCACTGTCCTCTGACTGTATATGTCTCTCTATATCTTCTATATCTGCACTGTTCTCTCTGACTGTGTATATCTGTCCATCTCAGTACATCTGTCTATATATCTGTCTAGATCCTCTATATCTGCACTGTCCTCTGCTCCACAGGCCGAGCTGTGAGAGAAAAACACATGGCTGCCGCCGTAATTATTTTCACGTTTCGGACATCTGCCGTCGATACGTTCCGTACAGCGCTCAACGGGCCGGTCGTTCCCGTCTGAGGTCACCGCCGCCGGTTCGATGCTCAGCTGACGCTCTTGTCCAGACCGTCGCGGCGGGGTAGAGCGAGGGCCGTGCGCGACGGACGCCGCACCCGCAGGTGCTGGCGCGTTCCGCGCAGCTCTGGGCCGCCTGTTTCCACGCCGTGTGCCCCGGGGGGGTCTCTGCGCTCTGCACAGGCTCCCGCAGCCCTTCCTCCCTACGCCAGGTTCCCTGGGCTCAGACCGTCTGCAGATTGTTTTCCACAGAACATTCCTCTTAGTCTCGCTCCCTTCGGAACCCATATCGATCTCCTCTCTTCGTCCCCGGGCCCAAACTGTTAGGTCCGTCCGCTAAATATATCCCTCGGTCTAATCCGCGGCCACCTAGTCCCTAGTCACCTGGGGGGGGGGGGCGGTTTAGAAGATCCCCTGGTGACTTAGTGTGCAGCCAGGCAAGCTGGGACAGGAGCTCCTGCGGGGGGGGGGGGTCCACAGTCGTTTTTTGGCAGTGAACGTCCACGCGCGTCCGTGTCGACAGAGACGTCGACACGTGACCCTGTGTTTCTCCAGGTGCCGTCGCTCCGCTTTGATTTATGTCACTCAAACCAGCCGTGGGTTCGTCCGGCGGCGCGACTCGAACCCCGCCGCAAACAGCCGCTTGTTGCCCGGATCACGGCCTGTTTTCTGCACAGCTGCTGCCTTCCCCTCCACTTCTGTTTTCTGCTCAGTTCCAGTTTAAATGCTTCAGTGTGTTAGGAGAACAAAGGAGATGTCAGAATGTAGTAAATATCAGAGTGCAGAAGGAAGTCAGTATTTACCGAGTTTAAAAAACTAATTATTTGTGCTGCTGGGCAAAACGCAGATTCCGCTGAATGTTTTGTAAGATAAGTTCGGGGTGAGAACCCAGTTTGAGGGAACTTAACCAGGGACCTGTAAACCTCCGGTTTAACTCGGGTTGTTAACCACCATATCGCCTTAACCTAGAGTGCAGTGGGTTAGTTCTATTGACTTGTATCTGATTTCTGGCAAACCGAGAGTGGTGTGTGTGTGTGTGTGTGTGTGTGTGTGTGTGTGTGTGTGTGTGAGACCCCACGTTACGATGGACCCGCGTTCCCCCTTTTTCGACTGAACAAACAGTCCACTTCAGACAGCTGCAGACAAAGAGGCTGCAGGAGGGGCAGGGAAGCGGGACGCAGGGGGGCAGCAGGAAGGAGGGAGAGCTGGAGAGGAAGACGGAAAGGAGAGCAAGTATGAAAAGAGGGGGATGGGGCAACAGCGGGGGGGGGCTCCAGCTCAAGAACGGGAAGGAAAGGAAGGAGGGGAAAAGTTGCAGAGGAAATTATTTTGACTCGCGGGGGGATTTCTCACTGCTCCGCTCACTTTGTTTTCTGAAAGAGAAAGTTTGGAAGGCTGCGCCGGTCGCACCCCCGGCAGAGCAGGTGACGTCCGGGAAAAGGTGCACCGGTTTATTGGGGGATCGGAGCTCCTGCACCAAGCCATCGGTTCTTAAAGAAACGGTCCCGATCCCATGACCTGCTGATAGACGTTTGTTGTTATACTAATTGGTGGATCGAAGTTCTAAGTGACCAACGCTTAGAGGTTTTACGACCCCCCGCCGACCTCTGTCGTGTTCGGAGCTGGATCTTCTCAAAGAGCCACTTGAAGGAGAGGGGCAGAGGTGGGCATTGGGTCCAGGGCAACACACTGAGGATAGTTCTTCTATAGTCTGTTGTTACGAGGCTTCAACGGGAAAACAGAGGGAGACACAGCAGCCTCCTGCGAAGCCGTCACAGCGGCACCCTCATCTTCCTGCAACACACCGTGACCACGAGTGTTCAGCATCCCACTACCCCCCCCCACACCGTGACCACAAGTGTTCAGCATCCCACTACCCCCCCCACACTGTGACCATGAATGTTCAGCATCCCACTACCTCCCACATTGTGACCACGAGTGTTCAGCATCCCGCTACCCCCCCCACACTGTGACCACAAATGTTCAGCATCCCACTACCCCCCCACACCGTGACCACAAGTGTTCAGCATCCCACTACCCCCCACACACTTTGACCACAAGTGTTCAGCATCCCACTACCCCCCCCACACTGTGACCATGAATGTTCAGCATCCCACTACCCCCCACATTGTGACCACGAGTGTTCAGCATCCAGCTACCCCCCCACACCGTGACCACTACCCCCCATGCAGTGTGTTCCAGCTTTCAGAGGTTTACCTGCTTTGTCATTAAGCTTCAGCCATTTCTGTTGCAACATATAGATAAACTAACTTGACTTCCTCTTACTGAGAAAAAAAAAACTTTCCTCTTCATTGTTTAGCAACAAAATAACAGCAACACGACACATCTAGTAAACACTGCTGTGGTCGGACTGAATTTGCAATTCCATTCTCACAGCTTGTTATGTCATTTTTTTTTTTTTGCTGCTAAAACAGATTCAAAGATGTTTTTCCCCAAGTGCGCCAAAGCAACAAAGAGAAAAAGGTGATAGATGGAGTTAATAAATAGATTTCCGGATCATTCCGGAGAAGCTCCCCCATATCATCGCTACAGCCCGGGGAGAACGATAGCCAGTTTAGTTATCAGCTCTCTGCTCGGTGGGTCGGTTGTGCGCTTGTCACACTGTTAGTCCATATTGTCACAGATGTCAGGGTGGCCCGTGTCAAACCCACAGGACGGCATGAAATCCTACAGCCCCACCTCCACACAAAAGGATGCAGACCCTGTCCTCTGTATCACTGAAAGGCACACCAAAAAAAATGGCAGGGTGATTTCCATTAGTGAAGACGCCACTCGCTGGATTTCCCCATCCGTTCGGGGGCCTGATGAGGATTTATTATTCAGGCAGCTGTCAGCCATCACGGCAAACTGTTGGCGCGGGATTCAGGTGAGGCCCCCGGGGCGACAGTTAAACTGCTGAAGACGGAAGAATCGCGGGTGGCTGTACAAGTGCCTGATGGAAAAAATAATAAATGAATCGATGTTGAAAGGAGGAGGCAGAAGAGCTGCGGAGCGCCGCGCTGATCAGCCATCATTAAGACAAGGCCCCCGAACGCGCCGAGCGCCGGCCTCCCAAGATTCCGCTCCCAGCGCATGACACGTTTTCCTTCTCTGCCACCTTGAAGTTTAAGAGATGAAGAAAGAGGTTGGTGGGGGGGGGGTGAGGAGGAGGAGGAGGAGGAGGGGCGGGCGGCAAACGAAAGTGAGGAGATGGATAGATCTTGGAGGTAAAACCCTCCATTCCTCCTCCTTCCCCACATCTATCTCTCCCTCCACGCCTCCAGCCCAAAGCTACTTACGAAAAAGCAACATATCAAAACTTAACTGCATTTCCTTTTTTGAATACTGCTGAGTTCAATATTATTTTGTTTTGAACTTAACTTCTTTTTTCTCCTCCCCCCCCCCCACCACCACCACCCCCTTTCTCGCACACTCTGGGGCACCCCCGCCGACGTGCTGCAGTACGCTCGGCGCACCAACCTAAGGGCAACCAAACATTTTTATTTATTTATTTATTTTTATTTTAATTTTTTTTAATTTTTTTTTTTTTTTCCCCAGTCCGGTCGGGGGGTAACTTTGGTTTGAAAGGTAAGGGATATGGAAATCTGGCCTCCATCCCGCCCGGCACCCGCCCACACAGCGCTGCGTCGAGGAGCTCGGTGGCAGCTGTGGAGAGTGGATGGGCACGTTTACAGATGGGCGTGGGATCATTAGCTAAAGAGGATTGCTTCGGGGTGCGGGGGGTACCGGTGAAGGGGGGGAGGGTCGCCCGGCTCGCCAACGCGGGCCGTCCCTCCGCTCAGGAACCCGGCTTCCGCGGTGACGCTCCGTCATTATCGACCTCCTCCTGGACGTCCCCCCCGGCCGCACGCTAACCGGTCGGCACCCGTAATGAGAGAGGTGTCTCCCCCGGGGGAGGAGGACCGCGGCTGGCGCGCGCAGGCCGACGCCGCCTCCACCTCAATCCCTGGCAGATGGCTCACATTAATATAGCAGCGATAACAGGATTTTCAGATTAATACGCAGCAGTTATACATTTTATTGCAGGGGATCCCGGCTAATGCGATTAGCAGAAGTGCGTCCGCAACACGTTTCGAACGGGATCGTCGACGGCGCCGCCGACGCTCTTATTTTCCCTGTGTTTCGCTTCGCTGTCCTTCCCCCTGTTTTGTGCAAGACCGCCCGGACCCCGACGGGGGGCCGTCGAGAGCAGTCGTGCGCATTCTCTCTATCTAATGATGATTAAACAGCAGTTGGGCTGACGGTGTGGGGGGGGGGGGAGAAAGTGGCCTCACAACTTGGAATGTTCTTCCAGACAAGCAGTGGACAAAAAAAAAAATGGCACAGTATGAGAGAAGAAGAGAGCAAGTGGGAGCTCTGGATCTTTCTGACAGGGCCTGGATACCTGCTTCCCGAGTTAGAAGAAAAAGCAGAGTTAATTTTTTTTACACTCTATTAGCTGCTGGAGGTGAAGCGTTTGCTTGAGTCTTACAGGTTTCCTCGGGGCGGGTAAGAGAGGAGGGCGGGCGGCTTTCAAGCGGTGCTCTGGAGAAAAACCTGCGAGAGGTTCGTGCCACGGGGGGCCAACCGGAACAAACGTGTACCCAGGGATGCGGCCTTTCAACCAAAGAGGCTTCAGGCGCAACTGTAACCAAAACACACAGTTACCACTATCTCGTGTTAAAGGTCCCATCGAGGCTTTGGTGTTAAACCGAATTCATTAGAAGGAGCTTCATCCAGACGTTTCTGCTCATTTTACCGGTGCACCCCAAAGGCGTGTTTTGGGGTGGGGGAGGGGGGGGATCACAGCTATGTAAAAAAAAATGCCATCAAAGAAAAGTTTAATTTATTACTTGATTTACCAAAACGGCCTTTTTTTTTCCCTTCTTCTTCTTCTTCTTCTTCTTCTTCTTCTCGCCGTGGATTGCTGTGGTTTCTGCAGCTGCAATGACTCCACGATGGGCATATTTAAGCTTTTGGGATGGAAGTTATGTTTTCTCCTAAAACTTTATGGTCCTTGAATTAGACCTCTTCCCAGATACTGTGCCCCCCCCCTCCTCCCACCACCACCAGCACCACCACCACCACCTCCTCCTCCTCCTCTACCCTGCACATGTTATATGAATTAAGCTCAAGTCCAGCAGTGAGAAGCCTGTCACCCCATCAATCTGTGTGCCAAGTGCAGCGCAACAGGTCACATTCTGTTCTCTCTGCATGTGTTCGTTGGAAACAGTCGGGTTCCTGACAAGCCACAGCACGGCGGGGTAATGATCCGTCTCCCCCTCCGCATTGGCGGCAGGTAGCGACACCGACCCGAAACCCGAAGGCTGCTCTCACGGCGGCCCCCCGAGCGAGGCGCGCGGCCTCGGCCCCCCCCTGCCTAATTCCTGAAGAAGAACCTCCGAGTTTGCCCTGGAGCTCGGACCCCCGGGAGTGTACTTCTCTCCCTCGCCTCCCGGTTGGGAGTTTTTTGTTTTCCTCTCCTCAGCTGTCGGCAGGTTCACCGTATCACACCCTGTATAGCTGCCCTCACTACCACTTAACCTCCGTCTCCAGCTCCGCCGCACACCGGTTTTCTGTTCTGTCGACTGCTGCTCAGCTCCGAGTCCCTGTGAGAAGAACCTGAAACCGAACCCAAGGGGTTATGTACACGCGCGGCGAAAACGGAGCCGCTGGCTAAAGCGCCCGGCGCTTCGCTAACAGGAACATCTCCCAGTTGTCGTGAGAAGGAAGCTTTTCTGCATTTAGACCACAAAAGGGAAATTTTGTCAACATAACCCTGCCAGCTGCAGCGGTGAGAGCAGAAGAGGGTATTTTGGACATTTTGCTGGATTTGCCTCTGTTCCCGTGGGTGTGTGCAACATCCCTCCAGCGCTGGCTGGGCAGCAGTCTCGCACCCAAAATAAAAAAGGGGAAGGAATTGGACAGGAAGAGGGTCAGAGTCAAAGAGCATTTTTGTTTAGTTCCTCTTCGAAGAAAGTTGCAGCTTTCTTACCCGGCGTTCGTTTCTGAGGCTCCGAATTTGAGCCGCTCCATCCCCGTTTCCCCGCATCCGCCAGCCCGGGGTTGTTTGTCCGTACGGAGGAGCCGAGAGCTTTGGCAGACAGCGTCACGCCACGGATTACATAACAAATCGAAAAACAAGCCTTTCGGAAAGAATTATCGAGCTTTGCCGTACAACGTATTAGAACTTAAAGGAAACGTGGGGCAGATGAATCCCACCAGGCCGTGTCTGTAAAGTGCGTTTCAGTAAAGAGCCGACGCACAGGAACAGAAGAAAGGGAGTCGTAAAAATGACAAGGGACCGTATAACTAGATGGTATTGACAGTGTTCCTTTTTAATTCGACCCTTGTTTGTTTTTTTTTCCACGTATATATTTACGTTTTTTGTCGCCTGGCAGAGACCTGCCGCAATGTGAATATTTCACCTAATAATAGATGAAGTACCTGTTCGGGGTAAAAAAGTTGTGGCTGGTAGAGAAGTACGCGGGAGGTGGCATCACTTGGCGTCAACGTGCCTTTTCCTCCGGGGCGCCTTATTCTGACCGCCGCGTAGCTGCTTCCAGGTCACGTGAGGGAAACAGCTGAGATCCAAGTTCAGCGAGTAAAATAAAGATCCGGTCTAAGTGCCCTGTCCGCATTGCCCCGTTGCCAAGTACGACTGTTCGGGAACGCCGAAGGATCTCTGGGCTGCAGCCGCATGCGCGCGGTGGGTTCTGACTTCCGGGGTCCCGGCGGCCTGCCGATCCGGATCAGACCGCCGGCTTATCTTAACCTCCGCGACCGAGAGGATCTTTCTGACACATTTCAGCCCTCGCGGGTTTTTTCGCTGCAATAGGAGCCCAACGTTGTCCTGGTTCTGACCTGGATTTAAAACGCTGCTCGGCAAAATATTCCCACGACTTCACAGCATCTAGGAACGGCCAGTGGGATCCAAGTGTAAAATGCAGGCAATGGCCTGTTGGTATAGGATCATTTTAAACGTAGTTTCCTCACAATTTTCTCACAACCCCCCCCCCCTCCAAATCCATTAAAATATTTAGTCCCTCTTTCCAGTTTTTGGAGGTGACATGCATCTTACTGTGCTACTGAAGGGTTAATGTATCCTGGCTACCCAGCTGAGAAACTCTCATAACCTCCAGAGAGAGAGAGAGAGACTCGGAGGCGGGCTGGGCGGGAGGGAGGTGGGAGATGACGCGGGGGGGGGGCAGAAGGAAACGGGGGGGGGGCAGGAGGGGACGGACAGAGACAGGCAAGGACAGAGAACGTGTCGAATTCTGCACCGCCGTTTAATGACCCGCTTCCGGCAGCTCGTACGCAACAAACCTACCGACCCCCCCGAGCGCCGGGACGCCGACACACGCCGCGCGGTTTGCGCGGCGCAGCACGGCTCCTCGGCTCCGTCGCCGCCCTAGCGGACGAGCTACCTGCCCCTTAGGGCCCCAGTAAAACGCCAGTCGGCGGCCGAGCAACAAGCTAATGACCGCGTGAACGCAAGGGTGAGGGGGCTTCCACGAGGGGGGGGGGGGTCCCGTCAGATCGTCGCTGGGACGCGACAGACGGCCTCAACGCACGCGATCCTGCGCGAGGGAACGCATCTGCTGCCCCCGGGCTGCCGAACACGCGGCCTCCCATTGATGGGCGAGATTTGTCTAAGATGAGATTTACTGCGCCGCAAAATCCGAGATAATCGTTTAAATTGCCCGGGTGACGTTGGAGCGTTTGCCCAGGATTACCTCCTAATGTATAACAAATAATAGATGCCGTATGGCTGAAGTTTGAGCTCAACAGGATCCGAATGCAGACTGACGGGCCTGAGAACTCAAAAAGTTGTGGATGCACAAAACAAAAAAAAAAAAAATTGGCACACGATACAGCCGAAACTGCAGGATTTTAATCTAAGACAGGAGCTGATATTGAATCCCCCCCCCCACCCACCCGCCCACCCTGCCTCATGAGTAACATGGGAGTTCTGGGACAAACATCTACGACAACAGCGTGGTTTGCATCAGCATTGGCCGTTCTGTGTCATAAGGAGAGGTGCAAATGCGTCCTAAATCACAGTGATGTTTCCAAACATCTGGACTGGTCATCACTGGGATGAAGCTTTACTCAGCGTCCCAGTGACCGGACTTTTAGTCACGAGCGCGAAGCCCCCCCCGTGGGACGACGGTGACTTAATTCGGCTGAGATGACGGAATTAAATCCGCTGCAGATGTGGGTTTTTAAATGTGTGCGATTTCGGTGCTGCGAAGCTTCCCCGTTAGACTGTTCTGGAAAATATATATATATTTTTTTAAAAAGTCGCCCGCGTCCCGAGTGTAACGCTTTTCGGTCAAGCGGGGTGGGTGAACGCAGTCGGGGGGGCGAGGACCGAGGCCTCCGGTGGCCGGCGATGACGAAAGCGATGGATGGAGGGGGGTGGCGGGTGTTGGGAAGCGGACCCACGCGGAGAGCACGATCGCCTCAAACGGGCACGTCGACGTCCAGGCCCGGAGGCCTGTGGGAGGCCTGCAGGGGACCACCGCTTCCTGTTTGCGCAGAAGTGTACCCATGGCGACGGCAGGAATGAGGAAACAGCGCCGCAAAATCGCGGACTGAATTTTTCAGCGTGTTCTCGTACGCTTGTGTCGCGTGTCCGTCGGGGGCAAAGGTGACGCCTCTGAGCCACCGTCCCACCTGCCGCTTCGGAGGGGCCGAGATGAAATCTCAGGATGAAATAACAGTTGACTGTAGCCCGCGGTAAACGTTTGCGGGTTTTCGGTTTTCGTTCTCGCGCCGACGGAAAACGCGGCGACGGAGCAGGTGACAACAGCTGGCGTTCGGGTTCCATCCCGGCGTGAAAGACACAAAAACACACAAAGCAAAACATTTTACAAACCATGTACGGCACAACAGATAAATAAAGAAGAATCTCTGTTTAACACCCGATTGACCCCCCTGATATTTCAGCATTTCTGACCCCCCCCCCCTTCCCTTTTAAATAAACACCATGTGCTTCCAAACACCATTTGCAACTTATCTGCCACTTTCCATTAACAGAGTACATCTTGTTTACATGAAGCTCAAAGTTCTTGCCCAAGGAAAAGAACAATCCATCACTACAGAAACACACCCCCCCCCACCCCCACACACACAAACACCCACACAAACAGGCACGCACACACACTGAGGAGACCACACCGAGGTCAGCTGATGATGTGGCGGGAAAAAGGTGGAAAACGCGGTAAAGGAAGGGCCCGGTTTTTCGGTGTGTGGGAGAGGCTGGGGGGGGGGCAGTGACGGTGAACCAGCCCCGACCTTAAAATACCCCAGCTGCTTAACGTAAAGCCTCTAACTGAATAAGAGGCCTGTCATCGCCGCAGCTGAGATATTGTATGGAAATCCAGAGCTGCATTAGGCTGAGGAGGAGGAGGAGGAGGAGGGTGCAGGTCTGGGGTGGGGGAGGGTGGCGGCGGGTGGGGCAAGCGGGCAGCACAGGGGCTGCAGCGGGGAACGCTGCTGTCTCACGGCTAAAAAGTTTGGATCCGGCTTAGTCTGCCTGTCGTTGCGCGTCTCCACATGCTCGCGTGGGCCGCCGCTCGCTGCTTGGTTTCCTCCCACAGTCCAGAGACATGTGTTTACGCGTGTGTTGCATCGCTGGGCTGCATAGCCGGGCGAATGGTGGTTTAACACGGCGCGCAAAGCACAGCACGACGCCTCGGACGGACGTGCCGGCTAAACGTTCCGAACGACGGCATTCCGAGCGGCGTTTCGCGGTGGCTCTTCCTGACCCCCCATCAAGCCTTTTGGCTAGTCAACACGGTGCCCACCTGCGGCGGAGGCCAAGGCCCCGCACCCCTGACAGGAACAACCTGCTTCGCGGCAGAGATTTACAGCTCCGACCCTTGACACGGAGGGACTTTTTCCTTGTCAGGTGCAGAGCGCTGGAATGCTGGAGGATCCCACGCGGAGGGGAGCTCTGTTGTTTGGGGAAGTGACCCCTCACCCTCACACACACACACACACACACACACACACACACACACACACACACACGCTCAGCAGTGCCACGCGAGTCCGTCATGGGCGAAGGAATAGGGGGAAAGTGCAGCGTGCGGTTGAACTCGCTGCGCTGACCTTAACAGGGAGTGAAAGGCTAATAGTTGGAGGACCCCCCCCCCGCCCCCCTGTTGGTGGGTGTGGGCGGACATTTATCTGAAAGCCCTGCAAGGTTTGGCCTCAAATGCAGTAACTGTTGCACCACGAAACACAGATCGACGCCGGGCGAACGTGAGGCGGGGCAACCATCGCTCCCGACGCCCATCTCGACGTTTTCTGAAACAGTCTGTCAGCGGGCAGCCGGAGGCGCTGGAGCTGTTAGAGAAAATGGCCTCACACACACACACACACACACACACACACGCTCCAGGCAGCTCGCCCTGCCCACCAAGACCTGGCTAAGTGAGGGTCACGGGCAAGCCAGAGGAGCGCTTCCCTTGAAAATACATTAAGGAGGCAGATATTGATTCCACATTTTAATTGTTTTTCACTTCGATATGTCCAATTACCCTTTGAACTTTCTATAGGGCCACTGCTGCCCCCTAGGGAAGCAGGGGCTGGTGGGCTGTC